>PVJL010000682.1:0-139429 GCA_004026885.1 Lyroderma lyra
AAAAAAAAACTAAACAGAAAGTATGAGAACATATATTCCCTTTTGGACAATAACTCAACAGACGAAATTTGTTTCCTTTCAAAGTGTTCTATGTAACTCTTGGCAAGAAAGTCATTCGACCTCTTTGGGTCTCATATGGATGCTTTTTGGAAATTTGAATTTCACCTAACCTGCCTATAGGCAGGCCTCTAAAATGGATGATCTCTTAAGGTGCCTGTCAACTTTCAGATATATATTTCTATGTTTTAAGTTGGAAAATAATTTGATATACATTCCTGTAAGCTTCAGTCTTACATAACTTTAAGGTCTCCCTCAGAGAACTATATTAGATGAATTCTCAGTGGCAGAAAGTGTCACTAGATATTAGAAGCAAGTACATCTTGACCTACACAATAGTATTACAATGTCTACACAATAGTATCACAAGTCTACACAATGTAGACTTCCTAAGATTGCAGAATGCCTGTCACTCATACACATAGTCCATTTGGATAGTCCCTCTTCCCAAAGATTATTTTTCATGCCACACAAGAGATCACTGGCCACAACTCGACTGGACAGTATACAGAAATAAGTCTACTTATCTAAGAATTTCCTGAAATTGCTCTTGATTAAACCTAAGAACTTCTTAGGCGTGAAAACATCTAATTTGGGAGAGGACAACGTCACTTGCAGACTCTAATTTATCCTTAAGTGTCAGCTGCAGCATACTCTAATGAGTGATAATACCTCATAGTATTAATGTCCTTGGGCATGTATGCAGTGGCCTGCCATGGACTAGCAGTGGCTAGATGTGTATGAGCTCTGAGAAAGAGGGGGTTTTGCCTGAAGTTTCTATATGACACCCTAGGTAACACAGACATGACAAAAGCTGCTCCTGGAAATGCAAAGGTGAGAGTGCTAGAGAAAAACAAAATGACAGAGACAAAAGTCAGTAAATTTCATTCAACATATATTTATTGAGAGTCTGCCAGGTGTTCTAGGTAAGGACATAGCATTGAACAAAATAAATATCCTCCCTGTGCAGCTGACATTTTAGCAGAACATCACACGGGGGCCCTTCCTGGAAAGGCAGAGACTGCAGTGAAGGAAGCTCAGTTGTAGGGGAGCAGACTCTCAAGAGCAGGAAGTACAGTGAAGTGACGGGAAGCAAAGGGAGCGGCAAGAACTAAGATATCCCACATTAGGGGGAGAGATGATGCAGTAGTCTAGAGAGCAGCCAATGATCACATTAACCAAAAGGGCAGGGCTGGGTTTTTAGTGCTGGCCTAGGGCCCATTGCTCTCCTCTCGGTTTCTCAGGAATAAATCTCCAAAGGCAAGAGGCCAGGGCAGAGTCTGAGACTCAAACGATTTCAGCACCTACAGCATTTTGGATATGAGACAAAATTGGCTCATTAAGTACCAAATTCTGCACAATAACAATTCTATGCTGTAATAAATTATCCTGCCAGTGTATTTCAGTTGAATATATAACTACAGAGGAGACAAGCTAGTTATAAACATGCATTGAAGGCAGTTGTTCAGAAAGGCTTTACAAGGTTAAATAGAAAAATTTGTAGTTAAAGGTCATAAAAATGTCGTAAATCAATCATATCCAAATCAACAGGAGTCATCAAAACTTGAAACTAAACATTATGACCCTAATCCTATAACCCTGCACTCTGAACACATATAAACACACACACTATAAAATATACATGCACAGAGGATATGAGTATTAAAGAGAAAAGATCCATATCCTGGGAGGTGTGAGAATCAGAATAAAAAAGTTCAGACTAGTAGGTATTATTATAAAAGCTGTCACACTAAGGGATACAAATGTTTCCCTTTATTGTCCTCTTGTTTATTTGTAAATGTGCTGCAACCACTGCATGTAGATTCCCTCCATCGTAAGTAGAGGTACCACTGAATCAATCCAAATTTCTTATTCCAGCAAATTATTCTATCTTTACTTTTATCTAAATACAGAAACTTCATCCATTAGAATACCTAGAAGTTAAGGTTACTAATAATTTCCACTGTATCTAAACAAGAGCTTCTAGCATTGGTTAACATCCAACCAAAGCTAGATAGCTTCCGCCTGACAGTGTGCTGAATTAGAAGCCAAAGGTTAATTACAAGTCATTCTCCATTCTTAAAAATCTCTGCACAAATGAACAGTTTCTTGCATCTGGTGGCCTTAACTAAATGAATCCACCTTTGATTTTTTCATTAAATGCACTAAAATTAAACTCACCAAGGCTCAATAAACTTTTCAGATATTTCAAAAGATAACTCCTCTTAATTTAATTTCTAGAACTCTGACTGAATACATTCTTCCCTCTTTTATAGCTAGGAATCTACAGATAACCATGCCTATAATCTAATGTTAACTCAAAAAGAGAGAAGAAGACCTAAAACTCATAATACTCAATTTAATGGAAGAAAACTTGACATTCAGCCTTTGTTTAGTTTTAGACACCGTTAATAAAATTAAAATAACATATTTCTCATGAGCTCAATTAAGGCTTAAATAAGTCTTTAAGCTTTGGAAATGTGAGATAGGAGGGTTCTTTCCTACATCTATTTTGAGGTATTTTAGAGTATTAATATTAACTATAAATATCCTTTTGTTGTTTTATTTTCTTGAGGCTTCCAGGAAATTTTAGAAAGATTCTGACAACCAGGATCCCACATATTTAAACTTTATACTATTAATACAGATTAAAGAACTCATTAGTCAATAACAATTCACTCAGCACCATGAGGTGAATAAAGCAAATAATTTTCTGAGTCAGAGCACGGGTAGAAAAACAAATCAAAATGTACTATATGCAGCAACTATTGTCACAGTTCAGACATATGACAAGGAGATACTGAAATTTAAAACAACCAGACGACTTATGTTTTTGTCTCATAAAAATCTAGTGATAGAACTTATACTCCAAAGAGTTATCTTGTAAAGGCTCATCAGCATTACTTAGGAACACTTATTTTTAGCACACATGTATAGCCTACATTGAACTTCCTTTCTATGAATTCCTAGAGCAGGTGTAACACTAATTTCATTTAGATAAATACTTAATTTATGCTTATAACAGGGAAAATAATGGCCAAAGGTGGGTGCACAGAAGAAAGAAATTGCTTTCACACTATAAGCTTTTCCAATGGACAAAAATTATGGAAATTTCTGCTGTGTCTTCAAACCAACAGTCCATATGGCATGTCCAGAAACAGGGAACCTACAGCAGTAGCCCCAGGAATATTGCTTTCCCTGATGGAATTATTCCTGGACTAGGTGAAAAGGGGCAGAAGTAATAGTCATCAGCAAATCTTTCTTTTCCTTTGTAATTGCAATAGATACTGCAGCTGTAAACTATGAATTAACTGAAATTAAATTCTGTTTGACCACACAAAAGACCTCTATATTAATATATTGCAACAGTTTTGATTCACTTGGGTAAGCAAATCTCAGATGACTAAGATAAAACTGCTTTGGGGGCAGGGAAAGAGTCCAAGAAGGAGGCCTAGGACTTGTGCACTCAGCCAATGTATGCTGGGAATTGCGAAAGAACGGTCTTTCCACCTTCTTATCATGAGAAGTATCCTTGAAGGAAAAGCTAAAAGTAGATTAATCCATATGTTTTCAAAACTCTTTCTGAGGCAGATTCAGAGTTCAATTCTATGGTCCACATAGCACATGCTGCCCGGTCATCAACAGTGTTTACACAATAACCTGCTACTTGGCTCACAGACTAGGAAGTGAATTCCTTTTACTTTATAGGTATTCTGACCAGAATTCAAAGATTTTCCAGAAGCATAAATCTACATGAGGTCATAGAAAACCGTCTCTTGAGTCTTTTGGGTCCCATCAATTATATGTAACAATGCAATAAATGATCTCAACGGAAGATTTAAAACTTGCTGAAGATCACACAAATAATATCATACAGCCACATATGAGGAATATACAGGAAAAGCACTCTGCCTTTCTTAGATGAAAACAATTATGGAAAAGTAAGAATTCCAAATTATTCTTCAGCTACCGAGTAAGGTGACCAGAGGTCACCAACATGCAGTGGTTAAAATTGACAAATTTTGATCACTAAATCGCTACATGGTGGTGGTCCCCTGTTCCCATAACAACCAGTGTTTCAAATTTTACTTATGCCTTACTGACATCACAAGTAAAGTAAAAAAGACTAAAGAAAATGCATGAGTCCTCTGAGCAATCAGCCTTAGAAATAAATAGCAATAACTCTTGAGTAGCATGGCTTTTAGCCAGAAGTTATAAAGAATGAGTAATAGATGTCTGATCCAGAGTCCTTTATTATACTATCCTAAGTGCAATTCAGTTTTATTTTTAAGCTATTCTTAAATCAGTATAAGACAAGAAAAGTATTTTTATTGGTGGAAAAGCAATATTTTTCTAGATGAACTAAGTGAAAAGATAAAACTGAAAAATTAACAAGGGTGTTCATAACATACTGAAGAAAGAGGGTTTTTTTTTTTATCTGAAAGATGCTGGAATACTGGATAAAAAACAAAAGAGATGTGAATTTTTGCCTTGAATCTAGCATGGCCTTGTCTGACCCAGAACAAGGTCAAGTAATAAAATGTATCACTGCCTCATGTACAACATGGGAATATTATGAGAACTCATAGATGCCGATAAGGGAAAAAGTAGACTATAGCTAGGCAGAAGAGCAACAAATGAAAAATGGAACCATATTAGTTTTATTGTTTTTCACATAATCATAAAATGCACTAACATTTTTTTCATTCCCCATTGTTTTTCTTTATCTCTGTTGCTACCCACTATGTGCCACACCAACTCAACCTGGTAATTGAAAATTTCACTTGAATTAGTCCCATGGAAATGGAGCATGGAAAACTAATACTAACCAAGGCAGAAAGAGTCCCTAAATGTTTTAAGTTGGATGTTAAAGCTCCTCATTTAATGAAAACTCATGAGTATAATTGAATGCTGCGTCAGTGAGCCAGCTAGTATTTATTAAGCACCTGCTAAGTACTTGGAACTGTCCCAGGCACCATGGATTCATAAAAAAAAAAAAAATGTAAAAGACCACAAACTTGGTCTTAAAAAGCTTAGACTATGTGACACAGACTTGAAAATAAAATGTAACATGTTATATAATATAAGAAAAGGCTAAATTCTAATATTATGTTGTAGAAAATAAGGAAAAAATACTGTGATGTATGCTTCAGTTGCTATCACGTAATTTCTGGCATTAAAAATTAACGAGAACTAAACAACTAGAACAATGGTAAAAAGTTCAGAAAAGAATGAATAGATATGACTATAAATCCCTATTACTGCACTGATGAAGGTAAAGATACTCTTTAACAGCAGATTTTGTTAAATAAACACATTAAGATATCTAAGGAAATCACTAACATAAGAGACATGAAGATTATAACTCCCAAAGCAGTAAGGGGGTGAAAAACTCATTCCAAAGGAAAAGGAAAGGAGAAAAAGAAACAGAAAAATTAGAAACTGAAATAACAAAGTAAGTATAGATATAAATTTTAAGGTATCAGTAATTAAAACTAATGTGAATGGACTAAAATCTTTGGTTAAAAACAAGATTGTAAAAGTAAATTTTTTAAAAGTATACCTATGAACTGTTTATAAGAGTTTCAAAAGAGTATAAAAACATTGAAAGGTTGAAAGTTAAAGGCTCAAAATTATATGCCAGACAAAAACTAATCAAAATAAATCCAGTATTAATAAGAGCTAAAAGACACCTCCATCTAAAAATCATTGTGAGAGATAAATGCAAATTTCTGCCCTTGTGACACTCATAAAATGAATATATTACATATTATAAGCTATTACATATAAATATATATAAGAAGTATATAAATATATGCTTTTTAGAAATAAACTTAATAATAGACATGTAAGGTTTCTATGGAGAAAATTACAAACATGTGAAAAGATATACCATGCTCAATATCATTAGATGTCTATTCACTATCAATTAATCTAAAGTTTCAGTTTCAAATAAAAATATCAACAGTTTGTTGGTATTCCTATGTTTATGTATGTCTATTTGTTGACATACATAAATGAAAGAGAAAAATACCAAGAAGTGTCATAACACTGAAAGCAGCAGCAGCAGTCTGGGAGATTTGCCTTCTTATTAGTCATACACCTCTAGTGCTAAGAGACAACAAGTACTGGAGAGGCAGCATAGGGTACAGAACCAGACCCTGTGCTTGAACCCTGGGTCTGCCACTTCTGGATGTGTGACCTTGGATGAGTTAACTCTTTGTGCCTCAGTTGCCACAACTATGAGTATAAAATGAGGATAATAAGAGTAACTTTCTTGTAAAGATCAAATAAATTAACTTTTATAAAGCTCTTAGAACTGAGTATGTAGCACACAGTAAGCACGACATGCACATTTATTAACATATATTAATAAACAGTGTGGTATATATATATATGAAAAGATAGGTAACTCCATCAAATCCACTCATCTATGAAAGCTTAATGCATAAACACTGCACATTAGTGGGAGGAAACAATTCAACAAATGGTACTGGCATAATCAACTATATAGATGTGAGAAAACAGAAATAAATCCCTACCTCACATCCTAACAAAAATTTAATTTCAGACCTGTCAAGAATTTAAATAAAAATTTAAAAATTTTAAACATTCTAAAGGAAATATTGAAGATATTTCAAACAAGATGGCAAAAGAAACTGTGAAAGATTGATTTGACTACATTAAATGAAGGTCTATTCATGATAATATACCATAAGATAATGAAAAGATATGCGACACTCTAGAAGATATTTGGTATAATTATAACCAAAAAAGGATATATACAGAATATAGAAATAACTCATAAGTCAATTAAAAAGACAACCAAATGAAAATGAACAGAAAACTTGAAAAAGGTCTACTATAGAAGAGAAGCTTTATGACATGATTCCCATCTTTTTAAAATTCTTAATATTAATCAGGAAAATGTCACCTGAAAACACAATTACCACATCTGCCATCCATCTGTTGGTAATATGGATCAAGACCTCACATTTACTGCTGGTGGAACACTGTGGAATAAAATTTCACATCATCTTATAAAGTTGACCAAGTGCACAGCCATGACATGGCAATTCTACTCCTAGGTATATATGCACATCTGCACACCAAGTGATGTGTGCAAAATGTTTACAAAAGTATTGTTTGTACAAAAAATAAAACTAGAAATAATAATATCTACCACACAATATACTGGTAAGAAAACAAGTGCAGCAGTTGTACAAGAGAACACTATTCAGCATTGCGGGGGAAATAAACTAGTCTTACATATCGTCATGAATGAATTTAAACCACATAACGTTGAGACAAACAAGCGAGTCACAGAAGAATGCATATAGTATATGAATCCATTCATATAAAGTGAAAAAACAAGCAAAACTAAACAGTGTATTGTTCGGGGAACAATTTCTTGGTATGGAAACAAAACTAGGATGGTGGTCTTCTCTAAGACAGAGGGGAGCATTGGATTATAAAGGGTCACAGTGACATCTAGAGCACTGGTGGAGTTTTTCTTTTCTCTTTAAACTGGGTGGTAAGTACATTTTATTGTTTTGATAATCTACATATATTTGATAAACACTCCTTTTAGATGTATGATATGAGAATATGCCACAACAAAAACAATTTTATCAAATAAAAAAATCCTTAAAATTCCTGCTCTCATCAAAATACATACTTAAAAAAATATGTAGCAGGTGTTTATCTTATAATTCATATACTTTTTTATTTTATTGTGGTAAAAGAACACTTAAGATGAGATCTGACTTCTTAACATATTTTTAAGTGTACAATTACAGTGTTTTCATCTTTAGACACGATGTTGTACTGCAGCAGATCTATGGAAATTATTCATCTTGCTACCCAATGTGTATAAAGTTTCATAATACTTTTTTACTTGCATATTTACCTCCCCACTCTTGGCAACTATGACTTTACCTCTCTAACACCAAAATAGGTTGGGTCTGATAGAGGAAGTATAGTATATTTTTTAAGGGCACAATTTCGTAGTCAGAAAAATCTAGCTTAAATCCTGGCTCTGCCACCAGTTAGCTGTAAGACTTGGGAGAAATCATTTAATTTTTTTTTTGTTCAATTTTTTTCAAATGAAAAAAAGTAGGTAATAATATTTAGTTTATGAGACTGTTATAAATTCATTTCTGAGAATTATGTGTTTTTTTACAAATTATGAAAAGATTATGAAAATGAAAAACAATCCCCATTGTTAGGGCATAATAAATGGTTGTGAGTAGGTGCAGAATACACTAGGCCAATAAGTGTTTTCCAAATGAAAGGACAGGCCTCCCCTCTTCTTCACTCCACCTTTGTGTTCCTGTCAAAAGATGGAATCCTCAAACCTACCACCACACACGTGCATGCACACACACAAACACACATACACTCCAACACTACCACATCTCAGTCCATTCCCAATTCTATTCTGCTAAAAATATTCTCAGAATGTGAATGAAGTGTTTATTATGTAAATTAGGTTCATCCTAATTTCTATTAGGAAAGAGAAGAAATGGGACCCAACCCAGAATCTGTCCTTTTAGAATAAGGAGTGACCACTCTTCTGAGATTGAAAAGAAAAGTGAATGCTGGAAATGCAGACAGCTAGAGTGAATATAGGAGTCTGCGTATCATCATATTACGTTGTATCTCTAAACCTCAGTTTCATGAAAAAGTTTGGTCAAACAACATGCACAGTCCTCTTCAGTTCTAGCACTCTATTAGGATGATGAGTCACTGAGAGCTCAGAAAAAAATAATATGGAAGCAGCAGGGAATGAGCCAGAGGTTTGTAATAAATAAATAAAACAACTGTTCTACAATGACTAAGATGAACTAATTTCATCATCCACACAGTCTGAGAGGTAGCCAGAAAAATAATGAATGGATGGTTGGCTCCATTCTTGGGCCTATCAGAGTTATAAAGAATGACATTAGAAAGAGTTTAGGGGTTCCCTGGTGGTGTAGTGGCTAGGCTTCGGTGCTATCACTGCCACAGCCTGGGTTCAATCCCTGCTCAGGGAACCAATCAAAAAAAAAAGAAGAAGAAGAAGAAAAAGAAACAGTTTAATACTAAAACATTAATCTGATACCATATGGAAACAATTTCATTATATTATATATCATATCTATTTTTCAAAAAATATTGATTGTGAGGAGATCATAGGCTCTTAAATGAAAAATATCATTCTTACATCAATTTCTTAAAGAACTGTAATATTTATGTGTCATTAAGATAGTGTGATATTCCAACTTGTCAGAAATTATGGCATTCCTATAAAAATACTCCAAGTCTACTTATGCCCTGATGTATTTGTCACAAACCCCCTCAGAAATGCACATCATCTTCATTAAGAATGCCAGAAGGTCAAGCAAGTAATAGTTTCTACATTGACAGATAAATAATTTCAGCCTAAGTAAACTCTTTATACATCAAGAAAAAAACCTAATAGAATATTTTCTCTTAATCACCACGTTTCTCCTTTATTGACGTGAATCTGTTGTTTTACAAAAGTAAAGGATCTCCACACTGAATTCAGCCATAAAGCATATCACTTTTATGGTATTATGATAGAAGCAAAAGCAAATGAAACCTAGTTAGAAGCAAGCTAGTTAATTAGACTGCAGTGTGTACTGCGTTTGATTCTTCCCATCCAAACACAGATCCCCTCACCTGCAACAAAATCACACTCACACACATGCATGCACGTGCACACACTCTCCTACCTCTATCCCTCCATGATTTCCTCATAACCCACCCGTCCCTGATCTTTAGAAACTGCCCTGGGCCACCTTATACACACATGCAAACACACACATAAACTCCGCAGAAATTAAGCCCTAATCAAAGGTGTAAAAACATTTTTCTTTTAGACATGTTTATCATTTATTTTATTTTTCACAGATGATACAGTGAGACTTAAGTGACTACAAAAGATAATCACTAGCCCAGACACTGATAAAATAGCAAGTGCTGAATTTCAACTTGGGATATACTTCTCAATTCATTTATCCCCCCACCACAAGCCAAACGAAGGTCTTACATCTGGCTTTTGATTATGTCTGGCTTCTGCAAACCCTAGCACCAACAGTAATTATTAGCTTACATGTTCAAGTTTTGTTTTTCAGAAAAAAAAGTTTGAAATAACATGAAACTACAATAACTTCGACTGCAATGTAAAGTATATTCATTTACGAAGTTCCGATTTTACCTCACCACTGATCTACATTCATTTCTGAGTATCCATTTATTTCTTTCGCTTCATTCCCAGAGTCAAAGAGCTGAAGGACTCATTGAAAAGTCATCAAGCCAATCATCCGAGTTCAGATGGAATTGTACCCATACTAGGCTAAGGGAAAAAACCGTCTACCCCCTTTCCAATGAAGGACAAATAAGTAGCCACACCCTCCCTTCTTATCCTACCTCCAAATCTCAAAACCTCACCAGCGCATCAGATCCTTTTGAAATACAATTAAACATCTTTTGTTCTGTTTTAGCTTCAAACAAAAGGGAAAACACTTGGTAGCATTGGCATAATAACCCTAATACCAAAAACTATTATATTAATGAATATGGAAAATAATGAAGCCAAGAAAATGAGGCCATAGAAGGTGGGACTCATGCGTGTCTCCCAGGAAAGCCACCATCAGCCTGGACTTGACCTCATAATGACTACAAAATTTAAATTTAGATTCTTCCCATCTTATTTTTTCCTTTCTTGCTAAGATCTCTTTTCCTCTATTTAGGAGAACAAAAGAAAAAAAAAGATGACAGATGTTAGATAAGAGTCCTGGACCTTCCCAACAAAGAGGAAGTCATGAAATCATGAGGTTGCCAAATGTTAGAAAATTATTCTGCTAAATGTGTTCCATTGCTATGAAATTCCTGTAGCTTCTCCTGCTCTGCCATGAATGAATCCTAACTTCCTGCTCAATAAACCAACCATCAGCGTGGGGAGGTGAGACGTGTTACTGCAGCCAGCCTTACCGGGTGAGCCAGTGATGCCTCGTTCTCTGAGGGCTTTGATCACTTTCACTGGCTGTATCAAAAGGACCCACAGAGTGCTTTTAAATAGGCTTGCAGTGGCATGATAAAAGAGAAACGTGTTCAGTGACAGTTATTGAAATTGGGCTGAGACTGAGGCTGGAACCAGGCCCACTTCACATTCATCTGCCACCCACCCAGACTGTGACAGCACTGCTGACTATCCAGCACTCTGTCTGTTCCATATGTTTGCAGTATTGCCCTCCTATCCAACATACCTACTGTACAGTGACATGCCTACAGTACAGTGACATGCCTACTGTACAGTGACATACCTACTATATAGTAACACGCCTACTGTACAGTGATGTGCCTACTGTACAGTAACATTCCTACTGTACAGTGACATGCCTACTGTATAGTAACATACCTACTGTGCAGTGGCATGCCTACTGTATAGTAACATACCTACTGTACAGCGACATGCCTACTGTATAGTAACATACCTACTGTACAGTGACATGCCTACTGTACAGTAACACGCCTACTGTATAGTAACATTCCTACTGTACAGTAACATACCTACTGTATAGTAACACACCTACTGTGCAGCGACATGCCTACTGTACAGTGACATACCTACTGTACAGTGACATACCTACTGTAAATTCTAAGTGAAAATTTCTTTCATGGGCAATGAGTATAGTTTTATTTACTCTAACAGTTTGTTTTAGTTTGTTTTCTTTTTTTTTTTTCAGCATTTAAATATTTTACTACATCCATTCATTCACTGCCTCTCTCATTCATTGAAAGTCTAATAGGTGTCTGGCAGTATGCTTTGGATAGAAAATGATCAGCCAAGGCTTGAACATTTCCTGTGTTCAGTATAACTTACAGTCTATCTAAATAAATTTAAAACTCACAAATATCACCTTTTTATGAAGATGCACATCACACACAGATACTTGCTGCTGTGAATTTATCAAAGGTGGAGCTGATCTAGTCTCACAGGTGAGAGAAGATGGCTCTAATGAAACAGTGAATGAGCTGAGATACAGAGGAAACACAGAAGCTCATTCTATAACAACACCACTTTGTTCTCTTTTACACTAATCTATATTTCACTTGGGTCAACACTGTTCATGGTTTCCAAAGAATGAGAATAATCCATCTTCCCTTAAAAAAAAAAATACAGGTTGGATACTGAAAATATAAAACCCATTCATCTCTCTGTTGAACAATAAACAGAACACAGCTGGGCTTTTCCCCTTTGCTTTCCAATTGAATTTGTTAAACTTATATGGATTAAATGAATGGACCACCCTTCACTTACAAAAGCCATGTTGCTCACTCACCACATACAGAATACAAATCAGAGATTGTTTTCCTCTTTAAAGGATAACTCTTTTTTTCTTATCTCATTTTCTGGTGACATTCATATTCTTTGTCATCTTAACTATTCCCATGAAAGTACCTGAATGATATATATTTGTGAAGACACTATATTGGTTTTAAAAGGGAATCAGAATCCAACCCACTTCAAAGCATTCTCAATCACCTTATACCTAAGGAGCCTCAAAAACAAAAATTATGTCTTTCACTGCACAATTTACAATACTATCTCAATACGTTCTGGATTCTTTGTAAATATATAGCTTGTATCCTCAAGCCCATTGTTTTGTTTCTTACCCTTACAAGTCCAACTCCTTCCTGTAATTCTGACTGCAATTTCACTCAGGTAGGAAACCTCTCCTAGACTTTCTAGATGGACAGAGTTCTCTCTTTGACTCTATTTAATTCTGCTGCCCTGACTTGTGCTAGCATAATTGATGCAGCCTGTTGGCTTAGATGCAGAATCTCAGTGAAACTGGACTATTAATCAGGCCCCGTGACAAAGATTTTGTGCTTCTTATCTATATGGAAACATAAAATATGGAACAGGTATACCTGGAGCATTTCAGGAGTGATTACAAGGACGCAACACAGATCTGATCCATAATTCCCCATTGTTTACGAGGCCTGTCACTCTATCAGAGAAGAAAATGAAGTAAGTCTGCCATGATTTGTCTTCACAGTACCACACTGACTTCCCTAGTTTATCATGCCTGTTTATTCTCTTCCACATGATGGTCTCGCTGACAATATCATGCAAGTCTTGAAGGAAAGAGCAACTGCCATGGTTAGTATATAGCAAGGGGCCTAAAATCCAAGGAGTTCAGTATCCAGGACAAGAAACCAAATAGTTGCTACCCAGGAATGCCTGCAGGGTCAGGAAACAGTATTTCAATACCTAGACAATGAGTCTGAGTAACAAGTATTGGAAATTAAAAGCAAGGAGGATATCGATACTAAATCACATCTTTTTGTCACTTCTTGCTTATTCACATATTTTCTGTAAAGCAGAAGCAGTTCCCAAAGTTGGGTTGCCTGGCTGGTGGAGCAAGAGACGGGCAAAAAGCATACCAGCATCTGACACTTGCTCTGGATCCGTGTCCTGCGTAAATAGTTCAGTGATCAACTAGTAGCCAATGCTCTAGATTCACATGAGGGCATTTTGCAAGATGAAGGTCATCCATCATTAAGTCTATCTTCAAAATATTGGGAGTATATTCCCAGCCATCCCAAGGGTATCATCAATACTTCATTATGAATCTATCATCAAGTTCTTATATAAACGGTTTTCAAACACAGTTATGTATACAAACTAAACATATGGGTAATAGATTCCACATGTTTACAACTTAGTTTACATAAAAGTATCACTTCATATTTCATTTCATTTGATCTAAAAATAGAAACAAAGCCAATTCTTATTGAGCATCAAATATGTAGTATCAAATACGAGGCTGTCATTCTTCAACTCATTTCATCATTACGAGACTGCTACAATATGCATTTTACAGCTTAGAAAAATGAAGCTCAATGAAGTCAACTACTCATTTACTAGTCAGGGGAGCAGAAACTAGCAGAGATTGGACAGACAAGTCTTCCTCCAAGCACCTGCCTGCTTCTTGTTTACACATCTGCCTGCTGTTCACGTGAACAGTGCTCATGAGTTCTTGGTTAAGATGGAAGCCTGAGAACATGCTCTAGTCTCTCCTCCTACCCCAAATTCCTAGCAATTCCACAAAACTGTTGAAACTTAGAAAAGGAACCCTCAGCAATACTCAGATTCAGGAAAACTGCACAATGGAAGGCAGCATCTAAACACGGAAGGAAAACAAAGCTCCAAAACTGGAGGAATGAATGAGAACTCAGCAGCTGTAAATGCAGAATGATGGTTAATAATAATGACAGTGTAAAATTAAATTCTACATGACGACAACATGGTAGTTGATGGGATAAGTAAAGGAGAGGTGAAAATTGAAAGAATGCTATAGTTCTTTCTTGGACAAGATGAAATAACATATAATCAATTCTAGCCCTGTTAGAAATATATATATATTTATATATAAATCAAATAGTATATTTAAATATATGTTTATGTATAATCAAACTTATATATTTGGAATACATGTCAAAATATAAAATTTTACATTTTAAAAATATGCAAGTTACTGTATGTCCATGTACTAATATAAAACTTTTTAAAAGAGGTTATATTTTTCCAAAGAAGATATATGAATGTCCAACAGGTACCTGAAAAGATGCTCAATTTCACTAGTCACTAACGAAATGAAAATGAGAACCGCAGTGAGATATCACCCCACGTCGATTAGAATGGCCATCATCAAAAACACAAAAGACAAATGCTTCTGTGGATGTGGAGAAAAGGGAACCCTTGTGCACTGTTCATGGTAAACAGTTCTCTACAGTGATACAGAACTCCCTCTAAATGAGTGGCTTACTCTGCCTGAACTGTTTGTGTATGCAGTATGGTTTATGCTATACACCTGCTTTCTTCCTAGGAGTTGAAATTTTGATGTGTGCTATTCAGAGGGTACTTATGTAAGCAGCTCCTAGCAAAACCCAGCTCCCAGCTGGGCACCGAGTCTCCAATGGGCCTGTGTTCAGCCTATTGCTGGAGGAATTAAGGGTGCCGTGCGTTCGTGACTCCACCAGGAGAGGACTCTGGGAAGTATGTGCCTGGCTTCCTCCAGATTTTGCCCCATACTCCTTTGCCTTTTGTTGATTTTTTTGCTCTGTACACTTTGCTATAATAAATCTCAACCATGAGTACAACTAAATCAGAGTCCTGTGAGTCCTTCAACAGCATCGCCAAACTTAGGAGTCATCCGGAGACCCCTGCCACATCCCTCCACTAAAAGGGTAAACTAGGATGGAGAAGATAAGTCATCCAGCAGGGTGTCACTTAATAGAAAACCAATAGAATCAACTGTTAAAATACTAGGGCCAAGTTCAGAAATGTGATGGATATAAAATCACCATATAAGACAGTGATTTTCTCTTCTACAACAGCAATGACCAATTAGAGAAAACACAAAACAGATATTCAGAGCAAAGACTGAAAAATTCCTGGAAATAAACATAATAAAAAAAATACTCAAGATCTTTATAGAGACACTATGGAAAAATGTTTCTCCTTCTCCCTGTCAATACTCTAATCACTCTGGGCTCTGCACTGGTTTTTGAACACATCAGGTAGCCTCCGCTCAGAGATGTGTGCCCGTTGTTCCCTGTTGGAAGCAGCTCTTCCTCAAGATACAGCATAGCTCACATCCTCTCCTATTCAACTGTTACTTTGTCAGTGAAGATCTCCCTAACCAAACAAGTACACGTGTGCATGCACATGCATGCACACATACACACACATATGCACTTCCATTGTTCTCTCTCCCTATACCCTACTTTATTTTTCTTCTGAGCACTTATTACAATGAAACATGTTATGTATTTGTGAATCTTTTCTGCTTGTCTTCTCTCTTCCCCCACTAAAATATAAGCAACTTTAGAGGTATTTTAATCAATGTTGTATCCCCAACACCTAGAACAGTGTTCTAAATATAGTATGTGCTCAAAAGTATTTGTTGAGTGAAGGACATACAAGAATATCAGAAAAAACTGGTATATAAATAAACTGTGTATAGTAGGGCAGTGTTGATGTTATAAATATGCTAATGATTCCGATTTAATCTATAAAGTCAATATAATCTGAAGCAATAATTTAATATAATGTTTTCATGAAATCTGACAAGATAATTCTGAAATTCACATAGAAGAGTTAATGTTCAGAAACAGCCAAAGCCTGGAATTGTACCCTACCAGATATCAAATCATATTACAAAGATGTATAAATTAATATAATATGACATTAGTTCAGAAATAGGCATATTGATCAATAAAATAGAAGACAGAGAAGTTAGCCCATAACATGTGAAAAATTTGTATATGAAAAAAAATAACAGCATTTCAGGTTAATAGAGAAAGGCTCTTAACTAGTTAATTTTTTTTTAACTTAAGATATAGAATATGCTTTACTTCTCTATTTCAAAACATAGTTGTTGTTGTTGTTGTTTTTTAATTCATCATGGTATACCCAACTGTGTCCAACCTTTTGGCTTCCCTGGGCACGTTGGAAGAATTGTCTTAGACTGCACATAAAATACACTAACACTAACGAAAGCTGATGAGCTAAAAAAAGGTAGCAAAAAAGATCTCATAATAATTTAAGAATTCGTGTTGGGCTACATTCAAAGCCTTCCTGGGCCACAGGTTGGACATGCCTAGTATACACATTAAACTTACACAATAAGTTTATCAATTATATCTCAATAAAGCTGGAAAAAAGATATACTGAAAAATATCAGTATTAGAGATATACCGAAAAACATATAAAAATGAGTAAGGATTATTTTTACCTAAGCCTACCTGCCTCTTACATTTGTTGTGAGAATTAAATGAGGTAGTACATTTAAAGAACAACAAAATGTATTAAAATGTCCCTAACATAAAAGCACAATAAATTTAATATTAATTGTTTACTTTTATAATACATTGAAAAGTGATTGATAACACCAATCAAATCTTATTATCTTATAATACTTAAAATGTTTGCTGAATTAAATCAGAATCTAGACTTCTATTCTCTTACCTTGTTCTATTATCTTTTAGTTTCTCTTATAACTTGATTTATTAACATTTTAATAATTGGTTCAAAGAAAATCATCTTCCATGAAGAAATACAACATAATAAAATATAAGATGAATTATTTTTATAAGCCATTTTCAGTGTAAAAATGAGAGAGAATAGAAAGTTTCAACGATTTTTTTTTTAACACTGAAGTAATTTTCTCATGTCAAGGTATGCTTCCCATCAAGTTTCACAAATGGGTGTATCTGTCTCTTTAAGACTAACAACCCTGCTGGAAATACAAACTGCTACAGACAGCAAAAACTGGTATGTTTTTCTTCCCTTAAATTGGGTAGAATTACCTAACAGACATATCTGTATTTTCTAATAACATCTATCTGCAATTACTTCTAAATAGGTACTTATTTAAGTATTTTCTTCTTAAGCAGTACAAATGTCTGCAGGGAGGTGATGGGGCAGTGATTCGTCAAGACAAATGAAGCCACGGGATAAATCTAATACACCTCCTTGGCCTAGGATATAAAATAAGTCATGAATAATCAATAGTGACATAAATCAAGAACAAACCGCATGTCAAAATAAATTTGAAAACTTGTGTATTTGGAGAGGAATGGTGGGCAGCTGATTCAGAAATGCAGGTACCAGTAATACAGCAATGGTTTGTTTAATTAATAGGGACTCTCTAAATTCAATTTATATAACTACCTAGAATAATTACAGTGCTTAGAAGAAGTCAAAAAGTAAGAACACTATAAAATCCAAGGCAAAATGGTTTTTAATGCATACTGGAAGAAGCTTTGGTTTCTTAATGATTTATAATCATTACCTAAAATAACATATTTGTCAAAGAATTTCATTCATCTTTCAAGTAACTGTAGGGCACTAATACATCCCTGAGGTTTTAAAAAAAAAAAAATTGTTCTTGGCTTTCTTCCCACAATATGCTCTGAGAGTCTTGGAGAGAAGAGCAACAATTAGCCTCAAACCTCTTCAACTAGAATCCCCTACCCAGTGTATGAAAATCTGAAGTTAATTCTCACTTCATCCTTAAGACTGAGATAGTATTCACAACAACAAAAATAAAAACACATTTACAGAAGTCCTCCTAATAGATATAAGCAAAATGAATTTTAGAGGTACATAAACAATACTCTAATGCAGTTCTCAACCTTCCTAATGCCGCGACCCTTCAATACAGTTCCTCATGTTGTGGTGACCCCCATAAAGTTATTTTCATTACTACTTCATAACCATAATGTTGCTACTGTTATGAATCATAATGTAAATATCTGATGTGTGTTTTCCGATGGTCTTAGGCAACCCCTGTGAAAGGGTTGTTCGACCCCCAAAGGGGTCACGACCCATAGGTTGAGAACTGCTGCTCTAATGTATTTTCTTAAAATAGGAAAATATATCAAAGGTTATTATAAAAATTAAATTTGCTAATGATATATAAAGAGCTTTGGATAACCATATTCCTCCTACAAAAATAGAAATCATTAATCACCATCTCTATTGAGTTACTCATGGTGAGTCATCATTTATGTCTGCCTACTTTCTGGAGGCCCCCAAACCACCCCATGAAATTGAAAGAGATGAGAGATGAGAGAGAACACAGATATAAAGATAGAGAATACTACAGGGATTCTTTATCACCATAGATCCCCAATAACTGAATAAATTAAGTAAAACTGGCCTATAAAAGAGTGACGTTGAAAACAGATGATTAAAATTATTACGATTTTACATAAAACTTCATAAAAAAAGAGGGCTACAAGGTGGTTTCATAATATAAGTAATCAGAACTGCTCATTTCATTGGAATTGAAGGGCATCCCTTCAATTCCCTCATTTTACATGCACATAAAACACAATACATGTACATGTTTCTTTGAAGATATGCAAGGCACATGCAGAATATAGGTGGGAGAGGGATCTTATGATGTCCAACCGTTAGCAATAAAACAAGAGGCTCGGTTAAACCATGTTGCTATAATCTAAAACAAAACAGTGTGGGGTAAAGTCCTAGCCTCTTTTTAGTGCAAGAACTAAATAATAAAATTTAAGTTAATTAGCAGGCACTGTCTACATCCTATCTGACCCTTAACGCACATCTTCAATACCATTGGTTCCACAAAAACAGTCTGATGTCCATTCAGCCTCTCCTGCTACAATAACACAGTCCAGTAGTGTCTACTATTGCTCAGACACTTGTGGGGCACATTACTTATACTACTGTAGCCACAATGGCTTCCGCCTCATGCCTCCTCAGATGTTAACCTGCAGGTGCCATCCTATCAAGAGGCTTTGCACTCGTTTTTCCCTCTTTCTTGAAGGCATTTCCGCAAGATACACACAGGGTAACTCTCACTGCCTTCAAGTCTTTCCTCCATCATGACCTTCTCAATCAACATACCTAGCTCCCTCCCTGAGCCCCACACTTCAAACGCCCAGATCCTGCTCTCTTATCCTTTATCCATCTGTTATTATAATTATCATCTAACATAAATCCATTCCCTTACTTACTATTTCCAATACTTGCTATCTGTCTCCTCTACAGAATCTAAGCTCCATGACAGCAGAAATCCTGTTAATGTTCACTGTAGTATCCCAGAGCCCAGGCAGTAAGTGACACATGGTAGCTGTCCAGCAAATATTCGGTGAAGGGATGAATGAATGTATGTCTCTAAGCCTCACAACAACCCATAAGATAGGTGGGACCTTGTGTTTAAGACAAGAAACAAAACCTTAGAAAGATCACAAAGTGGTCCAAGGTGACACAAGCAGGAAGTACAGGAGGAGAATTACCATGCACAGTTCTAGAACACCTATGCTATTATACCTACTGCTTTGGCCCAAAAGGAACTGAGTTCCATGCACGCCTCATTCTCCCCACTAGTACCGTGTTGTGTTCAGTAAGTGCTCAGTAAAGATCAGAGAGAAAGGAAGGAGAAGGGACAGACAGCTCATAACCATTACCCATTATCAGCAGTTCTGGTGTTCAGGAAGGGAGCACTAGTGCGAATTAATACCCCGTTTTCTAGTATCGTCACCCTTATGGAAGTCAAGTAGGAAAAGAATGCATCTGTCCTTATAAAAGCCTATAAAATCCCACTTCTCGTTACTCTTCTTTGGAAAAATGGTATCATATATCTTAATTCCAGTTTGTGGGTACTCATCTAGCAACTGATTTCAAACTAATAAAATAACAACTTAAAGTTTGACAGTCTAAAAAAATCAATGCCATGTATTCATGCAACCCTTCTTTATCTGTGTCATTTTTCAGCTTGAGTATCAAGCACTGAAAAAAAAGGATTTATTAGAAATTATCATGAAGCTGGTTTTTTTCATATTTTCTTTATGTTTCCTTCTCTCACTACTTAAGGAATTAGGACTAAGTTTAAATTACATTTAAATACTTGACTACTATATTAATACACTACTTCTGAACACGGTAGCGTTTGTATGTAAAAATGCACAACTGCCCTTCATAATCTGACAAGTGACCCTGTGCAATATTGCCACATGAAAGGTGACAAAGGGTGAATACACTTGATAAAATGCTCATGAGAATATTCACATTTCAAATGTACACAGCTTGCTATTTGAGCAGTGAAAAAAGACAGAAAGTGAATTCTCAAGCATGAATTATCAGCAAGTCCCCATTAAATTTTGAAATTTACATTCCTTGAGGACAGGATCTTTATCTTATTCACCTTTGTATTATCAGAGCTGAGCTAGTGTCTGACAGAGAACGAATATTCAGCAGTTGCAGAGTGAGAGCAATACACCACAGGTCTTACTCAGAGTCACTCATGCTCCAATTAAGCAATATATGAAATATAGCAATATTTTTATCCAATTGGCTCTGTGATGTGGTAACTCACCAAAACTCTTGTGAGGTTCCTACCAATTACTTCGGTATAACTAATTGTGTTTTGGGGTTTTTTTTTCTGCATTAAATTTCTGCATACCATCAACTCACATCATATAAATCTGCATATTCTTCTGTCTTTCCTTCCCTAGTTCTTGCAAAGGGAGACTATACGTTTTCGCATGCATCGCATTGAATATTACTGCCATTTGTAGAAAAAATTGGGTGAAAAAACAACAAAGCAAGAAATGGAATTCTTATGGGTAGTATGCTATACTCTTTCCCAGAAGACTTTGTAAAGGGTTACAAATGCCATGAAAAGTCACACATGATATTTAAACAAGTGAAGGAAATAAAAGTAAAGACGGAATGATCTCCTGAGCTCCTAAGCTTTCAAAAGCCGTATATTATTTTTCTTTGTATCCTAATGTTGAACAAATAGCAGGCCCTCAATTTGTGTGGAAGTGAAAGTGGGAGGGGAAAAAGTTACTCCAAAAATCATTTGTAAAGGTTAGCTGTTTATGGAGGTACCAACAGTTTGGTAACAATCAGTGCCTCATAATAGTTCTAAATTCTTTTTTATTGAGTACTTACTAGATGTCAAGTACAATGAAAACATTTTATACTCATTACATTATTTAATCTTAAATGCAACTTTAATGAGAGAAAGGTATTATAACTCCCACTTGATAAGTGAGGAAACTGCTTTAGAAATAAGCAACTTTCCCAAAATCACCCACATATTATAGTAAGTGGCAAAGCAAGGATTTGAATCTAAGCATGCCTGCTGTTCATGTTCTCAACAACGGTACTTGGAATAATTAGTTGATTGGGGGAACACTCCTGAAAGGAGGACAAAGCTAAAGAGGTCAGTACATTTCTTGAGTATCCAAATCCCTTAATGATATTCTTTATAACATGTCAAAAAGTCGGTTTCTTCTTAGGATCACTGCTTTATTTTATTAGAAAGAACAGCCATGATATGAGAAGTAATTAACTTCAGGGGAAAGCTTTTTACTAGAACACAAAAATAATTAGGTTTGCTGTACCATTGAGGTGACTTGTCTGCTTTTCTGATATGAAAAAAAACCTCTCCTCCCTGCCATATAAACTCTGGATTTTGTTCTGAAAACCTCTCGGCTAGAAAACACTCCTAATAGGCTCTGAGAACACAGAGAGGCCCTGGAAACTCAGCGGTTCCAGAGAGAAGCACGATTCAACGGAGGGTCATGCCAATATTTCTTCAGTGTGGCACAGATGAAAATAAATGCTGGGACTCAGAAAAAAAAGGCAGCCTTCTCATCCCTTACATCTCTCAATCCCAACAAATGATTTACTTCAACTGCAAGGGAAAAGGTCCAGATAAAGATAAATATAGCAGAGCCCACGTGACAGAGCAAGGCAATTTTCTATCAACTTGATCACTAGGTAGAGTCCTGAAAGATCTAGAAGCAACTCATGTTAAGAGGTAGCCTGGTTTGTTTTCAACAAACTCAAGAAATTACGATTGGAGGATTCATACCAATGAAAGAGGAAACCCACTAACATAAAAATTGTAGCTTGCACTACAGTTTAAAATACGTTTAACTGCCTTAGAAAATGATGACAGTGTGAGATCTGCTTTACATCTGTTACACAGCTTTACATTGTTATATAGCTTCCTTTGTGCTGCAATGAATTTCCTAACATTATTGATGAGATAGCTCCGGTCATCCCATTGCAAGACCAGGAATCATGTGTTTACTGCTCCCTACTCAAATTTATCCTTAGAGGGGGACTAGAGGAGGAAAAAAACTTACTTTTTGCATTGTTTCAAATACAGTGCTTCACAAAAACATCGGTGCATTCGCACAAGTGCTTGTAATTAATGACGTGCTATCAGTGAAATCTGTATACCCCTTTATTCTAATAGAAAATTCTGACCTGAAGACTAAAGGTATTCTGTAAATGAGAAACTTATCTGCATCAAAATCCAGTATAATACCAGACATAAAATCCTTTCTAATTGTACATGTAAAATCCTGCTTAATACTTGTTCTATTTACTGGAAATGAGATGAGGAAAGAATTTGCTCAATATGACTGCCTGAAAATGGACCAAGCATTCTGATGCAGTGCTCTCTTGTTGACCCATTTTCACAAATTCATTTAACTACTTGGACATCATCCTCTTAATTCTTAAAATCCAAAGCATATCCCACATTATTCTTAATACCTTAACATTCCTATGTCTCTTTTCTTTTAACATCTAATTGCTTTTCCACTGAAATTCCTTTTTAAAAACTGAACTGGAATCTGATTACTACAAGAAGCATCATATTAACGGTCAAGGATTCAGTTTCTAATCTTTCTATAAAAGAGGGAATACTTTTCCGCATGAAGCAGGCCAGTTAACCTGCCTATTTTTCTGCTTTTCCATCTACTAAGAGATCATAGCATGGCTCCATGGCCAAAAGCATGGCTTTCTCATCAAACTAACCTATATTCTAATCCTTACTAGATGTGTGATTTGGGAGAGTTCCCTGGTGGTGTAGTGGCTTAAGGCTTTGGCGCTGGGGCTGTCAACGCTGTGGCTGGGTTCAATTCCCAGCCAAGGAACTACCCACATACAAAACAAAAAAAAGAAAAAAGAAAAAAAAAAGGAAAGATGTGTGATTTGGGGTAAGTTACTTATTCTCTTTGTCTCGTTTTCCTCTCTAAGGAATATTATTAATAATGTTACATTGTAACTAAATTAAATGAGAAAGCATTTATGAAAGTTTAATAAACTTTAAAGTGATTGACACATAAGTGACAGTTACATGGCCAAGTTCTGTGTTCTTAAAAAAGAGGGCATTTCTACAATGTTGAGGTAAAGAAGGTTTTATTAAAAATGACTCAAAAGCCAGAAGAATCCATAGAAGAAAAGGTTTGACCACATAAAAACTTTAAATTCCTGTTTGGCAAATAATAAATAGATAAATAAGCAAATAAACTAAAAGGTTGAAGAACTAACTATCTGGAAAAAATATTTGGAACCTATCAGTTAAACAAAAGGCTTATGTTTTTAATATGTAAGAAGTGGTAATAAAAATCAATAAAAAAGAAACCACACTAATAAAAACCACAGAGAACATTAATAATTAATTTGCAAAACATATACAAATGGTCAATAAACATAATAAATATATCCAACCCCTAATCATTGAATATTAGAAATAAAAACAAAATATCTTTTCAACTATCTGACAGGCAAATATATTTTGAAGTTGACAAAATCAACTTTAGCAAGATATAACAAAAGTGGGCACACTCAAAATATATTGGTAATGTCGAGCTGTGACTACTTTTCAGGTTTGGCACCATACACCCAAATAAAAATGTGCATGTCCTTAGTGCCAAAAATCCCATTTCCAGGAATTTACTCCCAAATAGGTAACTGCCCACCTACCAAAAGATTTCTGGAAATAATGTTTATCATGACATTGTTTATAATGTATGTGTTGGCAGCAATTTAAATGTCTATTAATATGAGATTGCTTAAATAAAGTATGGTACAGCCATATATAATGCAGCACTATATAGCCATTCAAAAGCATGCTGTATACTTATAGTCACTGCCAAAAAAAAAAAAAAAAAAAATCCCCAACACATTGTGAGCATAGGAGTAAGTTACAGAACAACATGTGTAGTTTAGTTTCATCTATAAAATGCTCCATGTGCACATGTTCATGTGCATAGAGAAACGTCAGAAAGCACATTCACCCAAATACTTCTAGGCAGTGGGGCTTCAAGTGATTATGATTTCTAATCTGCATTTTCTGCACTGTTTCATTTTTCTTCACAAGAATTATTTTTGTAATCAGAAAAAATGAACCTTTTTTCATATTAGAAAACAAGTATTATATTATAGCTACTTCCCTAGAGTTGTTATTTTAATAATGATATAACTGCTCTAGGTTTCTTTCTGTATGTTTTATGAAGTTAGAAAAGAATTCAGGGATCAACAGGGATAAAAGAAAAAAAATGGGCATTCTAGACTAAGATTGCTTAATCAAGCTTCACATCTTACTAACTGGGAAGCATTCAGCAAGTTACTTAATTTCTCTGTGCTCAATTTTCGCTCCTTTGTAAAATGTGGGTAATTATATAACTTAACTCATAAGGTTACTGTGAGAATAAAATGAGTCAAATTATATAAAGCACTTAGATTCATACCCGACATCCTAGAGAAAATGTCAGCTGTTTATTGGAAAATAAGATAATGCATAGAATCATCCTTGCCCATCACAGAAGTACGATAAATATTTACTACTGTTATCAGCTACCTGCTCATCACATGTCACCTAAGGACACTGTGATAGGACAAATCATTTTCTCTGTCTCAGAATACCAAGGGTCAAATAGTCTATTGAATATGATTAAATTTAAATATAGCACCTCCAAACCAAGGGCACAAAGAGAGGTCAATGAGGGCTTAGGAAGGCATACCAGACAGCCAATGTTCCAGGATATCTGAAGTTGTCCAAATCTGGCAAGGTGATATCAATTACTTTGACAAATCAATAAACTCCTATATAAAACTATTACTTATACCTCACATTTGTACAGTGCATGGCAGTTTTCGGGGAGCATGCCCATCTCCATAATGGGTTGGCAGTGTTTCTGATCACTGTGCCAGTTCAGTGGGGGAATGGAGACCAGTGCATGACCATCACTTTAGGACACTAACTCCCACGGGCATGAATGGTACAGGGGAGCTGGAAGCCTAGGAAGAATGGTGGAGAGGAATGGGGAAGAGAATGGAGATCCCAGGCAGAGGAGCCAGGATACCGATGTGTTGGAACAGCAGCAACAGGGCAGAAATCCCCAGATAGTTTATATCTCTAGAACTCCTCTGTTCAATTCCGGGAAACTTATTCTGAGTGCAATAAAAAAGGGGGGGGGGGCAGGAAGAATCTCACAAGTCAAAAGAGGGATGCAAGGATGGGCATCAACTTGTTTACTCATTTATTCCAATGTACCAGGTCCTTGCTAAGTGCTGGACATACAATGAGGTGCAAAAACCCTCAGTAGCTTACAGATTGGTGTTCTGTCTGTTCACCCACCATACCAGTTCCAAGGTCACCCCAGTTCCAAGGTGACCCCTCAGAAATCTTCAACCCTCCAGGACAAATTAAAAACCACTGAAGTCGAGGGTTGTTCTGTGCTTTATTAAAAAAATCCTCAAAATAAACTTATTTGGAATATGTTTCCTTTAAGAAATAAAAATTACAGTCTTGAAAACAAGATTCATTAAGTCATGGAATCTGAAACATCAATAAATTATTCAAAACTATTAGATATTTTAAAATAATTTCATTTCTCTTCCTATTTATAACTTATCTCATTAGGAATTCAGCTCTGAATTTATACAATAAGAAAGAAAAATACTGTATGAAAACAAAAATAAAATTAAAAATAGAGATACATTACAAAAACTCCCTAAATCAGAGGTCACACATTCAGTTACAAATTTACGAAACACTTTTATTACACCAAGAAATTGTGCAAAGTGCAAAAGAGCTTTGTATTTCAATAAAGCAATTAAGTGCATTAATTGTCTGTGTTATCACTCCCAGGCAGCGTAATTAATTTGTCATCCCTCCCAGTGTCTATGCTTTTGTATGGCTCTCTATCTTTAGTTACCTCAAAGTGCTTTCCCAAACATTTATTTTTATCCTTTTTGTAGAGCTGCAAAACATGTTCCATGGCAGACTGGAGAAGTGGACATTGGTTCAGAAACAAAAAGTGATCCAAAGTGGCTTACTGTGTCCCGCGATGAAACATGGCTACAAGGACACAGGGCTCTGCTTTGTTTGGTTCCCTTGCTACCAAAAATCATTAATTCAAAAGCAAAGCAAAAATAGGTACTTAAAAATCTATCCCTTCACTAAAAAAAAAAAGAAAGCAAGATAAATTCATTTTGTTCTTTAAAGTATAGGGAAGGATGACTTGTGTTTTCATGACTTTGTGGATAGATAGAATCGCAAAACCCTAACTGAATGTGCAGTGCCTGAGTAACAAGGAGAGAATGCTTTAGGTCTCACCTAGAAACTGAGTGACCAGGAGAAAGGTTTAGAGATGACTCCAACCTGGTCTGATCAAATTTTGAATCATCAACCTCAGCTAAGTCACATAATTTCTCATGACAACAATTTCACTAGAAGTGCACATCTCCAGACAAAGAAAGAGCAGACAACCATCCTTGGGAGAAAGCGTAACACCAGAGAACCACACTGAAGCCCCTCTCTCCACTCATCTCACTGGCTGTTCTCAAGGCCTCAAACCAATCAGGAATGACCTGTCTCTGGGTCCACCAGGCTCATTATGACTAGATTTCAGAATGGATAAGGACAGGTCCTTTCACCTACTAGCTTTCTGGGCCAATAAACAATGATGAAAATCCACCTTAATTTGCCCCATGTTGACAGGGACAGACACATGAGGGCTGGATTTTGAGTATTTTAAGAATACTAACAATAATTTTTTGTGCTTAAAGGCTTAAAATATGCTAATTGTATATTCTTTTATCTGACCTCAGAGCAACTCTGTGACATGCATAGCAATGTGTGATTATATCTATAATCAGTGTTCTTTTTCTAGCTTATTCCAGGACATAAGGATACAGAGGATATACATTCTGGGTTCCATCTCATATTAAGTACATTCAGGTATCTAAATTTTACTTCTTCCAGATTCAACTACATAAGATAGTTTTCCCTTGATACCATTGAGATTCTGAAAGCAGGAGTATTTTACTTGATTTTATATCTTTAGACCTAGATTATCTGTATTTATAACTATACCTACGTTGGTAGGTAGATAGATCAATAGAGCAACAGATTGACAGATAGACACACAGATAGATAGCCAGGGAGAGGTATATTCAAAGCACTGAACACACTCACAAATTTGTATTATACAGTAGATATATGTAAATATAACATGTCGAATAAGTGGTTGAGTGATTACTAGATGAATGAAGATCTATTACAGAAATTCTCTCTTTTCAGTTAAGCAAAGTGTAGTAAGAAAATAACCAAACCACATTTTCAACAAATAAAGGATTGGCTGACCTGGGTCACATTTTGTTTGTTAACTGGAATTCAGACCTATCACCAAGAATAAGGGAGAGAACACCACATAAAGTACTCTGTATTTACTAAAAGACATATGCCTCCCTATCTCACTTCAAAACTAATTAAAGCGCATGTTCATTTTAAATTGAAAATAAGCCACAAAAAATTAAAACAAAATAATGTATGGCATTACAGCATATGGCCTTTCTTCTGTGTACCTGTAGCTTGCCTATTTAATTGTTCATCTGAATGCTTCCCCCTCCTCTTTGGTAATTCTCCAAAAGTGCACGTTTCATTTTCCACCCTTGAGTACCACAATGAATACATCTTCAACAGCAGATCTGTGTCAGCCTAAAGTATATTTTCTCTATCGTAAGTTACATAAGGTTACATAGAAATATTGATAATAGATACAAATAGATACAAATTCATTCAAAATTTCAAAGGAACAATATAGACAAATTCAGTATTAACCAAGAATCTCTCAGTGCTCCTGACACATACATCTCATGTCTATAAACCATTAAATTCCCAAGGAGCAGCCATTCTCTTTTGTGTCCGTATGACAGAGATGGTCCAGTCTGGATCACGTGGCCGCAATGCAGCCACTAAGCAACCCTTGGAGACATAACTCTAAAATCTAAAATTAGAGTTCCAATTCTGGATTTCCAAAGACCACAAATAAAAGCTTTGTATTTTATGCTTTCTGATACAATATTAAAGAAGAAAGAAATGCCCACATTAAGAAAAATAAAATCTGGAACAATCAGAGAAAAGACCTCACTTTTATTTTGTTGTTGTTAATGCATAAACCAGAGGAATGAATAAGCTTTCTTCTTAGATAAACTACTATGGGCTTGCACAACCTTAAAAATCACAAAGGCTACATACTAATCAATACTGGATGAATGTTTCATGTATCCTGAAACACCATACAGTAAACTTCAAAATGTTTCAGGCAGGAAACAATGCTAGTTGCAGAAGAAAAATAAGTGGGAGACAGGAAAGAAAAAGATACAAGGAAGGCAAGAATGGTAGGCTTGCATCAGCGACTTTACCCTTTAATTCTAGGAAATTGAAGTAATTCAACACTAAGGAGCCTGATAAACTGGGAGTGCATCTTCATAGCTGCTCTGATCAATTTATGAAACTTTCAGATGGCCTTCAGCACAAAGTACTATGTTGGATGTAGTTAAAGAAGCTGCCAGTATTTCAAAGCCTAAATGAAGATTTTTTTTTTATGCAGACAGTTAACTATATTGTTAGGAGATCTAAAGTCCTCAAAAACCTAATGTTTGGGGGGAAAATGTTAAGAGAAACAATTTGTAGAAAGAAAGCAGAGCCCCGCTGACTCAGTCTGTCTAGGTTGCCATAATAATATACCGCAGACTGAGTGGCTTGTACAAAAAAATTTATTTTCTCACAATTCTGGAGGCTGGAAGTGGGGGTTGCAGCATGGTGGGGTTCTGGTGAGAGCTCTCCTCCTAGCTTACAGAAGGCCATCATCTTGCTGTGTCCTGAGTTGTCCTGTTGTCCCTTCCTCTTCTAAAAGGGTACCAGCTTTTTCAGATCAAGACTCTACTCTTTCAACCTCATTTAACCTTCATCATCTCCTTGAAGGCTTTATCTCCAACACAATCACATGGAGGTTAAGGCTTTGACATATGTATGAGGGCTATCCGGAAAAAAAAAATCTAGCCATAAATGACCCTATTTTTTATTACATGGCTGGATACTTTCCAGACAGGGCTCATATTTTGGGGAGACACATTCAGTCCACAGCACCTGCTTCTTGGGCTGTGGATCAGTGTTGATGAATAACACACAGGATACACAAGTCCTTGACTCCCACTCAGCCTATCTTCTACTCCAAGCAGAATGACATTCAGACAAGAATATAGATTATAATGGGCACTGCTGAAAGAGGACATAAACCTGACAGGAGACAAACTGATTTAAAAAGAAAACAAAACAGATGATCCAGTCAATGTGCTGGAGTAGGTAAACAATGTGCTCACCTCCTCTCACAACCACATCAAAATTACAACTAAACTATAGAACAACCACCACTGAGAATCACCTGAAGTCTAGATGAACCAAAGCCCTACCACTAAGAACATAAAAAGCAGCCATCTCAAGACTAGTAAGGACAGGGATGTGGAATGAGCTGGCGCCATTCCTGCCTGTGACGATTAAAAATCAAGAGAAGTATCTTGGCTGCAGACACTAGAGGAGTGTGGGGTCCCAGGCCCACACCAGGTTATCCAGCCCAGGCGTCCCTATAACTTCTGGCTGTGAAAACCAGCAGAGATTGTGGCTGAGTGAGAAGAGGGCAGCGCACACACAGACTTACTCACTGATGGATTCACTCATTCCAAGCTCCAGCTCTGGGGAAGTAGCTCCAAAGGTGCCAGGGAAATACAGAGAGGAACTCAGTTGTCTGGCTTCAGGGCGAGAGCTGGAAGGGCAGCTTTCTTCCAGACAGAAGTGCTGTCAGAATCCACTGTTTCTGTTGAGCCCTTTCTCCTCCCTGCATGCAGACATAGGAGCTGCCACATCTGAGCTTCCATCAGCCTTGGCTAACACCATTCATTTGCCCTGATTCCCTGAGACCTGCCCCACCCAACTTTTGGGCATACCCAAGCCAATTCCAGTGGCTTTTCTGTATAAACACCTGTCTTGGTTTACGCTGCAGACTTTCCTAAAATCTCTCAAAGGTTTAAAATACCAATACAAACAACACCTGGCTTTAGCAGCTTTCCTACCCCTAGTTGAGAAACCCTAAGCCCAGCCGTAGTAACAAGTGGCCTCAGTTGGCAACTTGGCCTCTTGAGGCACCTTCGAGCCAGCATGGACAGTGGCCCATCTTCAGATTGCTGTGTGGTGCATTCCAGGTGATCCTAAACAGGACACAGGCTGTGGCTGAATTTGGCGTGTGGTAAGTCCCCTCTGAGGAGGCCCCGGGGTACACGCAAGGGACACACCTGGAGTACCCAGCTCTGGTGACCAGAGAGACTGCCACTGGGCCTCACAGGACACCTACTACATAAGGCCATTCTACTAAGACCGGGAGGCACAGCAGCCCTACTTAATACATAGAAACAAATGCAGGGAGGTAGCCAACATGGGGAGACAAAAAAAATCATGTCCCAAATAAAAGAAAAGAACAAAGCTCCAGAAAAAGAACTAAGCAAAATGGAGACAAGCAATCTACCATAAAGGTGGAGATTGAAAGCATAAAAATGGAGATAGAAAACATAAAAAAGAACCCATCAGAAATAAAGAATATAATAATGAATATGAAGAATACATTAGAGGGAATCAAGAGATTAAACAGAGGATTAAATCAGTGAATTAGAAGACAAGGTAGCAGAAAACACCCAAACAGAACAGCAAGAAGAAAAAAGAATCCAAAAAAATGAGGATAATGTAAGGGGCCTCTGGGACAACATCAGGCATACCAAGATTCATATCATAGCGGTACCAGAAGGGGAAGAGAAAGAGCAAGGAATCAAAACTTATTTAAAGAAATTAATGACAGATAACTTCACTAACCTAATGAAGGAAATAAATATACAATCCCAGGAACAAGATGAACCCAAAGAGGCCCACATCTAGACAGATCGTAATTAAAAATGCCAAAGGTTTAAGACAAAGAAAGAATCTTAAAAGCAGCAAGAGAAAAGCAGTTAGTCACCTACAAGGGAGCTCCCATTAGACTGTCAGTTGATTTTTCAACAGAGAATTTGCAGGACAGGAGGGGTTGGCAAGAAATACTCAAAGTGCTGAGTAGCAATGACCAAGATTACTCTACCCAACAAAGCTGTCGTTTAGAATTGAAGACAGACAAAGAGCTTTCTGGACAAGGAAACGCTGAAGGAGTTTATCACCATGAAACCAGAGTTAAAAAGAATCTCAAAGGATCTTCTTTAAGACAAAAAAAATACAATAAAATAAAAAATGTGAATAATATAATGGCAATAACTGCATATCTACCAACAATTACTTTAAATGCAAATGGATTAAATGCTCCAACCAAAAGACATAGGGTGGCTGAACGAATTAGAAATCAAAACCCTTATATATGCTGCCTCCAAGAGACTCATTTCAGATTGAAAGACACCCACAGAGACTGAAAGTAAAGGGATATGAATAAGATGTTTCATAAAAATGAAATAAAAAAATAAAAAGTTGAGGTAGCAATACTTATACCAGACAAAACAGACTTTAAAACAAAGCCTATTACAAGAGACAAACAAGGACCCAGTAATCCCACTTCCAGGTATTTATCCAAAGAAACCCAAAATGCTACTTTAAGGGCGTGTGTGCATCCGTGTGTTCATTTCAGTAATGTTTACAATGGCCAAGATGTGGAGGCAACCTGGGTGTCTGTCGATGGAAGAATGGATAAAGAGGAGGTGGTGCAAATATACAATAGGAAACTGCTCAGCCAGGGAAGGATATTAGCTCTTGCCGTGTGGCAGCATGGATGGACTCGGAGGGTACTGTGCTGAGTGGAGTATGTCAGAGAGAGACAGATTCCATGTGATTACACTTATATGTGGAATTTTAAAAACTAAATAAATAAAACTGAAACAATCTCAGAGATACAGAGAACCTTTTGATGGTTGCCGGACAGGAGGGGGTTGGGGGTAGTGGAAAAGGGAAAGGGCTCACGAGGAACAAACTGGTTGTTACAAAGTAGTCGTGGGGATGTAGGGTACGGCGTAAGGAAGGCGCTCCGTGACACTGTAAGAACTGTGTGTGGTGTCCGATGAGTAAAGATTTATCGGAGTGATAGAGGGGAGGGGGGTTGGGAAGCTTGGTGAAAAGGTGAAGGGACTAGGAAATACAAAGTGTCAGTCAGAAAACAGTCACAGGGAAGGAGAACGTAGTCAATATGCTGCAACAATGTGTATAGTGCCAGGTGAGTACTAGGCTATTCAGGGAGATCTCTTCCTAAATTAGACAAATTTCTAACCACTAGGCTGTACACCTGAAAGTAATATAAAATAATATTGAATGTCCACTGTAATTGAAAAATTAAAAGGGGGGAAGAAGGTGAGTGGAATCAGAGGTTCAGATTGCCAGCTAGATAACAACTACCTTGCTGACCTCACCTCATACCCTTTTCTCCCCTCTTCACTCTACTGCAGAAACTCTGGTTACTCAACTTACAATGGGGACACAGTCTTTAATGATGACACCTCTACCACCAACCTTGATGATTTTTATTAGTCAGCCTTCCCCTGCTTTAAATTTATGTGGGCAAAGTCCCATCTGACAACACAAAAGTTCCACAAACCACAATGTTCACTCCTGCTCAGCCAGTAGGTCCATATTCTATAAACCGATTTACTTGAGACTCAAGCCAAAGATTTTAAACGTGGCACTTATATAACAATGTTCAGAAGATGCAGTTTCACAGGAATCCCTGTGATCGTCCCTGTGATCGTCCCTGCGAAGCAGCTCTCATCAAAGGCACATATGTTCCCCTCCTACACTGAGCGCCTCAGGGAAGTGTTCCAGCTGACAGTATTTCAGCCCAAACACAAACGAAAAAACACCTAGAACCGTTTTATCAACAAAATCCAAACTTCACTGTGCTGAATTCACTGTGGACTATAAAATGCTGTTTATTAAAGGCTGACAGAAGAGGAATTTTAGTCCCGACTGCTTTAAATTTAGCCCGTAGTACTGAGTGCTTTTCCCTCTCCCTCCTTTATTGCTGGCCGTTTCCAGTACTGAGTAAACAGAATCTTGACTTTAAGAAATTGAAGACATTTAGGTCTGACTTCATCCATGGTAGTAAATATCATGCCTTCCTTGAACTCTAAAGTATAAACCTACGTGAAAAGGTTAACTCCCCAACTCAATCTAGGTAATGACAGAGTGTGCGAACACTTTCACAGTGTTAGTCTATATAAACAAGAAATCGGGTAAGATGTTCTCCTGAAGACGGGCTGTAGGATTGATGCAGTATAAAAGAAAGCTTGGCTCTATGGAGTGCGAAGGGCACAAATGCCAGAGGCGATGACTGAAGGCCCTTGTGACAGCACAGGACTTCTAAAGACCAGGGACCACACAGAATAGCAGAGAGGACAAGCAGACAAGTGAAGTGAATTTACAGGTTAAGCAGATGATATCATATCAATGGACCTCTAACAAGGTTAGCAAGGATGGGAGAGTCCCTACGAATTAAGTAGTTTGAGACAAATGAGTCCCTACGAATTAAGTAGCAGTGGAAATTTTTAGATAAAGAGCTGTATAAACCTGGATAATAGACAAAGAAAAGAGAAGCAAAAACCAGCAGAACTGACAGAACCACGCAGAGCACAGAGGTTCGGACAAAGAGGGAGGACTGGCCACATGTATCTGCCTGTGCTTCTTCTCAAAACTCCATAAAAATCACAGTAAATGGATTTTTTTAAACCATAAAGCTATAAGGACAAACAGAGTAGGAGAACACACAACAACAACAAAATTTTGAAAACTAGAAAGCATAGGATAAGTAGTAACTAGCTTAGCAGATGCAAGAAAAACTGAATCTTGGACCAGCACAGGGAAAGCCAAGACTCAACCTGATTTGCACTTAGAGAAATCTCCAAATGTCCCAGGAATTTCTACCACCAGATACACCTGGAAGTGAGGGGGCAAAGGTGGAGCTGAAACTGGAGGATTTGTTGAAAGTCTGTTTAAGAAGCAGAAGGATATTCATCTCCCAGATTCCACAGAGCTGGGCCATCTCCCTTTTCAAACCTCAGCAGAAAGTAGGGGTTCCATACTGAAATCAGGGGTGTTATCTGAAAATGCATGCACTAAATGTCAAACCTCCAGCTCTATTTCCCCATTCAACTGTCAGAAAGCTGGAAGTAAGGCTTATATTTTCCAGCTGGGAAATTAGAAAAATTCCCCTCAGGAAAAATTGGCAGCCCAACAGAAATGACATAAAAATTGTGATGGTGAGTATTCCCCACAAAATAACCCAATTAGATCTTCCTACATTAAAGCCACAGTCATAAGTCCAGCCATGAAAATACAGCCAGGATTCCCAGATATCTGCATAAAGCGCCCAACATGAGACACAGAGACCAAAGCCAACAATCAAAAATCAGCTTTAAGGAAACAGAGACTATGTGGGGATATGAAAACTACGAATTACTGTACATCCTCAGAGAGAAAAGAGATTTTAAATGTAGGAAGCAAAAACACAACGTGATAAGAAGGAACACAGAGAAAACTCCAGCGCTTTAGAAAACTGATGTAGGCTAAGAGAAATAAAAACTCAATAGAAGGACTAGAAGCTGAGCTTAAGGAAAACTTGGAAACCAGAGAGTAAAAAAAAAGAATAAAATCATAGATCACTGTACAAAGAGGTAAGAAAATTAGAAAACCCAGCTAAGAGATCCAACTTCCAAATAACAGACATTTCAATAAAGAAAAGAAAAAAACAAACAACAACAACAACAAAAATTAACTAAGAAAATTTCCCAGGAGTGAAGAATAGGTATTTCCAAATGATGAAACATGCTCATCGAGAGTCTAGAAGAATGGATGAAAACAGACCAATAGAAAATAACATCACCCACAGTATTTCCTAATATTGGGTGCCAAAGAAGATTCTAAAGATTTCTAGAATGGAAGGAGAGAGAAAAACATATTATTTTTTTTTAAAATCAGACTTTAATGGATGTGACTAAAGCAAAAGCAATAAAAGCAAAAATAAACAAGTGGACTATGTCAAATTAAAAAGCATCTGAGGGAGTTCCCTGATGGTGTAGTGGCTTAAGGCTTCGGCGCTGGCGCTGTCAGCGCTGCGGCCTGGGTTCGATCCCCAGTCAGGGAGCTACCCACATATCAAAAAGCAAAAAAAAAAAAAAAAAAAAAAAAAAAAAAAAAAAAAAAAAAAAAAAAAAAAAAAAAAAAAAAAAAAAAAAAAAAAAAAAAAAAAAAAAAAAAAAAAAAAAAAAAAAAAAAAAAAAAAAAAAAAAGCATCTGCACAGCAAAGGAAACCATCAATCAAATGAAAAGGCAACCTACTGAATGGGAGAAAATATTTGCTATTCATGTATCTGATAAGAAGTTAACATCCAAAATATACAAAGAACTCATAAATTCAATAGCACAAAAATAAACAATGCAATAAAAAAAATAGGCAGAAGATCTGAATAGACACTTTTCCAAAGAAAACATACAGATGGCCAACAGGTACATTAAAAGGTGCTCAACACCATTATCCATCAGGAAAATACAACTCAAAACCACAATGAGATACCACCTCACATCTGCTAGAATGGCTGTTATCAACAAGACAAGAAGTAACAAATGTTGCCTAGGATGCGGAGTAAAGGGAACCCTCGTGCACTGCTGGTGAGAAGGTAAATTGGTGCAGTCACTAAGGAAAACACTATGAAGGTTCCTCAAAAATTAAAAATAGAACTACCATGTGATTCAGCAATTCCACTTCTGGGTATTAATCCAAAAGAAACATAAACACCAATTGAAAAGATATTTGCACCCCATGTTCATTGCAGCATGATTTACAAAAGCCATGATATAGAAAAGAACCTAAGTGTCCACTGACAAAATGAATGAAGAAAACATTGTGTTTATACAAATTTATACAACAGACTATTACTCAGCCTTCCTGGAAGGGCTCTGCGTCTTTTCCTTTTATCCCAGCTGTCTTCTCTGGTGTTGTTATGTTAACCAAATACCATTACAATCACCTTTTCCTTCTCTGGCAATTTCTCTCTAAAGATTAAATGAGCAGTTAAAGTCACATCGCTATAGGAAGGCTCTCATGAAACAACAGAAGCCACTGACATTTCCCTTTGGGTGAACGGACACACTTATTTCAAGATGCATGTTTCTCTAAAATACACTTACATCATTTTGTTTCTGGAGCAGACAGCAACAAAAAGGTTTTCTGCTTCTAATATAAGTTGCAACAGTCCTAATCTATGTTGCCCCTACACATAGACTATCCAATCTTTTATCATCCAATTCTGTCTATGATACAAACAGTTTCGAAACCATTTAAATTCCCGGGTGGTTCCCTTCCACAGCCAATGAACAAAAAACAATAGGTCATTCGGCACATTTATTCATTTATTCCAGGACTCACTCATGACCAAGTATGAGAAACACATGAGCACACGTCCGTATACACACACACACACACACACACACACACACACACACGCACCGCTTTTCAGTCCTTCTATTTCCCAGTTCTTCCTAATGGCAGAACTCCACTGAAATAATGGCAGTCACTCCATTTTTGGGAGTGAAGACATAGCTGAGAGCAAAGAAAGCAGTATAGCTTTGACTTTCAAATTAGACTTTTTTGAATGCCTTAGCCAAAACAATAGTCTGGGAAGTATAGATTTCCTCTGCAAGTGGCAGGCCCTTGAGACAGCAAATGGCTTTTGTTGTTGCTCTTCTTCTTGTGTTTTATTTTTATAATTAAAATTGTTTTTACAGTTAGCACTTTCCCCATAAAACATGGGGTGGGGGAATGGAGCTGTGAAACAAAGGTGGGCAGAATGGAAGGAAATACAGGTGAAAAAAAGAAACCTGAAATAGGTTGATGGAAATCCAAAAGCATCCAAGAAGTGCATCCTGCAATTCTGGGACATGACAGAGCGACAAGTACAACCACAGGTCAGATACAGACAACATCAAAGGGCACTTTGAAAGTTATTATAGAAAGGAGTGAAGGGGGAGGTCACAAGCTAAATGAGCTCTGGTACAGAAAAATGAAGTCAGCCACATATTCATATATGTATTTCAGTTTCATTGTATAGTTATTTAAACTCAACACTATTAATAAAATACTTAGGTCGAAAAAAACTAGTGTGATTTTGCTCTGCTCTGAAATCTACAAGTTTTCAAATATGGAATATCAAAATAGATTCATTTTTCAAAATGAATTTATTGAGCACCAACTATGCTCCTGTTATACCAGGAATACAGAATTGAATCAGACAAATCTCCCTGCCCTCATGTCTCCCATTTTAGTTACAGAGACAAGCAGTAAATATATAAAGAAAGAATGAAAGGATATAATTACAGACCATAATAAAGGGGTAATGAGATACAGAGGACAGGGACAATTCAGACAGACTGGGGCACACAATTGGAGGAAATAAAACACCAAGTTTCAAGATAAATCTATGCCCACAGAACTCTAGATGCAGATATGTAACTGCCCACTTGACATGACAAATGACTATCCCCAACTTAGCACACCAGCTGCTTGCACCAAAAGCCTTAAAGTAAATCCTGACCCTCCCTTTTTCTCATACCCTCATATTTTGCTGGTTTTAACCATCTGTCCAGAATCTAACCACTCTCACTAACACCACCATCATCTCTCACCTTGACTGTTAACCTGTCTGCCCTCTTCCATCCTTGACCATTTGATCTAAATTCCACACGGCAGCCGGATTGGTCTTTATTATTATAAAACAAGACAAATCATGCCATTCTTGTACCCAAAACCCTCAAAAGTCTTCCTACCTGACTTAAAAGCCACTACTTTGGCGTTCAAGGTTGTGTGTGGTTTGGCTGTCCCCTCGCCCCTCCTTTGTCAGAGGAGGGTAGGGCATGAAAGGAATCTGAGTCCTCTAGAGTTAGCCTACCTTTTTCAGAGAAATAAAAGGAAGGCCATCTGCTGAGATGAAGAAGGGTGCTCACAGGTTGAAACCAAGTGGGAAGAACACATGTTAAGAGCTGCATAAGAATAGCTGCTCAGCAAATGTGGAACGGAGATGACCTAAAATAGCAGAGATTCAAAAGACAGTGGGCAACGTCTTCCAGGGGCGCCTGCCACACAGCTGTGTGGTTTACTCCAGACAGTGATTCGGGGTCTCAGAACAGGAGCCGAGAGGCCGGTAGAGCCCAGTCGGGAAGTTTCTCAGGCATGGTGCGGTGAAAGGACAAGGGGTGATGGAACCCAGAATGCTGGAGCTTGTCAGGGAGCCGGGAAATGACGTTATTCTCTAGGTGGGCCCTCCTCGGAGAAGGAAGTTGGGAAGTTGAACTTTTCCTAAAGAAAATGACAGGCACACTCACAGGCAGTAGAAAAAGTTCCTGATGTCCATGGCTCCTGCCGCAAAGTCTCATCAAAAGAGTCAACCTGTCTCCTTTGCCAAAGTCTAAGAAGTATGAGTCCAAGTGCCCTTTCCTTATGTTCATGTTAAATCAGTAAGACTCCAAAACAGGACTTCCACAGATTAAGACTTTTGGAGGTCATTAAACATAAATTCTATTTTAAAGAAGATAGGGTCTAAAAGGAAGTTCAAGAATCAGCTTCAGAATTTTTTTTTTTAAACCTCCAGTATTTCCAGAAAGTCTACTTGGATACAGTTCCCATCCCATAGAAATCTTACCTACTCACACAGCCCAGGGCCAGGACCATGTGCCTGGCACATAAACTCCCAAGGAGGCCTAATTTAGTCATCTTAACTTATGTAAATACTAAATTAAGTAAGCAGACAAGAAGCAAACACTTGGGAACTGGCTTAGAAATCGATCCAAAGAAAATCTTCTCTCTGAGCATACCAAAGCAATTCCTAAATCCATGCATCAGGCCTTTGGGTATGACACTTATTTTAACATGTTCTAAATATATTCATCTATGGATTTGTTAAGACTTTCAACCCATGAAAAAATTTTCTAAGCATGTTATTTCACTATAAGCAAAATTAAAATCATACGTCAATTGATCCTTCATACCACATATGGAAGGATTATGTAAGTGCCCAATGCCTTTCTCTAGCAGAGCACCCCTCAACTAGTCAATGAAACCCCTTGTTGAAGGTCTCCAACGACCTCCTAATGCCAGGCAGATCTCTCCTGACGTGCTGTCCCACTTGTCTCGCCGTTCTCCCTTCCTTCCTGAAGTTCTCTTATCTGTTGTTTGCACCAACACTTGTTCAGGAGTCATGCTTCCTTTTTACACTTCCAGGTTCTCTTCTCAGTTTCTCTGTGGCTCTTCTTCCTCAAGTGTCCACCCTTGGGCAGCTTCATTTTGACTCTACCCTGAACTTTCTTGACATCACTTACTTTCCATATACTGTGAATCCCAAGGAGACCTGTCCGTGCCCCACACCTCTGGAACCCACACCACACTTCTAACTGCCTAACCTATGGACATCTCCAACTGAAGGACCTGCAGGCCCCTCACATTCGACATGTCCAAAAGACAACGACCCTCTTCCCCCAGTATATCTGCTCCTTCTTTTCTATTTCAGAAAAAAATTTGTCTAAGACAGTTACTATCTGTCCTTTTACAGAAAAATAAAACAAGATTTTTTTCTAATTCTAAAACTATACCATTTTCTATATTCTTACCACTCAGCTGAATTAGCCAGAAACACACGAGTCTTTTGGAACTCCTCCTACTATATCTGACACATTCATCCATTCACCAATACAACTTAAAAAAAGAAATTTCAGGAACTTTACATACAATCTGTTTTTGAGCATTCCAAATAACTCTGCAAGGTAGGGACTATTATCTTCATTTTATAGATGATGGTTTAGATAATTACTGGTTTAGTAAATTCTTAATAAGTAATGAAAAACACTGAACCTAGGTTTGTCTGACTCTGAAGTCCATGGTCTTTTCACAAGCCACTGGACTATGGGAAACTATGGTCAATGTGCCAGAGCTGGCCTGCTACCACTGAGTTTTATTGAACGTGGCCATGCTCATTCATTTATGTCTATGACTACTTTAGCTCTCTAACAGCAGAAGTGAGTACTTATATCAGGCTTTAGGGCCTGTAAAGCCTAAGACAGTTCCTATCTGTCCTTTTACAGAAAAATAAAACAAGTTTTTTTTCTAATTCTAAAACTATACCATTTTCTATATTCCTACCACCTTAATGTCTTCCTGAATTAGTGCAACGGCCTCCTAACTGATTTCTCTACCCTCAGCCTTTATCTCCTCTAATCCATCTTCCACACTGAAAAATAAAATTCTTTTTTATCCCACAACCTTTAGAATAAAAGACAAACTTCTGATCAAGCTATGCAGGCCTTGTGACATCCTAGACCCTTCCTTCCCCCCCATCCACATCTACTTCATCCGAGCCAATGTGAGAAAACATGGAGTTCCATGAAAAGGCCAAGAAGCTATCTCATTCCTGTTTCTTTTCACATCTTCTCACTACCTGGAAAAGTACCTACATCTTGCTTCATTTATCTTTTTGTTTTTGTAGTCTAAGTTCAAGAGTCACTTCTTCCTACAAATCTTCCTGTATTCCTTAGGCCAAGCTAAATGAAGTTCATTCATTCATTCATTCATTCACTCATTCATTCTACATATGTTTAATGAGGACAGCTTTCAACGAGGCACCCTGCTTTGTGGTGAATATACAATCAAACACAGACCCAGCCTGACAGTTCAGCCTAACTTCTCTATTCACCTGTTCATGGTCTTAGCTCTTAACTCACAGTACAAAGAGAGATGAGGATGGAGACAGAGATAGAGATCGGGAGCGGGAAGGGTTTGGGGAGGGGGAGAATGGAAGAGAGAGAAAGAGATGATTCTGTGATTGTCCTGTCTGACCCTCACCACACCACTAACTCACTGACTACTTTGTTTCTCTAATACTAATTAATACTCACCAGAAAACCTTGGACAATGCTGAATGAATTAAGTAATTTGGGGTACTACAAGGACACAAGGTCATTCCTTGCCCTTTCAAAGAGGCAAGGCTAGCTAATAGGCCAGTGAGAAAATTTCTTGTTGTTTGCTGGGAAAATCCCACCGTAACAGAAGCTGAGAGGCTTTGTGAAAATGTGACTAAGCATAAAACGAAGCATGAGTACAAAAGACCATTCCTGCAAAATATGTAAGTTCCACTTTAAATAAGAAACAAGGACTAAAATACACATCACTTAGTCTTTTTCATACTACTGGACTATGTATCTGAAACGACTAAACCATGAAAGAAGGTGCCTATAACCCTGAACTTTGGGCTCTACAAAACGTTTTTCCACAAGGATACTCAACTCATTAAAGAGAAGGAAAAAAATCTTTTTTACAAGCAGGTGTAAGGCAGACACAAAGAACTGACCCAGTTTCCAAAATAAATATTAAGCTTAAAGCTCTCTCCATCTGGCTAAAACTAAAACTAGAAATGAAAATCAGCATGTTCACACTCTGTTTGTTTCCTACCTGTATCACAACAGCAAGGGCAAGAAAAAATTTAACATATAACTTAATACGGTACCTGAGTCACCTGAAGTCTCCTACTAAGATTTGTCGGGGAATTTATTTTTTAATACTGGAGTAGGGTAACAACATCCTTTTAAACCTGCCTGGATACCCATCTGGGCCAAACATCCTTCAGAGTCTCCAGTGCCACTGTGTGCAGACTTCTCCCCGGCCCCATTCCTCTGCCCTGAGGCAAATGTCTTTCCGTCTTCCTAACCGCCTAATTTCTATATGAAGAAAACACTTACCTTTCCAAAAGCATTTTCTCTGTAACATTCCCTGGCAGTCTCCTCTCTTAACTCTTTACCAAACATATTCCATAGAAGACACATCTTCCTCTCCATAAGCAAGGTATGCTATATATGTGAAAAGCCCAAAAACCTTTAAGCCTCTTCCTTTCCCATATTAGCCTCATCTCCAATACCAGATCAACTCTATGGGCAGGGGCCTAAGTGTACTAATAGAACCTTAGGCATAGAATGTTAGCACTGAAGGGGACCTTAAAAGTCATTTATTCCACCTCCTACATTTCACAACTGAAAAAAACAAAAACCTAGGGATTCACAGGCTTCCCAAGGTCACAGAGCCTTTTGCCCTCAAAAGATTATTTTATACCCTCCCGATCTCTGGACCTCCCCATCTTCTATTTATTTCTCTTTTCTATGGAGAGGTGTAGGAGCAATGCTCATGATCTCAGTTTGGCTTTTATCTGAACTCTACAGAGGATGCCAAATGAGCTCATCAACCAGAGACTATGACACATGGCATGAGCCTACTCTGCGTGATGCTGAGTGACCAGTGTGTAACTAAGTGCTCCCCAGTGGCACTTAACCACTCCCATGGAGATTCAAGTTTCCCTTCATTCACATCCCACTGGCAGATGGCCCCACTATACTTCTAAATGCGCTGAACCATTTGCCTTCTGCGTTATAAACTGTACCAGTCAATTACAGGAAGTTCTTAGACTGTTTGAGCTATCATAAATTACACCCACTTTGAAAACTGCAGATAAGCATTATTATGACTGAGTCTCCTGTCTACCAATTAAACCTCAGTGGCTTTCATATCAATAGGTTTTAGTTTTGCTTTGTTTTACTTTTAAAAACCCAGTTTGCATGGCAGCTGCAGGACAGATTCTTATTGTCAAACACCACATGAGTCAGGCTGCCTCAATTTAGCAACTAAGCAGGCAACCATGGAAAGACTAAAAATGCATTTAATCAAAATAAATACCCAAAGTCCAACTTACTGTCCTTTGAAATATGCTGTCTACATGTTTACTAATAAATTCAATATTTAATGGTGTATAAAAAAACAAAGCCAATAAACTACATATATAGACATATTTATGTGTGTGTGTGTGTATATTTGGGTGGAGGGAATTTATGTTTGGACACAAATTATTTATGGCCAAGTTATGCATCACTTATATTTTTATTTTATACATTTCTTTTTTATAAAATTATAAAGTTTTTATAATGGATTCATTAAACTAAAATGTAATTTATAAGAGTGTAACTAAGTAAGCAATTGCTTTCTTGATAAATTTTTAGAAGAAGATTCATAAAAATACATTAAGACAAAAAGATAATCATGTCAAAAAAATTCCATACTTGTATTCCTTTCTTTTATAGCCACCAAAACAAACCATTAGTATGATAAGGTGCTTTCTGAATAAAAGCAACATTAGTCAGTCTGCTCATCTTTGGAAGAAAGAAAATTATTAGGGGCTAATCATAAGATTATATCAATAAATTGGATTAAAACATTTCAGAAAGGCATCACTAAGTATTTACTGAGAAAATGAGATTACCCAAATCTTGATCTTAAAATCGTATACTGTTTTCCACCACCGCTAGGTAACTGAACCATAGCCACCCCTTTCACAAAAGCCACCTGGCGGCGATCGTCGTGAATATCCGCGGGGTGGGAGATGGTTTATGAACGGACAGATGCAGCAGAGCTAGAGGCACTGACTGCCCTGGGGGGGTGATGGCCGCCACCAGAGCCGTGGGGTTCACAGAAGGCACCGAGCGTACCTAAACTAAGAAAAGACGAATTCGCAGTGAAGGATATGTGGTGGTAGCCATACAGGAGGAGATCCAAACAAGCTTCCAGTTCTGGAATCTGAGCTTCACCTTGGGTAAATGTAGGAACAAAGGGTATAAGTCTAAGAAATTCCTAGGTAGCAGGTAAGGGAAATAGCTGGGGTCCTGCTGGCACAGATGGCATCAAAAGGAAACCGAAGATGGTTGGACCTGAAGGGAGGCCACACTCCGTAATTTTACTTGAAGATTTGTCTGATAGCAACAAGAAGAACCTTCTGACTGTTCCTGCACTAGAGTCTCCGTGCACTTCAGCAGAGAGGATGGGGGCGGGGACCGCGGAGTGGGAGAAGAAAGCCCATTAAAAGAAGAGCTATCAGAAAGGACCTAGGAACTGAAACTGCTGCTACTCCAGTTTCTGAACATTGCTGGAAGGCATAAAAATTTCAGATGGCTTCCTCCAGAAAAGGACTCAATCATTTACAAGTAGTGATTATTTTTCTCAATAGAATATAGGCAGGTGGTATCTCTAGCAACCCTTGGATAAAACATTGTTCTCACTTAACTGCATTATAAGGTTACAAGTGGTGCATCTCAAATGGCTAGTACAGAATCCTAGCACAACTAAAAGCATGAACCTTTCTGCTTTCTAACTCCGTCTACCCTTTCCCTCCTTCTCTCTCTCTCTCTCCCTCTCTCTCCCTCTCTCTCTCTCTCTCTCTCTCTCTCTCTCTCTCTCTCTCTCACACACACACACACACACACACCCTCACCCCACACCACACCACACTAAATCCCTGGCTGTGTCTATGGCTGGTAACACACACTGGGTTCTGAGAACACTCGTGGTTTGTTTTATTTGTTTTCCTTGGTGTTATTGTAGGGGGAAAATACTAAGATTGCAAACAGCTGCCACAGCCACATTTGTTTGATACTTTGTGCATGTGTATCTAATAAATACTAGAATTGTGGAAAGTCACTGTAACACTTCATGGGTCTTGACAGTTTTCTATTTTCCTCTTAGTTGCTGGAAAGGAACGATGCCATGAAATTACTAAGGCCCCAAGGTCTAAGAAGGAAATTAAATGGCATCTCCTTGGAACACTCTGGCTATAGAAACTGAAATTTATTCAGAGCCATAAAAAGAAAACCTAATTTGGCAGGCAAAAGGTGTCAGAAATTGGTTTGTGAAAAGAAAACAACTGCTCAGATGTTGAAAGGAAATAACAAAATTTAAGAATGGAAAAGGACCAACTTAAAGATCAGATCTTCATCTTGAAATCAAGACAGGAACTGAAGAAAAGATAAAGAGAATGAAGAAATTTATATGTAGCAATAAAACTGGCCACACATGAAGTCCACAGGGAATGCAACCAACTCTGAACCGAATGAAGTTCTGACAACACAGGTAAATCCACGGGAAAGTTTCCAACATAGGTAGATTGAGAAGGTAAATGGTAAAGTTGTGAGAGAAAGGGTTGTTGGTGCTTCCACTGACTAGCCTCTTAGAACTCACCTTCAGGCCTAATGGGAGACTTAGGGTTGGGGTAATCCAGCTAAAGGGGCCATTACACTTCCAAAGGCAGACAGTATAGGTGAGCTCACAAGGGCTTTCACGGAGGAATCAGGGCCAAAATTCAAAGGCTGCATTTCCCTTTAATTGCATTAAATTACAGAAAAGCAGACAGAATCTGTTGTGAGATACATAGTTTAGAAAATATTTTACCTAAGAATTGAATTCCTGAATTAAATTGACTTCAATATACAGTTCTATGCAGGTTTTTACAATGAAGACTAGTTTAAAAACGTTGATCAATCTAATCTCCATTACAAACACTCTGCATTGGATATATGCCTGTTTGAGAAAAGGTAAGAATCAGTAAATATAAGCCTATTCAGGAAAGACAAGAGTGTCTAGAATTTAACATGCATAATTTAGTACTCAGTCTGAGCACTAAATGCTTTAAGGGTGTTCTTGGGAGTAGAATACTCTCTAAAGGAGTCCAAGACCCCGAGTTCTACACTTAGACTGAGATTGGATGATGTCAGAAGACCAGATCACTAGGAAATACACACCAAATTATCTGTTGTAAAAACGATCTTAGAGATTTCACCGCCATCTGTGCCACTAAATTCACTTAGATGATTTATCCTAACCTAGAACTGATACCTAAAGTAACTTTAAGATCACTGTACTAGAGGTATGGTTCGTGTTACTATGTGGCCAGTATTATTGCTACATGTTAGTATCACCATCAGAGACCCAACTGAAGTAGACTCAAGGATAGGAGGAAAAAAAACAGATAGGAGATCCTCACTATGACCATCAGGGACACCTTCAACTTCATTAACTTATACAAGAAATTCAGATTAAGCAGGGTATTAGAAGTTGTTTACAAGTTAGGTATACAGAAGCAAAAAAAAAAAAAAAAAGAAAAGAAAAAGGTACACAAAAGCCCTACTCTCGTGGAGCTTACATTCTGAAGGAAAAGAAAGACATAGTCATCATGGTTTTAAGTTTTCGTTGGTACGATGAAGCAGAAAGAGGTTAAAGGGCAGAGAACAAGGTTGGTTTGCATTGGGGTGGTTTTTACAGTAGAGTAGCACTGGGAGGTATTTCTGAAGGGTGATATGAGTGGAAACTTTCATGAATTCAGGGCATAACAATGGGGACAGCTGTCATAAGCAGTGGAGAAAGCAAATACAAAGACCCTGAGACAGAACTCAGCTTGATGTATACAAAGAGAGCAAGATGCTGGCATGGATGGAGTAGAATAAGCAAGGGTGAGAATGGCAGGGAGTGAAGCAGCAGGCAAGGGCCAGACCATCGAGGCTTTGATGAAGGGGTAAGGAATCTTGATTTGATTTGATTTACGTGCATTGGAAGACACTGAAGGGCTTAGAGCAGAGGGAGGGTATGATCAAATTTACTTTACAAGGGGCACTCTGAGGAGAGATCGTGGGATAAGCATAGGAACAGGAGGAACATATAGGAGATACTACAGGCCAGTGAGGGTGGTGATAAGCTACAAAAGTGGAAATAATCAAATGTATTCTGAAGATAAAACCAACAACTAGTTATGAATACATGAGAATACAGGTATCTAGGATGATTTCCAGGTGTGGGGCCTGAGAAACAAAATGAATAATGTATATAGATTTCTTCCCTTTTATTCTCTTCTGAAAAAACTAACTATGCTGGTATATCCACTGTGTAAAGTAGTTTGCCAATTTCTTTAAAAAAATAAAATTAAACATATACTTACCATATGTCCCAGCAACCATACTGCTGCGTATTCTTCCCAAAAAAACTGAGAACTTACATCCAAATAAAAACCTGTACATGAACGTTCACAGCTGCTCTATTTGTAATAAATAGCCAATAACTGGAAACAACCAAAATGTCCTTCAATAGAAGAATGGTTGGAAAGTGGAATAGCCATGACACAGTACGCAGAAATAACAAGGAACAAACTATTGATATACTCAGCAACCTAGATGGATCTCCAGGGGATTACAGAAAAAACAATTTCAAAAAGTCACATTCTGTATGATTCCATTAATAGGACATTCTCAAAATCAAGTCATTACGGGGATGAAGAACAGATCAGTTACCAGAGAATAGGGGTGCTCAGGGGAAGGCACGGGTGTGACCACAGAGCAGCATGAACGTCTTTGCGATGATGAAACAATCCTGCAGCCTGCTTGCTTTCAGTGGCAGCTGCAGGAATCTACACATGTGCTAGTGTACTACACATTGTACCAGTGTCAGTGTTGGTGTTACACTAGATTTTTAAAAGATATAACTATGGCAGGAAACCAGGTAAAGGGCACAACGGCCTCTCTGTACTATCCATCTCTGCAACTTCCAATGAATCTATAATTACTTGAAAATAAATTGTTTTAAAAAATCTAACTATGCTCAAGTGTAAGGCAAAATGCATTATATAAATATTAAAAGTAGTACAGCAATAAATACTACATCTGGTGTCTTCAGAACTTATAAAGCACCTTTTTGCTAATACATCTTACCATTTTGGTGTGTAGGCAACAGATTAATTAATCATCAGGATCAAATAGTATTTGGAATTCTCACTTTCCCTTTGTTACCTTTAACCAGCAAAAAGAACCTGTGAGTTCTTGTTTCTGTACTTGTACAAAGGAGCATAGAGGGACAGAAGCTACATAACTGTTAACATTGGTGCTCCAGTAGCTTTCAGACATTACGAACTCTGAAAACTACTTTGCCTACACCCAAGCTATTGACCCGTTGTGGGCCAGCCAATACTCCTGGACTCTACCATCTGCCCCATCAGTTTCAAAACGTACACTTCTGCAATGTGGAACTTTAAAAAGGATGGCTTAGACTGCAAACCAATGACCACGATCCAAAGGCTCAATAGAGGCTAATAATGCTAACCATACCTCCAGTACAATGATCTTGAAGTTACTTTTGGCATCAGATCTAGGTTAGGACAAATCGTCTAAGTCAACTTAGAGGCATGGATGGTGGTGAAGTCTCCCTAAGATGGTTTTTACAACAGATAATTTGGTGTGTATTTCCTAGTGATCTGGTCTTCCAACATCATCCAATCTCAGTCTGAGTGTAGAACTCGGGGTCTTGGGCTCCTTTAGAGAGTATTCTACTCCCAAGAACACCCTTAAAGCATTTAGTACTCAGACTGAGTACTAAATTATGCAAGTTAAATTCTAAACATTCTTGTCTTTGCTGAATAGGCTTATATTTACTGATCCTTACCTTTTCTCAAACAGGCATATATCCAATGCAGAGTGTTTGTAATGGAGATTAGATTGATCAATGCTTTTTTAACTAGTCTTCATTGTAAAAACCTGCATAGAACTGTATACTGAAGTCAATTTTAATTCAGGAATTCGATTCTTAAGTAAAATATTTTCTAAACTATGTATCTCACAACAGATTCTGTCTGCTCTTCTATCATTTAAGGCAATTGCAAACAAAACCTATGGAATCTGCCAGATACAATATTGTGAATAGAATTAAATCACAGAGGTCCCATTCTGATTATTGTATCACTCTTTACACACAGTATTAAATATGTTAATGTATTCTAAAAAATAAAATACATTATTTTGTATTTTTATTTTCTAAGGATAAATAAAAATTAAACCAATGCAAATGATATGAATTAAACACCTTTCTAAAGACATAGTAGCTTCATTTTAATCCTGCCAGAGCCTGGTGCCTATAAAACTACCAACAACAATAATTTGTAAAAATAAATAAATAAAGCCAAGATACTTACAGCCAACCATCATCATGGCCACCGAAAACATCTTCTCCACATCTGTGGTAGGAGCTATGTTTCCAAATCCTATGGTTGTAAGGCTTGTCATGGTAAAGTAGAGCGAGGACACATACAGGGAGTCCTTGCTGGGTCCTCCTTCCCATATCCCTGCACTGGTATTGTACCGATATGGAGTCCCAATGCTCAAGGCCAGCTGATAGAGCCAACTGTCTATTTGGATGGTGTTCGTGACTTCATCGATGACCTCGTAGTCCCCAATGCTGTACCATATGCAGGCCAGCCAGTGGGCAACTAGTCCAAACACACATACCAGAAGCACGAGGACTGCTGCTCCGTACTCTAGGTAATGGTCCAATTTCCTAGCAACACGGCCCAGTCGCAAGAGACGCACCACTTTTAAAGAACTGAAGAGACTGCTGATTCCCTAAATAAAAGAAAAGAAATGACAAAACATTTTCAGAAAAGGCTAGAGCAACAGTATAATGACTCACCTTCATGAACTTGATCACCCATTTATAGATTAGGAACTTGCACATAACACAGCTCTGACTTTGTCAACAAAGAAAGCTGGAACTATAAAGAAACTTTTTCAAATGCATATTGCATCCCACTCATAAATTAGATATTTGTGAATTGTTAGACAAAACAATTTTTCATCAACTAAGAAAGACCCAATTTATTTTCGTAAGTGGAATATAAGCAGCACAGAAAAATACCAAAGGAGAAAATTGTTCAAATGAAATATGTACAGAGTACAGAAATAAGGTGATGATGAGTTGAGACCTTTTATAAAACTTTTCCTCTAAGAGAATGCTATTTCTTACTTGATAATAGCTATGAACAGCAAAGCCTCTGAAAAAGAAATCCCAATCTTCCAGGCAAGCAAACACAAAATACTTCTGCACATAAGGGGAGGATAGGCCAATGTCATTCTTGGTTCCACTAACTCCTGCCACAGTCATGATAAGCCCTAAATGTATAGAGCTCTGAGAAAGTAAAGGCTTATACTTTGAATGGGTATATAACCTACAAGATTCTATCATCCTCTAGCAATAGTCATAGAAAAAAAAAAATCATAGGAAACAGCAGCAAAAAAAAAAAAAGTGTGTGTGTGTGTGTGTGTGTGTGTGTGTGTAAAATTTGTTGAGAAACTTTAAATTCCAAATATAGCATTATCCAAATAGAAATATAGCATCGATTTTTCTTCAGTCAATGAAGGTCTCATAGTTACTTTTTTGGAAGGATATCATAAGCCACCTGGAAAGGCAGGATAAATGCATTCCTGATGCAGGGAGGGAAGTTAGAGAGTGATCCGGGAAGCCCTTCATCTGATCATCATCTCCAAGTCTCAAGGAGTCCATGACTTCCTTACTGCTATTTCTGTCTCCCAGAAGAGAGACAGGTATCCAACATAACTTACTCCCAGCTTAGTTCTCACCAACACAAAGGTACTGGCTAGGGTAGTAGAACAGATGTAACATTAATAATACTCCAATTACAGCATCATAAAGTTCTTGACAGTTAAGGCTTTAAAAACGGTTTAAAATGCATTTGGTTATACCATACTATATGATTGAAATTTTTCAAAATAAAAGTTTGAGAGTGAACAAAGAGAAGTAGAAATAAGAGACCTCATGGATGTGAAAGAATAGCAGAAGCATCTTCATAATATTTTTTTCAACCCTGATATCCTTAAGCCTGGCTCTATTTTAATTCCCACTCTCAAATGTTGTGGCATAAAATGCAGCCTTAAAATAAATTTTCATTTCACTCAAACCTTTGGGGAGAAAAAAAGATACTGAACTTTAGGCAGATCAAAAGAGTAGCATTAATAAAATTCAGAAGATGAACTGGCGCAATTCAATGACATGAGATGTTTGAGAGCTAAGAAGATTCAAAAGAGCTTGGACACCCTTAAAAATGGAACTATATAATCATGAATAAAAAAGTCAAAAGTAAGTGTTTATGAAGAACGTGCATAAGCCAGAGTCTGAGGTGGGCCCTTGGGGAGATTATGATAAATATGTCTTGCTTCTGCTCTGAAGAAACCCAGAGTCAGAATGCATGAAAAACTCAAACAGGGTTAAATGAGAAACTGCAGATGTTGCTGTAGATATTTTTCTCTGGTTAACTCAAATTTGTAAAGGAACTATGGTACTTCTGTTTAAGTACTGCAAAGCAAAGTCATTTCCACCTGAATTCTTTTGTCTAAAAACAAAAAGGAACACAGAGAGGAAGCATTGCCTCCCAGGTGTGAAGGATGAGGGCCTACTAGAATGAGGCGCACCAGGCGGAAGGACACCCCTCCTTTGATGTCTGACGTAGGCGGTTTTCTCCAAAAGGAACTGCCTCCCCATTGACCACCCCCCCTCTTTTCTCACTCCCTTTAATTCTCAGATCACACTATCCAGGCTCCTAGCCTGGAGGTTTTTAAAATCATCCATCTAATCATGTCCCTCTCTGATCCAAAAATCTTTAATGCCACAGGATTGAGTATTAACTCCCTACTATGACATGCCACGCTGTTCAGGACCTGGTACCTGCCTAGCTAGTCAGCACCTTTCCCATCCATTCCTCCACCTGCTCTCTATGCTCCTACCATGCTCAGCTATGTGCCCTTCCTAGAGTGTCCATTCTGTTTCATGGCACATTACACGTCTGTCCCTCCCACATTCATGGTGGCTAGGGACTCACTTACAGTTTATGACAGCGACTTTCTCCTCCATGTGCATTTCTCTGACATCTTCCCCTCCCCCACCATCTTCATTGTTATACCCTCACCCTCTCTCGGACTGTGAAAGTTAGGTGTCCTTCCTTTGTATCATCATAAATCCTTTGCACATCTCTGTTATCACAATAACACTTTGTTACAAGTCTCTGTATGCATGACATCCCAGGAAACTCCAATCCTCTTGAAGAATCTATCTAGTATCGATTACAAAGCTTGGCATATGGTAATATGTTAAGCAGTCAATACATTCAATAAATGAACGAAAAAAATTTTGCCACACAACCAAATGTGGATGAGGTGAATTTTGAGGGTTTTAGTTAATAATAAATTTAATGTAATTTAACAGTACAGACAACAAAACAGTAGATGTAACTTTTGAGTTGCATTAATAAAGGTATGACATCAAGTATGAAAGAGAAATTTTCCTTAATTTCTCCATAATTGAGACCACAGCTGTAGGAGATACATAAAATATATTCAGATGAGGACTGCTAAAAAGAAGAAAAGAAAAAATGAAAAACTCAAAACTATACCCTATTAGGCAATGTCAAAGAAAATTTTTAAAAAAGGAGACTGAGGCAGAGCATTATAACTGTGTTCAAATACGCAGGGCGCTGATGAGGGTTGAGCTCATTCTGTATAACACTAATGTAGGGAGCCTGAATCATAGTGGAAGCAACAGGGATAAAAGGATGCCACAAAGATTTCAACAAGCTTGTACATACACTTTTAGGCAGCAAACCAACCAGAAAGCAGGATTATTCATTGTTCCTTGGAACACAAGGTGATAATAATACTGAACACATTACATGCCAGGTACTGTTCTAAATGCTTTATATTAAGTAATTTAAACTTCAAAACAATTCTATGCAATAGGTATCATTATTATAAACAACATAGCCCAGAAAGGTTAAGTAATATGACTAAATTCATGCAGCTAGTAGGAAGGGGAGACAAGATTCAAATACAGGCAGTCTGGCTTCAGACCCCTCATCTCTCACCACTTCACTAACTGACCTCACTCTGAAACTCACTATTCCTACAGCATAAGATACAATTTAATTAAGCACATTAGTACCTGCAATATAGGCTTAAACATGGGCATCCTGTACATGACTCAATAAAGGAGATTAAATACTATCCACCCTCTTATCCCTACTCAGGTACAGCAGTGGCCCACAGTAGGGATCTGTGGAAGCCCTAGAACTTTATATAGTCTGCAATTCTCTAAATGGACCAACTCATTTCATTTTCACAATAGCAGGATTCCTATGCCTGTTGTTCATATGAGGTCAGTAAAGTTCAGACAGGTTAAATAAGTATCACAGCTAGAAAGCTTTGAATGGAAGCATCACTCAGATCTGTTCCTCAGATTCTTAGTGCATTTTCCAAGACAACTAACTGCACGACTGTGTCTTTGCATAGCACTGGCGCTACAGTCAAATCAAACTCTTTTTTGCTACCAAACATAACCTCAAAGTTTCACCTCTGAATTTGCCCTGTTCTTTTCATCTGCTTATAAAACCAGAAAATACTATTCCAAATGAATAACACACAAATAAGTAAGTTTGCTTTATTTGGAAAGTTCTTTTTTAACTACCTCATTCTCCATTGTTTTGTATCAAAGAGAACTTAATGTAACCATTATAATCAAAACTCAAAGTGAAATGACTTGGTTTTAAAGGTGATGAAATACCTGAAACTTGAAATAACCCAATGTCTATTACCAGCATAATGGACAAATAGATTATCGCACATGCACTCAATGGAACACTACCCCAAAATAAACATGAACAGACAAGAACTATATGCAATAACAAGAATGAATCTGAAGAACATCATGTTGATCAAAAGAGACCAGACACAAAAGAGTATATACTGTATCATTTCATTTATAAAAAGCTTAAAAACAGGTAGAATTCTTCTATGAGAAGTCAAGATAGTGGTTCCATTCACTGGGGGTGGGGTGGTGACTACAAGGGGGTTTTGGGGGTTCTGGCAATATCCTGTTTCTTAATATGGCTAGTAATTACTAGGTGCATTTACTTTGTAAAATTTCTTTGAGCTCTATCTACACTTAAGACCAAGGTAATTTTCTTTAAGTATGTTATTACTTAAACATAAAAAATAATGTTATGGAAAATTCAACAGCCGTTGCTGTGCTGTTAGGTTAACATTTCACAATACATAATTCAGATTCATGGTTTCTTCTGCATTACATAATTTGGGGAGGAGGGTTTATGTTCAATATTGAAATAAAATAAGAGATTTTCCTTATTTTATGACTCACCCTTATAACCTTGAGACTGGGTCATAAATTCTATTTAATTCCTTGTTGGGGATTTTTATTTCACTCATAAGTAATACTGGATACTTTTACGTGTCAATCCTCAAAAATGCCCTCCTTACGTACTACCACCTTTTTTATAACAATTTCTTGATTCTGTACTTTCCTCCAGTTTTATCAGCTCCTTCACTTTCTGCCTCATTTCACTCCACACTTTCCAGTCCTTCGGTGCCCTCCTCTGCACTCCAGTGGCTTTCTGCCTCTTCCCCAGCCTGGGATCTCTAAGCACACAAATTCCTGGCTTCCCCTAACAGAAGATAACATCAAACACATCAAATATAGAACATAGTAGGGTTAATGGAGAACTCTCAGTCACCAGCTCTCCACTTTTCTAGCCAATTTCCTTATTTGACAAGCCCCTCGGGCCACAGTAGCAGAAGGAACAATGTCCAGGAGACATCTCTGTGTGATTAACTCTTCAAGACTTTTTTCTGGATTCCCACATGAAAGAGACACAAAATGTTATCAGCATAAAAATGGTATCTTTCAATGATAAAGCCACTTAAAATATAAATCGATTCTCATTTATCACTAATGAACTCAGCTAATATTCTTTCCTACTTCCTTCTCTTCTTGCTTTATAAACAGAAAAGAGGTGATCAATGAACTTTCTTGTCCAAGGATACATGACAATTAAGAGGGGGTGACAGTGCAGAAATACAGACTTGTAATATCCAGTTGCATGGTGTTTCTCCTATACCTGTGGTTACTTCCCTTCCTGTATCCACACCCCTTGGCAATGTGATTTTGCAATCCTCCCATCAAGAGATAAGATCTATTTCCCCAAACCCTTGAGTATGGGCTAGACTTATGACTTGCTTTGGCTTAAAGAATGTGGTCAGAGTGATGCTGTGCCAGTACTAAGCCCAGACCTCAAAAGGTATAGCAACTCCACCCATGGTCTTGGATCCCCGCTCAGTAGCCATGTGATGAAGATCTACTTAGGCTTTTAGATGATGCAAGACCAGAGGAGCAGCCCTGAGTTTTTCATTTAAGCCATCCCAAACCAGTCAGCCACTCAAAAATTCAGCAGCCCGTCACAGATGCATGGATAAACGTAGTTACATAAGACAAGCCTAGTCCAGGTTAGAACCACTCAGTAAGCCACAGACTCATGAGTTAAAAAAAAAAAATGGTCACTGTTATTATCTACAAAATTTTGGAATAATTTGTTATGCAAGGGAAAAAAACCTAACTCATATCAACCTGGAGAAAGCACATATGGTATGTGCTTATGTGCACATAATGTCATACTTGGTATGATTTAAGACTGGGGGCAATACAGATACCTATGAGGTATAGAAGTCCCATTTTAAAAGACATTAGCCCAAATAAGTAAGATATACATAGTAAAATAAAAGTAAGTATACAATTGTTTGGTGTTACCTTTTGTATTGGGAAATGTGTCACTATTTTGCTTTCATGGATTCATGGCAATGAATATTCCATGAGAATGGAGAACTCAAAAGTTATTAATTCATATATTCCCTAAATATTTTTCAAGCCCAATCTCACCTAAAATTTTGCCATCATCCTAGATGACTTCCTTATCCATGTGGATGACACTTCCAACAGCCTCACAGTTTCTTCACCAATTCATCTCAAACAATTGTTCCACTTCTCCTCAGACACTTACTTCCATGGTCATAACTTGAAATTTGTCATATACTAAAACTTACCAGCTCTGAAGTCTTGAATAGACATTCTTCCACTGACCTTATCCTCTTCTCTGTTGCACTAAATGGCCCAATTACACCAACTGCAATAGTAGTTCAACCTTACTGAGCCTCCAGTCCATTAGTAGATCTAATTTTTCCCCATTTACCAACTCTCTCCATTCTCTACTTTCTTTCTTATGTGGAGCCATAATTTCAATAATATTATACACCTTAAATTGCTTAGCATCTCTGTCTCTTCATTATCACCTCTATCAAAATTCAAATCCTGTCTCAGTCATCACCTTTCTTTATGCCTGTGTTAAGCACTGTTCCAGAAAGTCATAATCTTGACTATACACTAGGTCAGATTGGTTCCACTATAAATTCACCATCAATCTCAAAGCATCTCTCAACTATTTTTCTTATGAATTCATCTACTCACTATATTTCAAACTTTCTCTACTCTGCTCAAAATTCCAACCACTCCCTCCTCCTTCAGCTATATCCTTCTCATAGACATTAAGTGTCTCTCCCATTAAAATATATATATATATATGATTCCCCATCCACCTTCCCTTCCAGATCTGGTCATCTTCTAATATCTCAGCAAATATAAACATTAGCCATTAGATTAAGCAAATCAGAAACCAAGAAGTATTCTTGTCACCTCTCTCTCTGACAACCCCCACACCCAATCTATCTTAAAATCTCATTAATTTTAATTTTTAAATATCTCTCATTTACCCACTTCTCTCCATCTGCACTGTCACCACCTTAGATCATGCTACTAGCATCTCTCTCCTAAACTTACAGATGTTTCCTAGTAACTTTCAAATCATTCATTTGACCCCATCTAATCTGTCCTGAACACCATGTAATAGTTGTCATTTCAAAACCACTTCTAGTTTAAAATCATATGATAACTTCTCAATGTTCTAAAATGTTTTGGTTTATACAGACTTGTATGGTCTGGCCTCTGCTTAGTACTCTAACCTCATCTTTCAACACTCTTAAGCTCACTCTCCAACCAACTTCCAATTTTTTGAAAATGTCATGCTCCTTCAAACATAAGGCCTATGCACTTGCTATTCTCTCTCAATGGAATGTTCTACAACTCTTTCATGCCCCCGTCTTTAGCCTAGTTGGCTCTATTCATACTTCGGATCTCAGCTCAGCTATTGCTCCCTCAGAGAAACTTTCACACCCATCTAGGTCAGATCATTTCACCATATAATCTCAAAGGACCATGTACATTCCCTTCATAACATTTGTCTGTTTGTGATTTTGTACATATTGTGTTTGTTCATTTTTTTTTATCCCTAGCACACTCTCTAGCACTCTGTGGTATAGAGTAGGCACAAATTATTTGCTGAAAAAAATGAATATATTAATTAAAAAATAAACTAACCATTATATAATTCTCTCATAATAATTTCTGACTCCTCTGGCACTAATATTGTAATTAACAATGAACAGTTATTTCATCTTCATGGGTAGCACCATAGCAGGCAATTGGATAAAAACCATAAAACAGTAATAGGCTCCATTTCAGAATGATCGGGCTCTTATTCTAAGTAGATTTTATAGGTGAATGACTACATGGTCAATTTCCAATTCCTTTTATAGAGCACAATTTAAAGACTGAAAGAAAATTGCAAACTACATTTGTTACCTAAACTTCTAACCCAGATAACAAACTCCACTGCCTCTTCTATTGAGAATTCACTTCTCCAATTCACGCTACCAAGAGATCCATGGGGAAATAATCCTTATTACACCATGCATCAGTTAACATGCTTCAATAGAGGATCTCAATTTAAATGACCTGTTTCAGCAAATTTATGTCCTTATCAAAACACAGTGGCATAGATGACAGATTGATAGATAAGATAGATAGATGGATGAACAATGGACATTGATGTTCAGCACTATCCATCATAATGTACTAATTGTTTAAATGTTTGTCAAAAATAATTTCTCTTTAATATCCACTGTGTCCAGAGTGAATATATTCATAAAGCATCATCAAAATATTAATACACACCCTAAAAAGAGGTATATTGCCTAAAGCTTAGATATTTTTCCAAACATTATGATATACGAAGCAAACCAGAATGGGGGGTGTTTTAAATCCTTCAATTCCTTGTCGCTGCCTTTACATAATGCAAACTCTTTAACACAACCTGCCTGCCTCTACGATCTCACCTTGTACATCTGTCTTTTGTTCTCTGTACTCTAGTTATAGAAAGCTTCCTTCTTTTCTTCAAAAATTTCATATTCTCTTACCTGGAGGGTCTCCAAACTTAATATTTAAAACACTCTTCCTAACCCACCAACCATTCCTTTTGTGTGGTTAATTCCTACTTGTTTTGTAGGTCTGGGCTTAAATATCAGCTTTTCAGAGACTTCCCCTAACTATGCCCATCCTCAAGGAAAGACCCTTGTTTTACAGTATGCATAACTGGTCCAAGAAATGCTGAGAAAATGAATGATGCAGCAAGCAGTGAGAATTGAATTAGAGAAGAGCTGAAGTGAGATGAGGAACCATGGGTTAGTGAAAGTTACAAAGAGCCAGGAATGGGAGCCAAGAGATAAAGAAAAAGAGAAGGTAAGACTTCAGTGGGTGGATTCAGTAAGTGAATCACATTAATGGCGCGACAGTCAAGTAAAGATCCACAAACTCTAGAAAAGCAGAACAGAATGAACAGTCATGGACAAAATTATTTTCCAAAAAGTCACCCTTTTCCAACCATTTTTATCATAGGATGTGACAACATGGTTGTTAAGGTTTATAACCAAAGGACATCAAAGCAAGACAGTGAGACATGCAAAGAAAATGGTCAAAGAGTGGCTCCATTTTTGCATGCTTCGCCCTCCCGTCCCAGCTCTGGGGCCCAGTGCCCTCCCCCAGCCTCACTTCCCTAATGTTACAACTTGGCAGTGCCTTGGGCCAAGGTTCCCAGAGCTACCATGGTCTAGGGCCGTAGATTAGCTCCTAAGGTTCCAATGTTGCTTTTCCACTGTTCCAAAAAAAATGTCTGGGAGTTCCCTGATGGTGTAGTGGCTTAAGGCTTTGGCGTTGGCGCTGTCAGTGCTGCGGCCTGGGTTCGATTCCCAGTCAGGGAGCTACCCACATACCAAAAAGCAAAAAAAAAAAAAATGTCTATCCTTATATTAAATCTCTCATCACCTGAGGCCACTTGAGACTCTTTTCCTTGCAATTAAAAAAAATTCCTAACCTAACAGCTGCAGTTAGTCCACTACATGCATTCCTACATGGCTCAACTCCTTATCAATCCAATCATTATCTAGAGTATAAATTCCATATCCTAGTGCACTGTATTATTTTTAGTTGTAGAGCATATCACTATCTAAAATTATATATATACTTTTTAAAGTTTTCATGTACATTTACTGTATTTTTCTCCATCAAAATAGAAACTCTGGCCAAGATGGCCTTAACATTCCTCTCAGTTTGATTAAACTTTAGACAGGCCCCTGACCTCCCTTTCCTAAGAATATTTGATTTAGAAAATTTTCAATTATAAATTCTTTCTCTGCCCCTTTGAGATATAAATCTTCTCCCACACTCTTGCCAATTTTACAACCCAAGAAGGTCTTTCTCAAGGACTTAGGAGCCATTCCTTTGAAATGTAATCATCAAGAAATATAGCACCCCTATCTCTGTCTCTGGAGGAGGGTTGGAGCCTAACTTTGATAAGTACAAATTAGCACACACAGATGGCCTAATCATTAGCCAATCTCCCTGTTTTTTGTCTCAGTAGAGTTCAGTTTAATCTTTCTCTCTTATTGTAATAGTCCTGAACAAAGTTTCCCTTGCTGTTTTTAACAGGTGTTCAGTGCAATTTCTCTGACAGTTCTATGAAGATAGGAGGAATTTCTGTGCTTGCTCACTGCTAGATTCTTTTTTATCATTAAATTTGTTACAGTGACATTAGTTAGTAAAAATTACATAGGTTCCAGGTGTATGATTCTACAATACATTGTCCATGTGTTCAAATAGTGTTCACCACCTAGAGTCAGATCTTCTTCCATCACCATATATTTGAGTCCCCCTTCCTCCTCCCCTATGCTCCTAACCCCTTACCCTCAGGTAACCACTAATCTATTGACTGTACCCATGAGTTTTTGTTTCTTTGTTCCTTTCAGTTTTATGTTCCACATATGAGCAGTCATATGGTTCTTAGTTTTTTCTGTCTGGCTTGTTGCGCTTAGCATGATGATCTCAAGGTCCATAGATGGCATTGTAAATGGACGCATTTCATCTTTTCTTATGGCTGAGTAATATTTCATTGTATAAATGTGCCACAATTTCTTTATCCAGTTATCTATCAAAGGCCACTTTGGCTGTTTCCATGACTTGGCCACCGTGAACAGTATTGCGATGAACACTGAGGTATATACAAGGTCTGACAATTAAGTTTACAAATTCATCATAGAAAAAGTGTCACATATCTCATTGCTGAATATCACTATAGTCATCTTTGAAGTGCTCCCTTTGGGAAGCTATGTACTGATGCCAGCGTCTAGTCCACCATTCAAAGCAATTTTGGAACTCTTTTTCTGGAATGGCCATCAGAGCCATCATCACAAGACCCCTGATGTTCTGAATGTCATTAAATTGCTTTCTTTTCAGTATGTGCTTTATCTTCAGGTGAAGAAAAAAGACATTGAGGGGCCAGATCAGGTGATTAGAGAGGGTGTTCCAAATAGTACAGTTATTTGTGTACTAGCTAAAAACTCCCTCACAGATAGTGCCATGTGGGCTGGTGCATTGTTGTGACACAAGAGCCATAAGTTGCTCGTGAAAAGTTCAGGTCATTTTCATTGAACCTTTTCATGCAGCCTTTTCATTACTTCCAAATAGTAAGTTGGTTGGACTGTTTGTCCAGATGGTACAAATTCATAACGAATAATCACTCTGATATCAAAAAAGTTTAGCAACATCATTTTGACTCTTGATTTGGAATGACAGAATTTTGCTGATCATGGAGAATTGGCTGACTTCCATTGTACACTCTGACACTTTGTTTCAGGGTCGTATTGGTACACCCATGTTTCATCACTAGTGATAACATAGCCCAAAACCCAAAACATCATCTTGCCTCTCCAAAAGGACTCAGTAAACTTCGACTCTCCTTTGCTTTTGTTCATCAGTGAGCTAGCTCCTTAGGGACCATTTTTGCACACACCTTTCTCATGCCAAGATTTTCAGCTTACATTTTCCTAACTGTTTCTCTGTCAATGTTTACTTGGTCGGCTACGCTTCTCAAAGTCAGCTGACAACTTTGACAAACAATTCAATGAATTTTTGCAACATTTTCATCAGTTCTGCTTGTTACTGGCTGCCCTGAACTCTCTTCATCAGGGATGTTTTCTCTCCTCAGAAAAATGTTTGATGCATTTGTACACTGCCTTTTTCTTCATGGTATTATCCCCATAAACTTAGACTAACATGTCCCGGATTTCATTTCCACTCTTGCCAAGTTTAACAAGAAATTTAACGTTTGTTCATTGCTCTAATTCAAGCTCCAACGTACTCGTGACAGCACACAAAAACATGCAACAAAATAAATGAACACCACTCAACAGGACACTGCCACATGTTGACACTAACACAGCTGTGAAACAGATACACCAAGGTTATGAAACCTTACCAAGTTATTTGTACAGTGCTGCCAACGTAAGCACACAGTGGCAAGTTCAGACCTCATACATCTTTGCCAACTAAGTTTTTCAAATCTTAATCATTATAATAAAAAAGTAGCTCAAGGGAGTTCCCTGGTGGTGTAGTGGCTTAGGGCTTCGGCGCTGGCGCTGTCAGCACTGTGGCCTGGGTTCGATTCCCAGTCAGGGAGCTGCCCACATACCAAAAAGCAAAAAAAAAAAGAAAAAAAAAGTAGCTCAATATATATTTGATGAGTGAATAAAAAAGTAAAATCACTTAAGGCATTATTTTACTATTAAAAGATGACTTTTAAAGAAAAACAAATCTTTCTTGGGCTAGCCCTATATAGTTTTTAATGTACTACTACATTCAAAAGTCAACCTAAATATACAGATTACTGTCCATCCTTATATTAAATGTCCGTTCTTACATTAAATTTCCCATTACTTGAGGTCACTTGTGTCTCTTTTCTTTGCAAATAAAAAAATAAAGAAAAAAGAAAAATCCTAACCTAAGAGCTGCATTTAGTCCACTACATGCTTTTCTACATGGCTCAACCTCTAATCATCCCAGTTATTATTTATATCCTATTGCCCTGTACTATTTTTATTTGTAGAACATATCACCATCTAAAATTTTATATATATATATATACTTTTTAAGTTTTCATGTATATTTAAAATGTATAAAGGACAGAAATAATCTGTCCTAGTAATATAACTTTATCTTATATACTGAAAGGGTTCTGCACATGGAGATTGTAGTTCCTAAATAGGATTACTTTCTTTACCAATATAGGTAACACTGTCTTTAAATAGATATTATTAGTAAACTTAATTGTTAGATGTCAATATTGAACACAAGAAGTAAGACTGGTTCTAAAATTCTAGCAAGACCATATTTGAGCAAAAGATTCTGCAGGTCTATTTATAATTATTATAAAACAACTGTTACACAAGCTCCTGTCACCTAGGCCTCTTCATTCACTGTAGCCAAAACAACTGCAATGTCTGCCAACACTCAAACACCAGCTTTTGAGTCCGGCCATTCATAACTCAGGGTAATCCTGTGTATAAATATGAATGTAATAGAAAATGGCTGATTTTTACTGACACAATGACCTAAACACTAACAAAACATAGTGAAAACTAGCATCTTCTTTAAAAATATACACCAGGCATTTAATTCAAAAGTCCATATTTGTGCCTGCAATGCTAAGCAAATAAATATTCAGTCTCAAGACTACTACTCATGTTTGTTCTCAGGAGACGCAGAAGGATACAGGGCAGAACTTACTGTGGAAGGCATCTTCTGCCATAGGATTTGACCTCATAGCAGGCCGTGTAACAGTCCACAGAGTATGCTCCTTAAGGGACAACTCAGAAGTGAGCAAATGAAACTCAAATGGCAGGTACTAAAACCATCTTGACTTAAAAGCCTTAGAACTTAAGTTGTCTAACCCCAAACTCAGCTTGTATACACAGAACTGAAACCGTAACTTACTGTCTATGTTAACATGATTTTGTGCTATTCTGCTGTCTTCCTTAGCATGACCTTATTTTGCCAGGACTCCATTACCCTGCCCAGGCAAGTTGTCTGATTTTTCATATAAGAATTTCTCAAAGATCCATTAACTCTTTAGTGGAAAGTATCAATAGACAGTTCACATCCAAGATACTTTGAATCCTCTACCTCAAAATTGTCACCTTGGTGTTTCCCCCATTTCTAGACTATTGAATCACAAGCCTTGAACCTTATACAATCCTAGTAAAGCCCACTCTCCTAACTCCTCCTTGCTTTGAAAGATCCACCATAAATCAAATTCCCAGTTCCCAATAAATTCTCTCATTTTCTGTTCTGAGAAATGGCCAAGCGTTCTCCCTTACAATAGTAAGCAAAACTCAGCTCAGCTTTGTCTTAGCAACAGGTCTCACAAGAAATATGTCCATACTTGTATCATTCAGGGAACCCTTATGCTGTGATGTACTCATCAGGCCCATTAAAAGTTTAACCAAGTCCAGATGCAATTTATTTATCAGAGGACTTTCTAAAATGTAAGTAATATTACCTAGAAATGTAGCTGACATATCTCCTTCATCAGTTGCCAGTGGGAAAAAGGAAGACAGTTGACCAAAGGTAAAATTCTCATGCAGAGGGAGAAATTATTTTGTTAGCCCTTTACCCACAATGTTTGAAAAACACACTTCTTAAAGATGAAGAATTCCAATATAAAGATAAACAAACATGTTTCTTGTGAGTTAGCATGTATTATGTGAAAGCAGAGATGAAATCATGGAATAAAATGAAGTAATAAAAAGACCAAATGCAGTTAGGATGGAGGTTTAGAATCTCCTTCAAAGAAGAGTGAGGAAATGATGTATTCTCAAGCATATGGATAAGTACTATGCAAAAAAAATGTCTTTGCAAAAGAACAATTTCTATGCAAGTAGTTAGTAAAGGTAAAAAAAATTAGAATAATTATAGCATACAGATTGTAATATATTTCAACTTTCTTTGCCTTTACATCAAAATCATCCCCTCATGCTTAACAATAGAAAGCATTCATCATGAATGACAATCAGTACAGATAGAAATTTCTTTTCATGTAAGCAACAAAATCAAATAAAGGAATCTCATTCCTGTTTTCATTGTTTCTTACTTCATATCCTCTGAGAGCTAATTCCCTCAGTTAGATGGACTACTTTGTCTCTGTTGAAAATTCATGCAAAAGAATATACCCGTATTCCTGGAATATACTGTATTTTTCCATATATAAGATGATACTTTCTGGCTCTTAAGCCATTTTCCTGCTCAAGCCCACTCTTACCTCTTTGAAGTGTACTTTCTCTCAATAAACTATCTCTTTGTTTCACCTCTAAAAAAAATGATACCTTTTTCTAAAATTGTCAAACAAAAAATTGGGGGTGGTCTAATACATGGAAGTAACTGGTTGAGAGGGTTTCTTGACGTTGGGTTAGAGAAGTAGGGGTTGTATGGGGCATCTTATATATGGAAAAATACACTAACAAAATTTTTCTGTAAGAAACTATAAGAAAGACATTTATCTTTAAATGTGTGTATTACCCAATCTCGGTAACATTCTATACCACCCCATCTATATCCCCTATTGGAATAGAACTTAATAGCTCAGACCACTGCCACCATGTTCCAATTTGGAACCTGAGCCTGACTCTTACCCATTCTCCAAATCCTTTCCCCATATCCTCCCTCACACTAACTCCTCTTTCACTCACACCCTTGAATAGTTTGTGAGCAAGTTTTTCTCTCAAACTAGGAGATAAGTACATTTGAGTTCAGTAGTTGTGCCTTGTTTATCTCCATATTCATTTGTCCACACTGCTTTATACAGATCTCAGCCTGGGGACCTAAACCCAGAGGCATTCCCTAAAAATATATAGAAGCTGGCAGGGCAGATCATCTAACTAGAAGATTATTTACATTAGAGAATAAGAATATTCATGGAAAGGAACTAATGAAAAATTAGGATGTTATTCGGTGGCCAAAGGATAATGCACTAATGTCTGCAAGGAGGAGATACTTAGTTATAAGTCTAACAAAATATGCACAAGATATATGTATGAGGAAAACTATAAAATGCTGATGAAAGAAATCAAAGAACTAAATAAATGAAGTGATAGCCCATGTTCATGGACAGAAATACCCAATATTATCAAGATGTCAGTTCTTCTCAACTTGCTCTACAGTTATAACATAATTCCAATCAAAATTCCAGCAAGTTATTTTGTATATATAGATAAACTAATTCTAAAGTTTATATGAAGAGGCAAAAATTGTGCAGCGTATCCAACACAATATTGAAGGAGAAGAACTAAATCAGACAACAAATGCCACCTGACTTTAACACTTTGCTAGAAAGCTACAGTAATCAAGACAGTGAGGTATTGGCAAAAGAATATGTTATACAAATAGATCAGTGTAACAGCATAGAGAACCCAGAAATAAATCCACATAAATATAGTCAACTAAACTTTGACAAAGGAAAAAAGCAATACAATGGACCAAGATAGCTTCAACAAATGATGCTGAAACAGGTGGACATCCAAATACAGAAAGGTGAACCTAGTCACAAACCTTATATCTTTTACAAAATTTAACTCAAAATGTATCACAAAACTATAAAACTTTTAGAATATAACATAGGAGAAAATGTAGGTGAGTTTGGGTGAGGCGATACCTTTTCAGATACAACACTAAAGGCATGATCCATGAAATACATAATTAATAAACTGAATTTCATTAAAATGAAAAATTAAAATTAAAAATCCTGTGAAAGATGCTGTCAAGAGAATAAAAAGGAAAGCCAAGACTGGGAGAAAATATTTGCAAAAGATATATCTGATAAAGGCCTATTACATAAAATATATAAAGAACTCTTAAAATTTAACAACAATAACATTAACAACCCAATTTAAAAATGAGCAAAAGATATAAACAGACACCTGACCAAAGGAGATATTCAGATAGCAATAAGCATATGAAAAGATGTCCAACCTTATATAACAGTAGGGAATTCCAAATTAAAACAACAAGATACAAGAACACATCAATTAGAATGGCCAAAGTCAAAACACTGACATCACCAAATGCTGGTGAAAATGTAGACTAACAGAAGCTCTCATTCTTTGCTGTGAGAATGCAAAATAGTACACCTACTCTGAAAGACAGCTTGGCAGCTTCTTACAAAACTGAACATATTCTTACCATATGATCTAGCAATTGTGCTTCTCAGTATTTACCAAAATGATCTGATAACTTATGCCCACACAAAAACCTGCACACAAATGTAAATAGCAGCTTGTTCATAATTGCCAAAACCTTGAAGTAATCAAGATGTCCTTTAGTAGGTGAGTGGATAAACTGTGGTACATCCAGACAGTGGGATGTTATTCCCACTATATGACAGTTGGAAAAGAAAAACTATAAAGACAGCAAAAGGATGAGTGGTTCTAGTGGTTTGGGGGACAAAGGATAAATAGCCAGAACACAGGTGATTTTTAGGACAGTGAAACGACACTGGCACTACAATGGTGGGTGCACATCAGTATGCATTTGTCAAAACCCGTAGAATGTACACCACCCAAAGTGACCCTTTTGTGAACTGTGGATTTTGGGTGATAATGATGTGTCAATGTAGGCTCATCCACTGTGATAAATATACCTCTGGTGGGCGATGTTGACATTGAGGATGCTGTGCATCTGTGGGAGCATTCTCTGTGCAGGAAGTCTCTGGACCTTCCTCTCAATGTTGCTGTAAACCTAAAACTTTCCTTAAAAATAAAGTCTATGACCAACTGGGCAAACACATTGACGGGAAAAAAATCAATCAACTCCAAATTGGACTTGGCAGTGCTTCTATTGATTTAATCAGATTACAACTAGAAAAACTAAAAATAAAGAAATATTACATAATTCTTACCTATACCTCTCCCACATTATTTTAAATTATCTATAGGTTTTAATGAAAAAGTAATGGCAACCAAACTATATTAAATAGCAATTTCTAATATGCTATTCTTGGAAGACAGTCTGAGATTCAACAAAAGGAACAAAAAGAGATTCTAGGCTGACAAAAGTCATTAAAATCTATAAGCATAATTTGTTTCTTCGATTTCCAACTCTTGTTTTGATAGCTACATAAGAGATAAAAATATGCAATGTAAATATGTACTAAAATGAATACATGTGACCACTTGACAAACATAATTCATTTAAAAAATTAGAGAACTATTTTCCATTAACTTTTCTGAAAATTAAAAATATTTCATATATTTTCACTTAGCAGTCACTGACTCATTTATTTTGCCTCTTAAAACAATGCACCAGTTATCTTTTTCCCATTTTCAATGTTCTGATCTAGTTTATCATGTTACTACTTACTGACATCCCTCATTGTCTTCTGAATTCCCTGTGTATCATTTCCTAAATCCACTTGTGCTACCAGTGTATTATCTGCAGCTGCCCCAACTTCCCCTGGTGTTCTATAATTCGGCTCTCCCTAACATCCCAGAAATCAAACTCTCTGGGTCTACCAGAGCTGTATTCAAATGCACACTACAAAAGAGCTTGTTTCTATTCCTTGGATTCATAGTGACAACAACATTTCCCCCCTGTTAATGGTTTTGAGGAAATCTCCATAACTTCTTTTTAAACAGAATGCTTTCCTTTAATGGATTCTGTCTTCCCTGCCTCCCAATTGTCTAAACACACACACACACACACACACACACACACACACACACACACACACATCCAGTCCATAAATTCCCAGTAAATCAAATTACCTTCTGGGAGCATGGCAACTGAAACAATTCTGACAATAAAGAGTATTATTAAGTCCTCTAAGTCATTCTGTACCCGCATCGTGTTAAAGGATTAAACTGTGATTTTCAGACTCAGATTCTCCTGTTCCCATGCCACCAGTAGCTCACTTCCTCATTTTTAAGTTCTAGTTTGTTTAATGTCATTGTAAATTTACTAAAACCTTCATTGCTTCAAGTCCATGAGTTACCAATATGCACTAAGAGTAATGAAGGGGGAGTTCCCTGGTGGTGTAGTGGATAGGCTTCGGTGCTTTCAAACGCTGCGGCCTGGGTTCAATTCCCAGCCAGGGAACTACCTCCCTCCCGCTCCCTCCAAAAAAAGAGTAATGAAGAGTTACCAAGGAGTTGGACCACATCCTTCACCATCACAGGGCTTATAATCAAGCTGAGGTAACAAACATACCCACTCAGACATGCATAATTCTACAAGCAAAATTTATTCACATCTCTTTTCCCATTTATTCCTTATAATTACCTTGTGATATAAGTAAGTCAAGCATTCCTTCCCTTCTTTTATAGATACAAAAACTGAAAGCAGAGTTACTTATGCCAAAGGCATAAGACCCAGACTTCTGACAACCAGTACAAGGCTCATGAACACATGCAGAGCAATACAACAGCAGCGCAAAAAAAAAAAGTTTTTAACTATATTACTATGCATGCATGTACACAATGAAGATGAAATATGGTGAAGATATTCATTAAAGTTGCTTGGGAATAATGTCAGAAGGCTTCCTGTAAAAAGTATGTTCCAGAAAGTTGGGTATCATATAATAGATAATAAAGAGGCAATCTACAGGAACTGAACCAGAAAGAAAACCAAAAATGCATAAAATAGTGTGAGCAAAGAAACTGGTAGACATGTGAATAACTCTAAGTAAATACTAAAATTAAATAAAACAATAATATCGTAATTGCTGACTACATTCCGTATGCTGTGCTTTACATCCCTGTAACATTATGCAATCAATTTGTATTTCTTATTCCTTTCACCTTTTCCCCCAGCATTCCAACCCCCTACCTTCTGCCAACCATCAGTTTATTCTCTGTATCTGTGTATAGTGCTAGGTGGATACCAGACTAATGGGAGGGAGGTCACTGTATAAATTATATAAATGCCTAACCACTATGTTGTATACCTGAAATCAATATAAAATAATACTTAATGTCAACTGTAACTGAAAAAATAATTTTAAAAGTAAAAATAGATAGTATAATAATTAAAACAAAAGTTAAAAACAATGTGAAACACAAACACAAAACAATAATAACTTAAAATGAGAAGGTAAACAGACATCCTTGAATTATTTAGGAGAAGGATAAAGATACTAATAAGTCAAATACTAACCTAGGAGATTAAAGAAAAAAATTGATAAATCCAAAAGATGGCAGGAAAGAAGAAAACTAAAATAAGGAACAGAGAGAAAAGCAAATAAAAAGCATTTTAAAATAGAAAATAAGCCCTGGTGCGATTCCGTCCTGCGCGCCTGTTCTGTGGAACAGTAGTCACTTGTCTCCATCCGCCTTCTTTCCCACCTAAGTGCGTGCCACCACCCCATGGAAGATTCGATGGACATGGATATGGGCCCCCTAAGGCCCCAGAACTATCTTTTTGGTTGTGAACTAAAGGCCGACAAAGATCATCACTTTAAGGTGGATAATGATGAACATGAGCACCAATTGTCTTTAAGAATGGTCAGTTTAGGGGCTGGTGCAAAGGATGAATTGCACATTGTTGAAGCAGAGGCAATGAATTATGAAGGCAGTCCAATTAAAGTAACACTGGCAACTTTGAAAATGTCTGTACAGCCAACGGTGTCCCTTGGGGGCTTTGAAATAACACCACCTGTGGTCTTATGGTTAAAGTGTGGTTCAGGGCCTGTGCATATTAGTGGACAGCACTTAGTAGCTGTGGAGGAAGATGGAGAGTCAGAAGATGACAAGGAAGAGGATGTGAAACTCCTAAGTATATCTGGAAAGCGTTCTGCCCCTGGAAGTGGTAGCAAGGTTCCCCAGAAAAAAGTAAAACTTGATGCTGATGAAGATGACGACGACGATGATGAAGATGATGATGATGAAGATGATGATGGTGAGGATTATGATGATGAAGCTAAAGAAAAAGCTCCAATAAAGAAATCTGTACGAGATACTCCAGCCAAAAATGCACAAAAGTCAAACCAGAATGGAAAAGACTCAAAACCATCAACACCAAGATCAAAAAGACAAGAATCCTTCAAAAAACAGGAAAAAACTCCTAAAACACCAAAAGGACCTAGTTCTGTAGAAGACATTAAAGCAAAAATGCAAGCAAGTATAGAAAAAGGTGGTTCTCTTCCCAAAGTGGAAGCCAAGTTCATTAATTATGTGAAGATCCGGATGACTGACCAGGAGGCTATTCAAGATCTCTGGCAGTGGAGGAAGTCTCTTTAAGAAAATAGTTTAAACAGTTTGTTAAAATTTTCCGTCTTATTTCATTTCTGTAACAGTTGATACCTGGCTGTCCTTTTTATAATGCAGAGTGAGAACTTTCCCTACCGTGTCTGATAAATGTTGTCCAGGTTCCATTGCCAAGAATGTGTTGTCTAAAATGCCTGTTTAGTTTTTAAAGATGGAACTCCACCCTTTGCTTGGTTTTAAGTATGTATGGAATGTTATGATAGGACACAGTAGTAGTGGTGGTCAGACAAATGGAAATGGTGGGGAGACAAAAATATACATGTGAAATAAACTCAGTATTTAAATAATAATAATAATAATAATAAAATAAAATAGAAAATAAGGTGGTCTGTAATTCAAAATGTAATTAATCTCAATAAATACACATAGATTAAACTTGCCAGTTAGAAAGGTACTCAAAATCTATGAACCATGTATAAAAGATACAGCTACAACATAATAATCTAGAATGATAAAAAGTTAAAGGATAGATATACATATACCAAATACTATACAAATTCTAATTTAGTTCTAATAGTATCAAGCCAAATAAACCTTAAGCAAAAAGAAGCATTATTAGGGACAAAGAAAGAAAATAATATTGAGGAAATCTCCCAGAACATATAATAAAAAGATAAAATATTGTAACAGGAAACCGGGGAGACCAAGGAAGTTAGAGGGCTAGCCCAGTAGGTACAATATCGGAATAAAAGGAATACCAGCAAGAGAAAGAATGGAGAAAAAGGGGGGGAAAGTGGAGAAAATCATCATAGGAAAAAAATCAAGACATGCCCTTTCCAGTCTGAAAATGGATGAAAATAGACCCACAAGGCATAGCATGAGAAAGTTTCAGAACTGTTGGCCAGAGAAGATACACAAATGTCCAGAAAGAGAAAACAGGTCACACGTAAAGGATCAGAAGTCACAATGGCTTCGAGTTGCTTAACAGTATTAGAAGGTAGACAGCAATGGCATTACATCTTTCAGAATTCTGAGGAGAAATTATCTCTAGCCAAAACATTATAGTTAGCAAAACTGTCAATCGGGAGAGAGGGTAGTATGAAGAGAGATTTGCTTAAGAAGATGATGTGGATATAACACTGCTTTCATCAAAGGGAGATTTAGGCAATTGACAGTTTAGTGGTTGAATTAGTGATGAGAATAAAAAACTAAGCAAATGATAAAACCAGACAGTTAGCGACTCTCGGGAAAATGGAAAGTGCAAAAAAGGAAAAGTAATCATAGCACGCTGAAGTTTCAGCTATAAAAAGTATATTTATAGTCATAATGGCATAAACACTTGAATCAAAAGGATGACATACTAAATCATGAGAAATGGGTGATGCAAATAGTATATGTATATAGTGAGGGCCAGGAAAAAAAAACAAGGATTAAAACCTCAAATTCCATAGTGAGAAGTCAAAGGCCTAAAATTGCAAAGCCAAGAGGTAGCTACATAATCTTGCTTTGTCCTATGGAAGCAAATAATAAAAGAATTCTCAAAACAATTCAGTAGCATCTGCCTCTATTTCATAAAACAAGATATTGCCAATTATTCTTCACAGAGGATCTACCAATGTATACTTCCTTGAGCAATGTGTCAGAGTGCCCACACCATCACTTTATCAGTTCAAGTCCCCTGAGAGTGAGGCCAAGTCAGGGCTCATGTAAGAATTTTACCAAGATGAATGCCTGGATAAAGGAAGGAGGGAGGAGCTTCCAGACCACAGTGCAGGTCTAACAGCTGTCAACAGGGAGGGAAGGACTGGGTAGGTAGTGCCTCAGACCACAGTACAAGTAAATGGGAAGTCCCAGAACAAAAGTTGTGCATTGAGCAGGAACAGACAATCTATAATATTACCACTCTTCTTAGTCACAGGGAAAATGCTTAGCTTTGGGGAAATACGGCTTCAGCATCTAAACCACAGTAAATGAGAAAATGCAGCAGCCGTCCAGCAACTCGGTTCAGTGGTGTGCTGGTGAACAATTAACAACTGGTTCTATAGCACATATTTTTTAAAAGCCTTTATTCATAGTTTCTGCAGCTTTCTGGGTATAAAGTACTTTCATTCCACTAAGGGCAGTTTCAACCCTCCAGTACGATAGTGTGGTGACTCACTAAGTGCTGAGTTTGAAAGAGCTGCTAACAATTTGCTTTCCCAAACCAGGAGCTGATTCCAGAAAGATATTAACTATGCTCTAGGCAGCAGGGTTTCATGAAGGGAGATCTGAGCAGTGCACATCCTTAGCCACCGTACTCACAAAAGTAGTTCGTTAACAAAGGTTTGATCCTAACAGTGTGGTAACTAAAAATAGTATGTCAGCATATTTGTAGTTTTATTTTGCATTTTCCTTAATATGAATGAGACTAAGGATCTTTTGGTATAATTATATATTATAACAAATGCATTTATTATTATGTAATATATTTAACATATTTTTCTTCTCTATGAACTGAGCCAATCTTTTGATTATTTTTATTGAAATTTTATGCCTATGTCCTCAGTAACTAAAATCTTAATATATTAATCCACTTAAGTAAAATAAAATACTGCTTATTATCTCATCACATACTTAGCATTTTCAAAATTAACTCCTCTCAACTCTTTCCAGAAGGTAAATAGGAAAGAAAGAAATGTACCTTCAAAAGCCTGATGTAGGTAAAATCTAGAATTAGAAAACAAATTACTACAATTCCTTTTTTCCCATAATTTTTAAAGTAACAGTTACATGTACAGCATGAAAATATAAAAATCTACATATAACTTTCAGACAAATAGATTTTTTAAAACATCATTAAAATTGATTGAATGTAGCAATTTTATGGGGGGGGGGGAAGTCTGTGAAGAAAAGTTTCACAAACAAATAACCCATGGACACAATCAATAGTTTAATGTTTATTTGGGGATGAGTGGGTTAGGGAGGGGAGAAGGGGAGGGGGTGGAAGAGGAGGGAGGGAGGAGCTAAATATATGGTGATGGAAAGAGAAGTCACATTAGGTGGTGAACTTATTATACAACAAGTTGACAATGCACTATAGAATCGTATGCCTGAAACCTATGTAATCCTTGCTAACAGATGTCACCCCAATAAGTCGAACAATAAAAATAAATTTTTAAAAAAAGAAAAGTTTCAATCTACCTCCCAACGTATATAGAATATTAACAGCAACAACAGTGTGGTGGAGAATTTTCGATCTTAACAGTCTATGAGGACAGAGTATACTCTTTAGGGAAACTAAGTTTGTAATATTAGCATTATCATTATGAATACATTTTAATAATAAATATATTCTATATCGACTCATTTATATATTAGTTGAATCCAATTAGCTTGGTGAAGCAAGTTAAAAATCATCCATTATTAAGTTAGAGGCTAAGTAAGAAGCTCTGGATGAAGTCGTCTTTTAACATATTGTACATGTTTTAAGTATTTGCGTTGTGCAGATAACAGTGAATTAGCAGAACCTTGAACTAGACCAGACATCAGAAGTCATCCAGTAAGTTATTAAAAAGAAACTGAAAAAGCAAAAATTCAAGAATTGCTTTACCATAAAAGTTTTTTTTATCTTTATGTTAACTAGAGCACTGCCACCACATATTTCTGGAAGAGGGAATCAAAAGATCTATGGATACATAAAGTTTTTAAGTACTTCAGTTTTCCAAAGAAAACACATGTTTTTTATCACCTTTCAATCAATTATCTAGTATGAACTATATGTATTTGACTCAAAATACTGCTGCTGCTTTTCTTTTGCCCCACCTCCTCCACTACCTCCATTTTTCCTAACCCCAACCTCCCAACACAGCCATTGTCATAGTAATTAATATTTCCAACCAGCAATCAAGAAAAAGCAGAGGAAAATTAATTTAAGGTAATCAAATATGATACTTTATAGCAAGTGAAGTTTGAAAGTGGTGTCTAAAAAGAAGTTTGGATCATCGGTAAATTCCTTTTATCCTAATTTTCTCAAAACCTGGTCCATAATACTCAACAAAAAAGAAACTTACCTCATCCACATTTTCAAAGGCATTGATGATGTCATAAGGTAAACATGACAACAGATCGATCACAAACCAAGTTTTCAGATAGTTCATCCTTATCAGCTTAGGGTCAGAAATGACCTCTCCACCAGGTCCCACAAAGGTTGTGTGAAAATTTAAAACAATGTCAACCAGAAAAATAACATCCACCACACTGTCCAGCACCAACCAAGCTATGTTGTTCTGCTTCGTTTTGAAGGACACGTTGTAAGGAACCATAATGGCGGTGTAGAAGGTGAGAATTAAAATCACCCAATCCCAAGTAGTTTTAAAAGCACAATAGTGTAAAATAATGTGTGGTGGCGTCTTTGGCGCTTCTTGCTTATACTGAGGAAGAATATCTGATCCCAGCTGAAGAACCTAAAAGAGAGCAAACGTATATATGTGACATCTTTGCAGAGTTAGCAATGAATTCAAATTTACTGGCAGTCAAACCACAGCCTATCTATCATGACTCCTGGTTTCAAGGCCAGTCACACTATACATGCATAGTTTTGTCTCCCTCCTGTCCTGTGTTGTAGCAAAGTTTGTTCAAAGGAAGTCACCCCAAGTCCAATCACTCGGCTAAACTTGATCTGTCTGCTGTTCCACCTGGCTTTTTCTTCAGTGGCCAATCATTGGTTTGCAAACTGGCCAACATAAACAAAGGGCAAGGGAAGACCAAAGAAAGAAGCTGACCACTCCATGTTGGTAGGTGGCAGTTTTTGTTTTTGTTTTCACTGAGATTCCTTGCAGCAAACACAAAATTGTATTTACATAATGCACGTGACCAGAGAAAAAATGTGTCAGTTTTCTTGGGCGGGGGGGGGGGGGGGGGGGGGGGGGGCGGGGAGGCTTGTCTTAATCCATTTATTTGTTTCTTTGTTTTTATTTTCTACCTACTTTTATATATTTTTCATTATTTTTTTAAATTATAATTTTTGTTCAATTACATCTGACACACAATATTAGTTTCAGGTATGTGACACAGTGATGAGCCATTAACATAACTTACAAAGTCATCACCTTGAGGGGGCTCAGTAGGTGAGAGTTTTAATAAGCAAGGGAACTTATTGAAGAGATGTGTGTTGGGTGACTACAAGATAAGAGATCTCTACACCTGCCCACCAGAATCTTAAAAAGTTTATATAGAGGCCTTAACTGGGTTCAGTCATGTATGCTGTCCTAACGGTCTCAAGAACACCTTATTCTCTCAAAGCTATGTCCTTGAAAATGGCTCACACTATGGGAAAGTTAGACAGAGCCTCCAACTGCCTGTGTCTAGCTCAAGGGTCACTTCTTCTCAATGACCTCCTACCAACACTGTCCCACAGCACTGCTGACATCCACTTCTGGGACTCACACTTACTTGGCAAGCCTGCCTAGAATCCCACATCTCTTATTGACTTTCAGTTATTTGGGTGACTCACCATTACCCATTCTTCGCACATATTTAGCACCTCAGGAAGCATGACTTTGATTCTGATGGCCTTGCTGAACCCCAAGACCCCACAGTTGGTAATCTTGCTGTTGAGTGGGACTCAGCATGACACTCAGCATGCAGAGATATCAGGATTGTAAATGTTATAACCTACTCTCTCCTTTTCTCTCTTCAACCAAAACTTAAAAGAATATTATATTTCCTACACTATAACATATGCAAATTCCCTTTTAGAACCCCACCCCAAAATGGTAAGTACTCAGGTTTGCTTCTCTATACCTTTTTTTAAGTTAAACTTATTGGGGTGACATTGGTAAATAAAATTATATAGGTTTCAGGTGTACAATTCTATAATGCATCATCTATGTGTTGCATTGTGTGCTCATCACTCAGAATCAGTTCTCCTTCCATCTATTTTTTGACAAATGGAAATTTTTTAGTGCAAGGTTATATGAACCTTGACTTACTCTGATTAGGTCTAATTAAAGGGACAAAGAGAAAAAGCAGATAGCAGAGGTAGAGCAGAGGTCTGGGCATCCCTGGGCAGAGGTAACAAAACACAGGACTTAGCATTGCCTTCCAGAACCTGGACCCTAGACACTGTGAAAAGGGATTGAAGGAGCAGGTCAGAGACCCTCTGCTCCATCTCATCAATGAAGCTAAGGCTAAGTATGCTATGTGTTAAAGAGTCTGTAAATGAGACTTTGACAAATAATGTTTCCAGCAGCTTTGCCGTCTTACACATCCAATTATTCAATGTCTTAGGACTAATAGGGCTCAGAAGGTCAGAGTCAAAAAGTTCAAATCATAAAACCATAAAAGCATGAAACAGCTGAATATAAAAACTGATATAAACAAAAATATCCATTAGCATGTAACTCACATACCACAAAGCAAAATAAATATGCTAATATTCATGAAATTTGGGAGAAGGTTATCTTGAAATGCTTCTCTCATAAATAAGCACTTATATAACTGAAAACTAAGTATAGTATCCACTAGTACTGTTTTGAAATGTGAAAAACTTCACTGGTATTCTCTTTAGTTGTCTATAATAATTATTGTTTGGGGGTCATAAAGATTTTTATATATTTACGCTCATTATCATTGCCCTAGCCATATTTCTCCCATAAGGTCTTAAACTACTTAGCAGCCAATTATCCTACCAGAAGTGTAAGCTAGGATAGATCTTTATGGAGAAAGAGTCATGCATAACCATGGCTTTGCTTTCACTTTTCAACAGCTGATCTATCCATTCCAATTTCACTGTGTCAAACATGAACATTTTCTTCATATTCATCATTAATAGTTGGCCACCTATATGGTATTTATACATTCCATCTTTTAAGCACTCAGAAAGTAAGCTCAGTGCCAAGGTGCATTATGACCCTCATGGAACCTATGTATTTTTGCCTTTCTGGACCCCTTCCTCCATTAAATAGATTTATATTTTATAACTGCATTCTTATAAAAATAAGTAAAATCATATTATATGTTCAAATTTTTTACCTAAAAGTTCCTTTCTTCCATCTACTGTTAACAGAAATTCAAACATCCGAGGGGAATCCCTAAAGGTGTGGGCCGCACAGGCTGTACTAATGGACAAATCAGTCCTGCTCAGTACCCTGGACAAACGTTAAGATGTCTCCTCTAAACAGGGAATGGGCTCACTTCTACATTCAGTATTTCTTAAATCTGGCTATAAACTACAACTACCTGAAGTTTTTAAAAATACCTATACTCCACCCCAGAAAATAATTAAATTCATCTTGTGTGGTTTCTCAGAGAATCTACATTTTCATAACCTTTCCAGGTGATTATAATGTACAATCCAAGGTAAAACACTTATCTTATATTTCTTTAGACATTCAGAACCCAATTCTTTATACAGTGATTTGCATATATAAAGTGATATTTAAAAATGCTACCAGAGGAGGAGAAAGAGGAAGCAGAGGAAAAAGAAAATGGCAACAACAACAAGAAAAAAAGGGGGGGGGACATATTGAATTTTTATCTTTCTCACATCCAGGGCCCTACTCTAATCTTGGCTGTGCTGGGCTCTTTTATAAAGCAGTAGGTAGCAACTCTCCATTGTCATTGTTATTTCATTTGCACTTTCCTAACATACAAGCATTAGGTGGAGGGGGACAGTGAAATAACATTTTCTGATGTATTTTTGTGCCAATATAGACATATTCTTTCTCTCTGAATACCTGAGAGCATTGATCCTAATGGAGGCAGGATCACAGACGTGGCAGGGGTGCCTATGTTTATCTCCACTAGGTATAAAAGTGCATAGCTGAAGCCAATCAGCCGCATGTCAGTGCATGTGGAAAACTGGTGAACTGCCTGCAGAAACCAGGATCTCTGACACTGGGCATCAGCTCCAAACTTAGGGACCCAGGTGGAATTCAGATAAAATTTATATGTCTTAGAAAAAGTAAAAAAGCCTGAAACTCAACAGCAAATCTAAATACTTGGGTTGAGCCAATTATATGACTGAGTATAAGTGGAAAAATATCTTTGTGCTATGTTGGTGCTTCCTCTGGTCAGTCTTTGGAGAGCTAAGAGCACACGTAAACTAAATCTACTGCAAAACTTGCTTCTTTGAAATCAAGCCTAAAACCTGACAGAAAGCAGTTTTGTTTCTGAATCAGGTTATGAATTAGAAATGACTGATAAAGAAACTAATGCTAATCAAAAAAGGCAACAACAACAACAACAAATATATATATATATATAGCAGATGGGAAGAAACAGGAATGAAAGTGCCCCAAAAATAATAGTAAAAATGATGAGCTGTCAAGGAAAAAGAAACTTTCCACTTGATGTAGAAGAAAAACCAATCATGACTGATTTGGGGAGTTAAGGTAAAAATTTTTTTCCTCTTTACGGTCCCTTTGCCCTTGCTCTTGCCCAATAGTGTTAACCAAAAAAAAAAAAAGAAAAAAAAAAAAGGAAAGCTCTGAATAGAGTGTAGTTAAGACCCAGAAGGAATCATGATTATAAAAGTCAGCAGTCACAGAAACAAGCTCCTACACTTCAGCTTGATTTGCAGCTAGAAAGACAACTCAAGGCAAAAAAGGAAGTCACTTCAAAATCAAGTCATCAAGTAGCACTTGTTAACAAGCATTATTTAAAAAGAAAGTTATGTCTAATTGCTTTAAATCATGTGGTAAGTGCATATGATCTTCTAAAATACTGTTGTTGTTATTATCATTAGCTAATATTTAGTTATGTTTATTTAGGCTTTTAAAAACATGTCAGCACATCAAAGTATTAATGTTTCCCCAAGCTGACAGGGCACATAGAGCAGAAGCCTTACAAGTCCTCCTGGTAGTTATGGTTCAAGAAAAACTGCAGAGCCTTCCAAGTTCAGGGAACACACTTTATTTTCTAACCCTCTCCAAACCAAATTAATGTCTGCAGCTAGTTAAGAAAGTTTACTCTGGAGTACTTCAACTCTCCTTTCTCCAGCAAAGCAAACTGAGAAGTACACTTAGCTTTATCTTCCTCTTCTTTGGTAACTTCCCCAAGAATATTCTGTGAGTACTCACTAAGTGTTCAGCATAGTTTTGGTACCTCGGTTAGCTTTCTGGCATCTTTCACATCAGTAAGACAAATGATGGTTACAGAAGGCACGGGAACAACAAAGCTTCTAGCTGCCCCAGAGTTCTGTCCTCATTCCTTTTCTCTCTGGTTTCAATATATTGACTCTAGTAACATCATCTAGCTTTCACAGCCATATCTGCGCAGATGGCATCGAGGCCTGCAACTCAGACCCTCCCAGGCCAGACAGACCCACAAACCCCACTGTCTTTTTAAGAATCTCCACTCAGATTTCCTGTCAGGCACTTCAACTTTAGTAACTCCAAAAATGAACTCATCATCATTGCCTCCGAACCTTCTCTTCCTCCTCTAATGTTTGCCATTCTATAGACAAATAGCACTCACTATCTACACAGCTGTCCATGCCAAAAGCAGAATTGACCTTGACCTATCCCTGTAGTTAACATACAGTTCTCATCTATAGACCAATGAACTGATTCTAGTCTTGTTGTGTGTGCAATCTGCCCACTTCTGCTACTGGTTCCCTTGCTTAAGACCATAGTCATCCTATGAATTACCATTAGAACCTCTTAACTAGTTTCTATATCTACCCATTCAACACATAGCTACTAGGTCAAGCAGAGGTTCTTAATCATTTTTGTGTTATGGATCCCTTTTGGCAATCTGGTGAAATCTATAGACTACTTCTTAGAACAATGTTTTTAAATCAATACAATAAAAAACATGGGATTACAAAGGAATCACTGGAACCAATCTCTTTTATGAGGTTTTCCTGAAGTACAAATGTGATCATGTCATTTCCCTGGCACACAAGACACCAACCACCACTGTTTCACTCTACACCACCTTAACCTTTCCTTCTCCACCTGCCTTTACCCACACTGGTCACCCTCAAGTCACCATACTATCTCACCTCTGAGACTTGGCACATGCTGGCCAACCTGGTATAAATAACCTTCATCCTTTCTTTACCTGCCTCTTACACTTTTCCTTCAAGATTCACTCAGTCCACATATCACCTTACTTGGGTAGCCCTCCCCACGGCTTCAATTCTGGGTAAATGCTCCTGCATATGCTCTCACTGCCCCCTGTCATAATATTTATTACATTCTATCATTGATTTCCTCTGCTGGATTTTTAGCTCCTTGAAGAGAGAGCCCACTGCTTATTCATCTTTACATCCTTTGCAGAGTACCAAGCACAGAGCAAACCCTCAATACATGTGTGCTGCATACATAAGTGGATGAATGAGTGAACTCCCTATCTCATTTGCTCAAAGGAAACCACACACTACAGAAATGACCTGGGATGTCATGAATGACTTTCTGGTTTCAAAAGTAGGAGAAAATAAAAGGAAATATTTGAAATTTCTATAATTCTACAAGAGAATAATAAACTATCAGATAAGTATTTTTAAAATAATAGCCAGAAGTAACTATACTGAATCATTTGGGGGGCAGGGGGCAGGGAAGGTTCTACCCCCACAACCTTGGAAAGCAGAGTTAGTCTCATACTTACTTCAGCTAATCTTGAATGTTTGTGGACCACCTCTGTTTTATTCATTGGCGTGAGCTGCTGCAAAACACTTCGGCTATTTGTCAAAGCCCGTGTCAATCGGGCAAATTTTGTCCAACCTTAAAAATAAGGAAAGAAAGTCTCAGTGATTCATACATAATGAATATGAAATCCAACATCCTTGCTAATATTCAAATGATCTCTGAAATACCACAACACCCAAAATTAATGAAAGGTATCCATCTAACACATTTTATTTCTACATAGACATCATTACATATTTCAAGTTTGGCTATGAAATAATGAGTAATTTTTGTGCATGACCTTTGTGGTTTGCTCCTAACTATTACACTGTCTCAGTAGCCAATGTAGCCAGCTATCCACAAAACTCTGTGCTCCTTCTTGCATTATATAAACTTGATTTTTATTTATTAGGTAAAAATGGTAAGGATATCTTCAGATGACAGTTCTAAGACAGGTGACATTGCACCTCTTAGTATCAGATTTAAAAACAAGCCTATTTTCATTCCCTGTGTGCAATAAGACTCACTTAGAAAATATTTTGAAAAAAAAATTAAAGCTATACTGAAGGAATAAGTTCAAAGACACATGGAAGAATACAAATCATCAAATGGCAAATGTTCTCTCATTTCCTAGGTGTAGGGCTTTCTTGTAGTTCTCAGCTAAATAGCCAGCGTTTTTCTCAAAACCCCTACGCCACTCCTCTCCCCTCACTTTCAGCAGTTACATTATTGAAAAAAACAGAAGCTGTATGAAATGTGATTGCCTTCCATTTCTCTTCTGTCCCCTGCACCTCTATACCCACCCACATGGCAGTGAGTCTTGCTTACACCTTCATCATCTCAGAGAATTAGGTACTTGCTCTTTCCTGATCATGCATATGTTCTGTTGATGGTCATCTAAGTGGTTTCTAGATTTTTCACTATCACTATAAAGGCCACAATGAAATCTTTTAGGCCTGTTCCTCTGTACTCATGGACACATCTAGAATTACCTATGCTATTAGTTAAATTAGTTCATTTGATCTGTCACCAACCCCCACTGTACAGTCAAACTTTGAAAAAGTCGAGCAGCCACACTGTCTAGGTCAGAGAGAAAAAACACATCAGCAGTTCTAACTTCTCCCAGAGATACATTTACTCATCTCACCTTTACAGAGACCTAACTGGTGTAAGTGATTATTCAGCACAGTTCGCTGATGTTACTTAGATGTAGTCGATACCGGGTAATGTGAACAGATGGATGCATATGAAGAGCCTAATACTTGCTGTATAAGTTGTTCATGGTATTATGAGAACATTTGTTCTCCTAAAAGCTCAGGATGCCAACGACTTCTTAATAAAACATTAGTTGAGCTCTACTGGGTTGCAATTAACCTCTTTGTCATGGACTGCTTAATCTTAAAAATAAAAGAAAGTCACAGAGGCAGTTAAATCAATCTACTAGACTGCAACACAAGATTCTAATCCATAAGAAAAAAGCTTAGGTAAACAATTACACTTGTGCCCAAAGAGACTACATGGTATAATTACTCATATTTCATCTATTGTTTCCTCTCTAAAGAAAACCATTGGCTTCCCACAAGGGGTAGGTTGCTATTTTTGCTGGTCGTTTCATTCTACAGGAATGTTGTTTTTTTGTCTCAATTATTGGCACAAAGAAGCATAACTATTTGGCACAGCAGATTTCACACTGTAAGTATCTTGGCAGTTTTGGAATCTGTTTGAAAATACTGTACAATATAAAGGGGCAGAGTTTGGGGCCATATCTTTTAAAATACATACAGATAATCAACAGAATGGATTTCTTGGCTGTAATTTTTTCCCTTTGTATTATTATAAAAGATTTATCAGGTACCATTGACTGATTATCTGAGCAACAGTTCCAAGACCTCAATACCAGGAACAAAGATAACAAAAACATTTTGCCCCTTTGAATTATTATCAGTACATTCTGTTGGTTCAAAACAGCACAATTCTGTCACAAGCAGAGTATTCTCAACCTGTGCTTCATTATTTTTAGGGGGAAAAAAGAACACAGCAGGAGAAAATGCTGGGGAAATGGAGAACACTATTAAGGTGAAAAATCTGTAGGGAAAAATGGAGAGCACCATTAAGCCTCAACAATGAGTTTCCACTTGAAAGGATGAGCAATTCCACACGACAGAGGTAAACATAGAATTAGAAATCAGTCAGGCTTTGCGTGTCAGAGACTCCAACAGTAACACAGAGATAATAACACTAATTTTCAGAATTATAGGAATGAAGAAGCAACAAAGAATATAAAGTTCCTAACTTTGTATTAACTACTTAACTACTTCATCAAAACTGGTTTCCTTCCTCTTTAGTGGTTTTTGTCACCATCTATCATGGTATAAATCCGAAGTATTACTGACATCATTTGGTACCATTCATTTTAAAGGCAAAAAGCAATCTAGAATGGAGTTTTGGTGATCACTGGATTCCTTCTGAGGAAGAGCTGCACTCACGTTGCTTGGATGCCATCACTATGTTTGCTATCCCACATAAGACTTAGAAATAAACTCCAGAATTAGCCACATCACTCAACTCTTTCAAACATACACATATGTTGGGCTTCCTTGAGAAAAATACCAATAGAAATAGAAGGATATTGATGTCAAGTCCAACCAATTTTAGCAAATCCTCAAAGGACTCGGGCCCTGCCTCCAATCACGGGCTCCTTCTCACACTCAGAAGGTAAAACATCCTCACTCTGGGGTGGAAAGTCACATTCCAGCTTGCTAGTGTGCAGGTTCACTTGTCTGTTCCTACATCCTAGGCATAACTTTTGTTTCCTAAGTATTTTTTCAAAAGTTTGCAAACTCCCACAACCTACTCTCTTGCAAGCATCCTCAACGCCTTCATCCTTCTGATTTTTCTCACTGACCCTTGAGCTCCCTGATTCTTTTCATCTGATTCTGCATGTACACACCTTGGACTAAGCATGAGAGGAGTAAAACACATCGTCATGCTCATGACCACAAGGCTCACACAGATCCCAGTGCTGCTCAGCAAACCTGCTGAATCTCCTGTCCACTCTCTTACATGACCCTTTCATACCTACTCCTCTCTCCTCACGTTCAAAACTACCTTACCTCCTTTACCATCCTTCCTTTCAGCAGATAACCATGTTTCTGATATTACTAATAAAATCAGAGCAATCAGAAGAAAACTTTCACTTTATAATTATTTACCTGTCCCACTCCCAGAATGTGAGGGAAGGAACTTTGTATCTCTAGGATCTCAAATAGTGCCTGTGCACCATACTGGGCTCAATTAGCACTTCCAGGTGAAAAAAACAGATAAAATAGGTAAACAAGGGGAATAAAATAGTCCTAGAAGAGTCATGAAAAGGCTCATGTTAAGTAACTCTGGTTAAGGAGCCCAAGCATGAATGAAAAGTAAATCTGTCTCCAAGTGCAATGCTTTAAATGCAAATCACTTTGATATTATGGTGTCAATCACAAAATTTTATCTGCTGTTTCCCAGAAGTTCCATGGACCCCCTTTACTGAACTTAAAAAGCTGAGAGATACATTATTTTTGCCAAGGTTTCAAAACATACTTTCCTATACTGATAGGTTCACAGCAATAATAGGATGATTACTTACTGGCATAAATATTTAACTTCTATTCAATTTTTCATATTAAATTCTCAGCTCACATGAATAACAGAAAGTAGCTCATATCCACCATTCCTAGTTACACAGAGCAATACTCTGTGTTTTGTTTTGAAAGATGTGAAGGAGTCTCAAAATAAAAGTCTATTTTACAAGAAGCTTTTCCTCTACATATTTTGGCACTGGAAAGAGATAGTTTAACGCTTTTCACTTTTGAGTCCACTTTTCCCCATAAATTCTAATTTACATCTATGTGTCTATCAAGCACATAGTTCAAAATCAACTGCTCTGAGTTATCTGGAGTTTATTCATATGTCATTTTTTGTAATAATGGATTATATATTTAGGAGATTTTGCCTGACAAAGAACTCTGTGATTTTGATGGCAAGAACGTTGAAATGGAGGCGGAGGCAGATGAAGTGGAGGCAATAATTCGAGAAATAAAAATCAGTCCTTAACATTAGCACCCTTTCCCCAATCTCTCTGCAAAATGCTGCCAACTTTCATTTTCCATAAATAGGCTACATAATTACTGACACCACCATTAACGTGCTCAGCAGGTCAAAACTGTGAGAAAGTTCTGTACTCTTCCTGGACACTGTAGCTGTGCCATGAAATAACTTAAAGTAAATGAGAGAAAAGAATATTCACCAAGTAAATATATAAATGTAAATAGATATTAAATAATTAAATGTAAATATAAATTTTTTAGGGGAAAAGACTGTTACATAAAAGCTTCATTCATGTGTGAAGGCAAAAGAAATTCATTTGAAGAATATGTTAGGTCACAATCACATACCAATCAGTTATCTTTTATTTAAAAATAAATCACTTAAAGATATCATCAGCTGTTGGCTGTAGGTTTTTCATGGATGTGGCTTAGAAGTTGAGGAAGTTCTCCTCCATTGCTACTATACTAAGCGTTTTTACAGGTTGCATTTTGTCCAATGCTTTTTCTAATTTGGTGGCTATAGCGATGTTCCAAGTATTGCTTTACAGTGCTTTAATGTCCATGGGATGGGTTGTGATGACCCTTAAGTTCTGACATTGGTACTTTCTGTCTTCTCCATTTTGCCTAGTTAGCCTGGCTATAGATTTATTAACTTTAGCAATCTTTTCAAAGAATCAGCTTTGGGTTGTAGTGATTCTCTCCAATGTTTTTCTGTTTTCTATTTCACTGATTCCTGCTCTAAGATTTATTTCTTGTCTTCAGTTTGCTTTCACTTAAATTGTTCTCCTTTGGCTACTTTCCTAGGATGGAAAATCAGGTTATTAATTTCATATCTTTCTTCTTTTCTAATTTATGCATTTAATGTTATACATTCCCCTCTAAGCACTACATTTGCTGCATCCCATGTATTTGATAAGTTGTATTTTTATTTTAATTTAGTTCAAAATTTTTCTGTAATAATTTACCTTAAGGCTTCTTCTTCAACTCATGGGCTATTTAGAAATGTATTAATTTCCAAACACTTTCCAGCTATCTTTCTGTTACTAATTTCTAGTTTAATTCCACTGGTTGTCCAAGAACATGCTTTGTAAGATTCCCATTCTTTCCAATTTGCCAAGGTGTGTTTTATGGCCAGAATGTGAACTACCTAGCAAATGTCCCATTTAATCTTGAGAACATATATGCTGCTGCCATTCGATGGAGCACCTTGAATTTTTAAAACAAACAAATGAGCATTAATTAGAAGACTTTTAGAAGACTATTCTATTAGAAGATTATTGTATTAAAAATAAGACTTAGATTTATCCTAAACTTCCTAGACACTGGGTCTATGAGTAAAAGGTGAGTAACAAGTAGGATGGGTCCAAAAGTGAATACTTTATTCAATCGTCCAGGAGTTGATTTAATAAACACACTTTCAGAAACATTCACAAATAAATTGTTCTTTGTCATATTATAAACAGTTTGCACATCATAAAATTTTTCCTCTTGCAATCTGATGCTAACCAGAAACTTAGCATGTATAGTAATATATACAAAGGCTATCCAGAAAGTATCCAGTCATATAATGTGAAAAATAGAGCCATTTATGTCTGGATTTTTTCCAGACAGCTCTCATATGTGATTTTATATGCAGGGAATAAATGTAATGCAATTTTTTGTAATTATAATTATAATTGGAAAGATTAAAGCTTTTATACTAGTTTTTTCAAAGAGGTAAGAAAAGGCAGTTTGCCAAATGCAAAAAGGAAGACATTTAATTTTTAATCTCCTAAGAGATTATTTAAAATAATGTTTCATAAAAACTTCTAAGGGTATTTAAAATTCTTCATTTATATGACAACAATTTTTAATTTAAACATAACTGGAGAGAATACCATAAGAATAAAAGGTAGTAAAGCACATGCCACTGACTTCTGTTTTCTATATAGCAGTCTCTCTGTATATTATAGTCAGTAAGACTCCATTTAGAATATTTTCATTTTTCAGCCACTCTCTTGACAACAAAATTGTTCTTTACATAACCTAGTAACATCTACCAGAGTCCACAATAACCAAATAAATAAAAGGTGAAAAGTAACCTGAAAAAGTCAACTAATCAAACTCTAATCAATTTAACAAATTCAACTAATCAATTGTATTCTAATAAGACTTCACCCAAATCACTCCACAAGTTGTTATACTTTTTGTTACTAAAACTCACCATGTTTTAAGTTGTTAAAAATCGCATTATATTAATCCTAAATTAATAATGTTCTATATATCATTTCTCAATTCCTCTTATTATTAATATAATTTAAGCAACTGTTATTTTAACTTTCTATTTCCATTTAAACAATATGATATGATTGAATAAAATTGATTTGGACAATTACTAGTATGACTGTGACACCAAAGAAGGGCCACATTGTATAATCTCGTTTTACAGGTCAATCAATGGATTTTGATTAAATAATGATGATGATGATGATGATGATGATGATGGTGATGATAAATTGAAGTGATAGCATAATTCTTAAGTGTAGTGATTCCTTTGAATTACCTTTTGTTGAATCATCCTCTATTGGCTGTTTGAACAACGTAATATCCTTGAAAGTGCATAGGAACAAGACCACCTTTTCATGCTCATTTCTTATTGGTGCAATTTGCATATAAAACCAAACAGGGGTTCCTGTAAGAAAAAGAAAGGACGAGAGTGTGACACAGCCACAGAACTGACTTGATCTCTTGCTTTTCCTCTTCCTTTAGCTGTCAATTCCTATGTCGAGAATCAGTACTAAAACAACAGTATTTTAGTTGCTACAGAGAATTTTAAAAAACCTTTAATTTTATATGAACTACCAGTTGTTCAAAAGTTAATAAACATATGTTCAACCCAAAACACCAAAATTTGAAAGAAAAGCGCGTGGCATCGCTTCACAAGGCAGGGGCACAAGAGCAGTCTTGCTACTTAAGTAACCCCAGCATCACCCTTAGGTCTGGATGCCCACGCTGCTGCTGCCCTGCCAACTCCCTTTTGACAGCCTCACCAAGTGTGACCAGTCCTTCATGCTTCTCCTTGTCATTTTGAGAAGTGTTTCCAATTGACTTCAAGAGTAATACCTGATGCTCTGGAAAGCAGTTCACTGGGGGAACACCTGAAATGCTCAGATAGACGTGTAAGATGGCTCTATGGCTTTGACTGCACCCCCACATCACAGAGAATGGACATCTGATGTACACAGAGCTCCATCTGAAGTGTTTAAAGCAATGTTAAAGAAAAAATAAAGTCCCCAAACCCTAAGAGTCCTAGGCATCGTTATGAGCCACTGCTTCCTATCTCCTTCACTCAAAGCATAAGGCTGGACTCTGTCACTGGCTTCTTCGAATAAGGACTCCTGCAGACTCCAGAGAACAGAGAGTTTCACAGCATTCAAGCCATAGGTTTTGGACAAATCAAGAACTGGAAGTATGTCAAATAAATATTTGAAAACAAGAAATGCTTTCAAAGGAGTAATTACCCACTAAACAATAAAACACTGAAGGAATGTTCCATCAGAATCAAAAAGACACATTTTCCATCATATTCACTCTAAGTCACAGTGCTGTAAACCCTCTCCAAATATCCTACTTTAAAGACACAAAGGCTTTTTTCCGCTTTGGGGTTTGGGGAGTGAAATGTGCAGCTACTATAGTCTCCAGGTGAGCAATGATAGCCTATTAGTGTCCTCCAAGGAAAATCAAATAGAAGTACCTCCATACCTGCAGCCAAAAAAAAGTCCTGTAATAATGTCACCACAAAAGGGAATTTGCCATTTAGACAAGAGAGGTGACTTAACTACCTGGTTCAAGAAGTCAGAATTAAAGAGAGGAAATTTTTATGAGAATATTCAGTTCTAACAACCAGGTTCTTTAAAACCTGAGGAGGCCTGTGGAAGAACATGGTCCTTTCCAAAATTATTATAGGATAAAACAGGAAACTCAGAAACAATTACACCATCTTCCAGAGAGGCTTGTTCTGTGTTTTCTGCTCCTCATTTTACATAGTATGTCCCGGAACTGTGAGTGATGTACAGTTTTACAAATCACCAGACCCAGACACTAGCAATGCATGGCCTATGGCTGTTCCAACATAGTGAGCTTGAGGCAGCAGGGTTGTAAACACAGGGAAAAGGGCATTAAACATAAGTTTTTTTCCAAGGTCCATTAGAAATCCAAACAGAAAGACATGATGTTACAGCTCGTATCTTTCTATGAAAACAGCAACATTTCAAATTTTGGCGTAGAGTCAGGGCTGTTTTTTAAATTGCTTTCAGATATCATGGTGGATTTTTTTCAAGTTGAACCACAGGGTCAGACTTCCCCAAATAGGCTGACTACTTGCTGAGTGACTGGTGACATATACATATTCTGGATTTGGGATCCAGGGAGAAGGGAAGTCTAGAAGAGTTAGGCAGAGATGCCTGTAGCTACTAGAAATTCAAGGCAGTGCCCCAGCATTGGTTACCTGGAGGAGCCCCAGCTATCACAGTTCTCTACCCTTTGTGTTGACAAAGAGTCATTAACAATCATCATCTCAGAGCTACTGTTTCTTTTCCAGCAGTAGAAGCAGCCCCCTGCTAATCAAAGCAATAGGCCTAAAGAATAGAACTTGCAAACTGAAAATGTCAATCGTGACACATGTTAAATAGGATACCTTAATCTCTCTAGTTGCAAAATGATGTTTAACTTAATTATTTAATGAAAGTATTGGAAGGAGTCAGCATTCAGGCATTCCCAAAATAGTCTTCTACAGATGTCTATTAATGTTAATAGAATATTCTATTAACATTAAAAAAAAGTCACAAGAATACACTCTTTTCAGCTGATATTCAAAAGCCTTCAACTAACTACTTACAATCTTTTTTAAAGTTGCTTTTCAGTATAGTAGAACTCCATTATAATACATGGATAATATCTATCCTTCATATTGAAGAAAAAAACTCAATGCAGATTCTATGTAGAAAAAAGGCAAGGAGTTTTGATCTATAGTGCTATGGACTGTATCTCCTACTAACTCTAAGCAGACATCCACACATATAGATACTTATCTGAAAAGAACCAGACAGACTTGAACAAAGATCTGTCATTTCAAGCCATTAAAATAAAGCAAAATATCTAAACAACCTTGGAAAAAGACTTCTGGAGATGTAAAATCAAGCTATTGCTAATATGATTTAAAGGATATAAACAAACAGAATTTCCACTGCGGTATTTTTGAGAAACTATGAAACTTGGCTTCAATGCTTGAAAATCAGAGGAAGATTTGTTTATTCTGCTTAAATGTCAGAGTGAAATGACCTTAGTAATATGGAATATTCTTAAATTATTTGCTAACCTTGGGACATATATTTAAGCCATTCAAGGAGTAACAATATTATATGAAAATATAATATTGTAGCATAGAAGTATGCTACAAATTATCAAGAAATATTTGGACCTGGTGAAAAAGACCCATAGAGCACCCAGACTTTTCTCTAGTAGAGGACAGACTGATCACTCAGAATGATTGTTTTCCAGGTGACAAGCCAACAGACATTCAGCTATGACTTCAAAAAGAAATATCTCTTCAGCCTTTATTCTAAATTGAAAGCTAAGATGTTAAAACTTTCCTTAGGTAAAACCACTAAAGACTAATGTCCCCACTACCAAGTGTGCTACTGTGAGAAATAAGTATGGCTGTTGTCATCTCTATGATGGTTTTATTAATAAAAAGAACAACTTCAGTTCAATTCCAAATATTCCACAGAGAACCAATGTTTGAGGTAAAATGAAAGGGTAAATTATGTTCCCCAAGATCCAACAGACACTGAAAGTGGAAAAAGTATTTCCTTTTGAAGCTGGAGTGTGTCCCAAACTGGAGGGAAATTGTGTAACCACTAATTTCCACGTAAGACAATACAGCAGACTCTCTGTTAACTGGAACTCTCAAGCAGCTGGCACAATTTTTTTGCCGGTTGCTGGAGTTGCAGTTAATAGAGAGTCTGCCATTTATCTGGCATCTGCAAGTCCCCTTGGGTGCTGGTTACCTGAGAATCTACTGTGATTGACTTTGCTATCATTTACCAGTAATATTTTAAATTGATCCACTTATGAAGTGACTGTTCATTTAAATAATAAAGGTCAATTCAGAAAAGCAGCAAAAAGAAATAGAAATAAGTAACTATTTAAAGAAAACAAATAAGAAAGGAGTCTTGGCTGATGAACATACTAAGTGGTTTTTTGTTTGATTGGTTTCTTCCTCCCAACTCTGGTGGAAAGTCTGTATTATGAGGTATTATGTAATTACATAACGGACAAGTGGCCACTCACTAATCTCATTCTAGAGATCAGTTCACAAAAATCAATATAAATTTATCAAATGGTAATGGCCTATTCTAAAAGTGATGACAACTCCCACTAGTTACACACAAAACAGTGTGAGCCTAGCAAAAAGTCATATTGGTAAAGGTTCACCTCAAGGAGACATCCTATAGTTACATGTTATCTCTGTATGTATAGAAAGGTAATCACATATACTCAGTGATACCAATCATCTTTTCCTTTAACCATAAGAAAAAATGAATAAATTTATCTGTCATTTTTAGTTGCCGTCAGTAACTACAGGATCTTTACCATGAGTATTAATACAAAACATTTTGCTACCTGACACACACACACAAAGTCACATTAAAAGTGCCCCAGAGATTGCTTTTCATAGCTCAAATCATTTATTAGTTCTATCTAATTTTCTTAGCATTCCCTTTCCCTGTCAAGAGAAGAAGCAAAGTTATATATTTTCTCTACATATACCTCAACTACCACTGACCAAAACTTAACATGAGTAAGTAGCACATCTTACTGATAATTAGATACCTACTGTTTTTCTTGTACAGAAGAACTTCAAAGCAGTTTGACTCGTAGTTATCAAAAGTCTGCCTGACTTTCTCAATGGTCTTCTTGTCAGTCAATTCCCCATACATAAAACTGGGAGGGGAAAAAATCCATTTTAGTTTTGTGTTGCTTTTCAAATGCTACATACAATCATACAGTTGTCTTTGTTGATTGAGTATTTGAGTTTAGTGACAAAATATAATGTTGCTCCCACAAAAACTATGATATTTAAACCACAAAAACTATGATATTTAAACCATGTTTTAATAAAAATTGTTAAACTTCTTGCTAAAAACTTGCATTGGAAGTTATTTCAAACTTATGAGGTCTGACAATTAAGTTCACAAACTCATCCTAGAAAAAGTGCTACCTACCTCATTGCTGAATATTACTATAGTCACCTTCGCCATACACCTAGTCCACCCTTCAAAGCAATTTTGGAACTCCTTTTCTGAAAAGGCCATCAGAGCTGTCATCATATGACCCTTGATATCCTGAATGTCATCAAAATGTCTTCCTTTCAATATCTCCTTTATCTTCATGTAAAGAAAAAAGTCATTGGGAGTCAAATTAGGTGAGTAGGGGAGGGCATTCCAATACAGTTAATTATATACTGGCTAAAAATTCCCTCACAGACAGTGCCACGTGAGCTGGTGCACTGTCATGATGCACGAGCCATGAGTTGTTGGTGAAAAGTTAAGGTCTTTTTTGTCTAAAGGTCTTTTTCACACAGTTTTTTCAGGACTTCCAAATAGTAAACTTGGTTGACTGTCCAGTTGGTACAAATTCTTAATGAACAACCCCTCTGATATCAAAAAAGGTTAGCCACATCATTTCGACTCTTGATTTGGATTGACAGAATTTTGCTGATCATGGAGAATTGGCTGACTTCCATTGTGCACTTTGACACTTTGTTGCAGGTTCGTATTGGTACACCCATGTTTCATCACCAGTGATAACATGGCCCAAAACATCATCTTGACTCTCCAAAAGGTCTTGACAAACTTCAATTCTCCTTTGCTTTTGTTCATTGGTGAGCTCCTTTAAGACCATCTTTGTGCACACCTTTCTCATGCCAAGATTTTCAGCTAACATTTTCCTAATTGTTTCTCTATCAATGTTTACTTTGTCTGCTATGCTTCTCATAGTCAGCCAACAACTTTGACAAACAATTCAATGAATTTTTTGCAATATTTTCATCAGTTCTGCTTGTTACTGGCTGCCCTGACCTCTCTTCATCAGGGATGTTTTCTCTCCCCCACAAAAAAAGGTTTAATGCATTTGTACACTGCTGTTTTCTTCATGGCATTATCCCCATAAACTTTGACTAACATGCCCCTGATTTCACTTCCATTCTTGCCAAGTTTAACAAGAAATTTAATGTTTGTTTGTTGTTCTAATTTAAGCTCCAACATTCCCACAATGGTACACAAAAACACGCAATAATGAACATTACTCAGCAAGAAACTATCACATGTTGACACAAACATACCTGTGAGACATAGATAAACCAAGGTTATGAAACTTTACTGAGTTGTTCACACAGTTCTGCCAATGTAAGTGCACAGTGGCAAGTTCATGAACTTAATTGTCAGACCTCATACACAGAGGAGAAAATGAAGCAGTTCTCATTTTACACAGTTCATATGTGCAGATTTGTATGCATATTCCAATTCCTACGGTTTAGTTAAATAATACGTTTCCCAACAGCACCATTCAAATGTAGTTACCCTAGAATATTAACTGTGAATAATCACATAAAATTTAAACTTCATTGTTAGCTCTCCAGTCTATAAATCACTGGTAAATAACAGATAACACATCCCAATCAGTGGCCAGTCGCCTCACTTTTTTCAAAGCCTGTCAGTATTGGTCACTGTTCATCTGTTATTCAGTTCACACACAGATACAGAACATGTAATTCTGTTGCCTCATCTCCCAATGATAAATCCATGTGACATTTTATAAAAATGGAAATTGAAAAGCAGGATTAGCCATCGAAGATTAAACTCCATCAGAGAAATAGATATGGTAATGCTTGAAGTGAATTTGAATTGAACATAAATGAAGTTATAGAAAAAAATTAATGAAGGTGAAAAAGTTGGCATTACTGTCAGTGAGAGATTCTAGCAATGCAGCCAGAGGAACTCAGTGAACTTAGAAACATAAATCAAGGAAGTGACTGGAAAAGGGTCAAAGTTTCCCAGAAGAAGTGATGCCAATTTAAAAAAAATTTCACAATAAAGGAGCCCTAGGAGAGTTCACCATAGAAAGATTGGAAGGATATTATGAATTAAAGTTGATTTAAACTTAGAAAGGAGTATGACCATTACAAAGAGATAGAAAAAATGTTTTCTTTATATTACAAGAACGTAAGAAATTTTCAAATGACCCATGATAGGTATTTAACAAAGAAATGTATCACTTTAATTCTTAATGTTTCTAATGTTCTGAATCATAAAATACTAAATAAATATTGATTTTACCATTGCTTTATTTCCATGCATTTATAATCAATAGTAAGAGAGTTTTTAATGTTTTGACAAACATTGTTAAAAGTCACAAAACAAACGTAATTTTTTCCGTTGGGTATTAAGATAGTATTACACAGTTTCTGCTTACATGGTCTTTTTCATACTTCCATATTACATATCTAATGCATTGACGTTCTCATCATTTATGAGGATTTTTTTTAAAGATATGTACAAGTATACCTAATGGGAGGAAAATAAAGGTGACAAATTAAAGAAGACACACTATTTCTAAAGGAACATATAAAACATATTTAAGAATGAGCTTCTAGATCCCACAAAATTTTCCTAATATTTGAAATTATTAATTTTTCTAAGAGAAATTCACCAAAAGTCTGCCAATCAACAAAACAGAATTCAGTCAAGGACTAAAACACTCTATTCTTGATGCCTTCACACTCATCAGTTGTTCATCTGGTTTTAGATAGATAGCTCCCCTAGTTGGTATAATTGCTAGATCATGTCCTCCTCCATAAAGGAATGTATGTTACTGCTGGATACCTTAAATAAGATTGTGAAGGCTCAAGTATATCTTTATTATTGCTCTTTTTCTAGTTTTCAATGAGGAAACATATTGGCCAGACAAATCCAAGTGTGGTGGGGCCTGAAGTTTGTACCATTTTAGGGGTCCTCTTTAAGGAAAAGAATACAAAATTATAAAACAAAACTAAGCACACAACCTTGAAAGACATCCACTCAAGTGAGGGCCCTTCAAGGTTAAAATTCATAATTCTCAGGGGAAAAATTGTCTCTGAATGTATCAATCTAGAAAATTTACAATTTAAAAAGCATACTTTGTTACCAAGATCCCCCAAAGACTACCAGGTTTCAATAGCAATGCCATATCACAACTAGAGATTAGAGTAACTCAGGCCAATCTTACGGTACCACCAACCTAAGCTACTATAGAATTCTAGAAACTAAGAAATGAAAGGAAGATTGCCCTAGCAATCTGCATCCTGCATTTTTCTTTTTACATTATTTCTATCTTTTACTAAAAAGATATTTTAATTGTCAGTATAATACTAAAATGAACAAGAATATCAGAATAAAATAACAGACTGCAGCTCCATAATCTTACAGCTAGACTAACACAGGAAACTTCAGAAACTATTAACACCTGTAAGATAGCATTGAAAAGCCACTGCTCCTGTCTAAAGCCTGGATTGCAGCTCATGTGAGTTCCACGGAAATCTCTTGAAGGCATTACAATTAAATTAAAATACCTCTGTTAAAAACCACAAAGTCTCTCCCTCCAAAAATATAGTATATTTGTTTAATCCTGTTAATAATATTCTTTACAGACAGGTGGAATTTTATAATCAACCAGTTTTTGAAATGATTATGATAATTGGCCGCATTTTTAACCTGAAAACTAATAAAGAGAAAACATTAACAACAAAAACAAAAAAAATAAAGTAATTAAGCTAACGAAATGTTTGTGATCTTAAGAAAAAGAAAAGAAAAACCATTTTGCTCCTATTATTAAATATCAGGGTTCTATAATGCAATAAACTGAAACACAATATTCACAACTGGCCAACAGAAAAACATAAAAAAGAAAGGATCTAAAATATAACAAGCAACTAGGATTAAAATCATGAAAAATAAACTCTAATAGCATTAAAAAGTAAGTTACAACTAAAAAAATGAGACTGTTGGAGATTGTTGTAATAATACCACTTAAGAAGAAATACAACACAAGTTTGATTTAGCTAAAATTCTGCAGAGAAGATGAATACCAGCAATTTTTCAAATAAACTGAAAGTTTTATAACATTCTCTTCATTATTTTAGTCCTCCCAATGCTAAAATCTCCTGTCCTAAGAATACAAAGTCACTTTAAAGAAAACATCCCAGATTATTACAATCTGAATACTTTTTTAAAAATAGTTTTATTTCTTACATTGTTTCATTGATATTATAAATGACTTCCACAACTGCACTGCTTATTTTACTGGAAAGAAAAATTAGACACACAGAAGCAATCTATCTCTGCTACAACATCGAGCAGTTCAGATATAAGAGGGCCACTGCACTTGGAGGACTATGATTCACACAATTGGCATAACCTCTCTGACTCTCAAGTTTCCTCATCACTAAAATGATGATAACATTGATATAACTCAGAAGGTGAGCATTAAAAGAACGATGCACATGAAGTTGCAAACAAGAACATGTTGGAAAATGGCTGAGTTGTTTCTGGAATGCTCCTTATGGGTGGCATTAAAAGAAGGCCCATCCATCCCCTCACCCCCTTGCTTCTCCACAATTCTAGGACAGGGCTTGGGCCATGCTTGCTAATGGGCGGGACCACTGAGACTTAAAGAGAGAGCACATTATTTTGTGTGTCTTCTTTCTCTGTGAGCCCATGAGGTGGAAGCATAAACTCACCCAGGGTCTGCTCCTGGATCATCTGGCCACTTCTCTTCCCACACAACTAACTTGTGGTAAGATCTGTCTTGAAAGTAAGGGAGAAGTTTTCCTCAGGCCTGGCCCAAGTCATATCCAGCTTCCCTAAGCATGTGGCAATAATTGCTCATGTATGTTCTCCCCTAGGAAACTTACGGGGACAGGTGACTCTGGTTTACGGCAGCATTTACTTACTCTTGGATCCCTTCTTCTGCCATCAAAAATCTCACAAACAAGCCTCATTATGATATCTCACAGTAAGGGCGGCTATATAATGCTGATAGACTTCCAATGGAAAGGAACCTTACAAACTGAAAAACAGATAACCTAATCATGAGTTCTACCATCTATCTCAATTTGCTAATTGTCAAACAATGTTCCTGGACTAAAACACCCCATTAAGTCACCACTAGAAAAGAATAACATTATCTACAGCCTATAGTTCATAGACTAGCAAATGCTTTATCACTGAAACCACAGATTGACTTAATGCAGTTGCTAAATGGGGTCATCAGCACACAGTCAACCACAAGAGTAAAACCATTGCAAAGCTTAACAGGAGGATGGGCTGAGAGCTGTAGTCAAAGAATCAAAAAAATAAAAAATTAAAATTAAAAAATTAAAAAAATAGAAGCCTGAGAGAAAGATGACAAGGAGAATTTAAAAACAAATAAGAACACAGCTTTCAGAATCTGAAAGAAGTAATTTTGGAATAAATCAAAGCATTACTTTAGATGGTAGATCGTAACCAAAAGGTTGCACAGTCCACTAATTTATATGGGCTTAAATGGATTTAGATAGACTCATAAAGGGTAGACCCATGACATATAATTAAGGGCATCTGGGGGTAGCACTGGACATCTCTAACCTTTGGAGTGCGAACATCACTCAGGCACCTCTGCTCTGACACTTTCCCTCAGTGTCACTGTGTGACTCAGAACGCTCGACCAAATGGAACCAGAATGACTGGCAAGAATGGCATTCATCATGTACAATGTGTGCTTGTTGGCTGAGATAATCCTGTGTTAATAAAACTACTTGTGAAATACATCCAATAAAGTGTCTCTTAAGATCTCTGCTTCATTCTCTAATTTCATGGCTTGGGCAAAGGATTATTAATGGGCTCTTCCGGGGGGAAAAGAAATGATTTTGAAAGCATCTATCTACTAATTTCCTCCCTACTTACATTGCTCTTCTCACTCCTCCATCCTTTAAAAAAAAAAAAAGGCAGATTGGGCTTTTAAAAGTTTCAGGTTAATGAAAGATAAAAATGCTAAAGTGGTTTCTACCTGAACTATGATGATATGTCTTGAATGTCAGGTCTTCCTAGGGGTCATAAGATCATGTGCTTTTAAATGCTATCCTCAAGAACCTATAATCTCCATGAAACATGCAATATGGGATCTGACAATTAAGTTTGTGAACTTGCCACCACACACTTATGTTGGCACAAACAACTAGGTAAGGTTTCATAACCTTGGTATATCTGTGTCTCACAGCTGTGTTCGTGTCAAGGTGTGACAGTGTGTCTTGCTGAGTGGCATTCATTACCGTTGTGTGTTTCTGTGTGCCGTCGCAAGAAATGCCAGAGCTTGAATTAGAGCAACGAACAAACATTAAATTTCTTGTTAAACTTGGCAAGAGTGGAAGTGAAATCAGGGTCACATTAGTCCAAGTTTATGGAGATGATGCCATGAAGAAAACAGCAGTGTATGAATGGATTAAACGTTTTTCTGAAGGGAGAGAAAGTGTCACTGATGAAGAGAGGTAAGGGTGGCCAGTAAGGAGCAGAACTGACAAAAACATTGCAAAAATTCATTGAATTGTGTGTCAAAATCGTCTGCTAACTATGAGAAGCATAGCAGACCAAGCAGATACTGATAAACAGTTAAGAGAAACCTAAATGAAAATCTTGGCATGAAGAAGGGGTATACAAAAATGGTCCCAAAGGACCTCGCCGATGAACAAAAGCAAAGGGGAGTTGAAGTTTGCAAAGAACTTTTGGAGAGGAAGAGGATGTTTTGGGTCATGTTATCACTAGTGATGAAACATGTTTGTACCAGTATGACCCTGAAACAATGCATCAAAATGCACAATGGAAGTCAGCCAATTCTCCAGGACCAAAAAAGTTCCTTGAGTCCAAGACAAGAGTCAAAAAGATGTTGCTAACCTTTTTGATATCAGAGGGTTTGTTCATTATTAATTTGTACCATGGAACAGTCAACCAAGTTTACTGTTTGGAAGTGCTGAAAAGGCTGTATGAAAAAGTTAGACAAAAACAACCTGAACTTTTTGCCAACAACTCATGACTCTTATATATTACAAGGATGCACCAGCTCATATGGCACTGTCTGTATTGAAACACCCTCCCTACTCACCTGATCTGGCCCCCAGGAATGTTTTTCTTTAGCCAAAGATAAGGAAAGTATTGAAAGGAAGGCATTTTAACATTCAGGACATCAAAAGTCATATGATGACACCTTTGATGGCCACTTCAGGAAAAAAGTTTCAAAACTGTTTTGAAGGGTGGAGTAGGCATTGGCGTCAGTGCATAGCTTCGCAAGGGGAGTACTTCAAAGGTGAACATAGTGATATTCAGCAATGAGGTAGATAGCACTTTTTCTACGATGTACTCGGGAACTTAATTGTCCAATTTCGTATGTTTTGTGTCCTTAACAAAGAGCAAAATAATCCAAAGCCTTGGAATGCAATTATTATACAATAAAATGGACTAGATCTGAAATTCTAGGAATCCTGAAGTATCATTAGGATATTTTTCTTAGTTTTAACTAAAACAAGAATGACACAGTACATAGCATACATCAGATTTATTAAAATAAAATTTTAGATACTATTACAAGGTAGGAAAACTGGAACCCTTGACTCATGGCTGCAGACAATGGAAACAGAAGGCTACTTAACAACAGTATGAGAGCTGTTAATTTACAAATTCTGTATATATTCTACTATCCTGCAATCTTATTTTTGGGCAAAGACAGACAGCTTCTGACATGGGGCCATGAGAAGACGTGTATGATGATATTTATCTCCAAGTGGTTTGAGGTAGCAAAGTATAAGAAGTTGGAGTTCATGACTAATAGAATAGTTAAATAAAATGAAGGCTATGAAGAAACTGGAGCATTATACAACAGTCGGACAGAATGAAATAGATTATTATAGGGAAACATAATGTGGAGAAAAGTAAGAAACTATAAATCTTACTGTACAATATGAATTATGTGAGCCTTAAAAACAAACACACATGAAGCAACATCATTTAAGAATGTACATATTTAATAAACAAATGGAAGATAAATTGGAAAGGCACACAATTAACATACTATAATGAGTAACTATATAAAAGGAAGGGAGATGTGATGAAGGGGGAAAAAAATAAAAGAAAACAATAAAGAAAAGAAAATAGAGAACTGGCCCAGAGAGAGTACAATGATAAGACTGGGACAAACTGAGGACTGTGTTTGATTAGATTCTATGCACCTGGTCTAATGAGGGAAGGGTTGGGAAGAACAACAAAAAAAAAAAAGTAAAATTAGGAAACAAAGGAAATTAATCTGAGCCTCTTAATATTATAAAATAACAAATTTATATATTTTAATTTTCCCATAGAACAATTCATATTTGAACATATGAAAAATAGGACATTAGTCTTTACCTGGTTATTACTTTAATCTTATTTACTTTAATCCATTTATACAAGTTATAATAAAGATGATTATTTTCAGCATCTAAAGTGTCATATTTTTTCTACACAAACTGACACTCACTGATTTGTAGTTTCTTATTCTGTTATGTTTGTCTAAAATTTATCATTATTAAAATCAATAAAATTCTTTGAATTATTTACAAGGCTACCCTCAATATGAATGATTTATGCCTATATTCAGTGATTCCAAACCTCTATAATAACTTCTAGCTACTAACACTGTACTTCTAAATGTGTATACAAGTTATAATTTTCTTCTTTCCCCCTTCTGTTTCCTTATGTCTCATATTCAAAGGCTTTTATAGATTTATACAGGAAATAGAAAAAAATGATACGTAACAAAAATGAGAATCACGATGTAGATACTGTTTGGTAAACTGGTTTTTTTGTTTGGTTGGTTGGTTGATGTTTTTTACTTAATAATATGCTGCTAATTTCTTCCAGTGTCATTATCCTTCCAACATATGATTTAGAAAGTTAGGGCTTTGCCATAACATTTTTTAACAAATCTACTACTGGACATTTTTATTTATCTTCCCATCTTCATTCTTCTAATAAGCACTGCAGTAAACATAAAAGGTATTAATTTTAAAAAGGGTTGAGGAAGTTTAAAAGGGGTGTAATTAAAACAGACCATGCTTCTAAGAAAAGCTGGTAAGACCCAAATATCATTTGCTCATATATCAGATGCTAGTCTTCATTGTTCTGTGAGGGCATTAAACTTATTGCAATTTTCAGAGTAGCTAAACACACTGGGCATTTTGTGCAATCAAGTAATAACTGTTTAAGAATTCTACCATTTTGAAAATACTCTCTAAAAATAGTGAAGAGGGGTTTTTCCTACAGTGAAGAAGCATGACATAATTTAACCTCTCTGCTTTCTCACCCACTTCAAATACCATAACACTGGGGGTGAACTACAATAAATGAAAGCATGGTATATGGAAGCATGTGAGACCTAGGTTAGGGTTTATTGCAAAACAAGCCAATCTAATTCAATAAACACTGACACAAAACACTGAGCTTTGTCCAATAGTGTATACAAAAGTGAACCAAATGAAATCAGTACTTTCAATGCATTTATAATCTGGCACTGGTGATGAGAGGCAACTCTTTTAGGGGACAGACTATACTAATATAACATGCCAGCATTTATTTTTAATGAACTTTTTGTAGGAAAAATTGCACATGCTAAACGAAACAGGCTGGGGTAGAGGGAGATACATGGAAAGCCAGAAGAGACACCAGCAAGATTTTATAATATATCCAGATATGAAGCACGATACAAAGATGACAACAAAAGCAATAGCAATAAAAACCCAAGGGATAATAAGGAAAGCTGGCATAAGTCCAGACGATGATGCCAAAAGTTCAACTACTGGGAGTCAGAGTTGGAAAACTATGTCCTGTTGAGAGGATCATAGATGCCTTCAGATGGAAGATGGCATTGAAACAAGCATTAGCAAGATGATGGGATGTCCACAGTCCACAAAGAGGGAATGAGTATGAGAGCATCTACAGTCCCTGAAACTCTCTATAAAGCCTATTTCACAGGTAAGGTTATAAAATTAACCCTGTCCCAACCTAAACTCTGCTGAGACATAAGGGAGCAGAGGTGCTCATACAAACCTCAACCTCCCAGAGTTTCACTAAGGTGTAACACACACCTTAGTGAAAATGCTAGCCCAAGAGCGAGTATCTCTACCCAACAGACAAAAAGGCACAAAGGGCATCAGCCCTACCAAAGGGAGTGTCGCAACAAGGGGCCACCGTTTTTCATCACTCCATTTCCCAACTTCAGACATGGGACTGAAGACTCATGTGAGAATGATACAGTAAAGAAAAAAATGAAGATCACTTGGGAGAGGATAAATGAAGGAAGAGAATGTTTGAACAGATTACTTCTCAAATCTGGCTAAGCTCAGCATCATCTGAGCTGCTAGTTAAAAGTACTGATCCCTACCCCCACCTACCCAGCTTGGGTTTTTCTGATTCCACAGGTATGAGGTGAACTAAGAGAGTCTATGTTTTGTAAAATTTCTCTAAAAGATTCCTATGTGAAGTCAGGTTTAGACCTATGGTGGTATAATATGAAATCCCTGCCCTCCACGAAGATGCAGAATATATACATGTGTATGTGTAAAAGTGTGTATGCAAAAGGTAGAGAAAAGATAAATAAATCATTGTTTCCCTGGTCAAGTCCCTTAACATAAAACTCTACCTCGATTTTCTCCTCTGAAAAAAAAAAAAACTTTTAGAATAGAAAATAATACAGCTTTCTTGTAGTTCTAAAATAACATGATTTGGGTGCTTACTTAAGTGAGAGCTTTAAAGAAAACTTAACTCAAGAGAAAAAAATCCCATCTGGCCTTACTGAAATATTGTGAAAAAGTTTCAGATTCTAAATTGGTTCCTTATATAGTTTCCTTTTCTTTTTTATGATCTTTTTTTTGTAATACTCTCTTTAAGCTCACAGATATGGCATATTTTTAAAAGAACTGTTATAAATAATATAAATGCCAGATTACTTTACATAAGTCAAAGTAGCAACGGTACATTGTACCAACATTACAAAGTATCTGTGATTTACAAAGGATATAAGAACTTTATTCTGATGTTCTTTAAATGTTAATGAACCAAGTCCTACTTGGTTGGGAGTTGTTTACATTGTTCAAGACAGTTTTAGCAACTCAAGAAGTGCTGATGCCATCAGAGGTTCCCTGATACAGGAAGCTCCTTGGGGCACTCAGCACTAGAATGGTTCCTGACTCAAAGCAGGTTACAAAAAGCATTTATTGAATGAATTCATAAATTTACAGATATGCAAATGTTTTTCTCTTTGCAAAAATTTTCATTAATGGCTCTGAAACAGAATTATTCCCATTGACAATTTAGTCTCCTAGTATTCCAATATAATTTTTACCTTATAGTTTTTACACGTGAGTAAATAGGTTCTGGCACCAATTCCAATGTGTGTGGAGAGGGGAAGGTCCCCATGACAACAACAAGCAATTCTGGGGACACAAGCTTAAGGTCCTCTGATTCAAATACATACTTATTATAAATCACTATATCACTGTGAGGCAGTTTAGGCCTTTTAACCACACTCAGCATATAGTTAAACTTCAGAAAAGGTTCCTGAGCTGGTCTATTACCTACCTGCAAGTGCTGCTTTTCTGCATGACGTCAGCTCGATGATACCCAGAGAGTTTGCAAAAACCGTCATTACTATAAACTACAGGCCAATCTACAATCTGGGCATTTCCCAGTAAGAAACTTGATTCTAAAGAAGAAAAAAGAAAAAAGAAGGTTTTTTTAGTTTTCATTAACAATGTCTTCTTTCAAGTAATCAAAAAGACAAATTCATAAAGATAGACAAATAAAACTATGGTTTCTTATGGTACACATAATAAAACATATTCCTGACATTGACATAGTCAGTCTAGCATGATCATCAAATGAGATCTGCAGTAAGTACAGGATTTGCATACAAACTCAAAACTCCACTAACGGGAAGCCAGTTCATAATACCTCTTTGCATTCAAGTATATGTTAAGTTATGAAAATAAGGTATGGTTAATATTAAAGAAATGTTAATTACTATAATAATTACACCTAAAAACAGGTTAGTTTATTAATATTAGGGCCACGGTCACTTCTCCACAAACTGAGAATACTGGACTTGATAACAAAGGCAAATGTGGATGGTTCTTCCAAAAATTCTATGAATGTAATTTTGACATGAAGAAATAAATTTTGTCCATTAGATTGATCTTAGGAAGTCTAGTTTTAAAATACCATTGAAGAGTCACTTTTTAAAATAAAATTATTCAGAGATATTATTTTCAACTACATGCTACAACAGAATTTGGAAACTATCACTATTCCAAATAAAAGAAACATGTTCATATCAGATTCATTCAATAATAGCCAAAAACTGGAAGCAATGCCAATGTCCATCAACAAGAGAATGGATTTTAAATTGTGGTGTATTCATATTTATTTTCAATTGTGGGATGGCAGGAGGACTGACAGGAAAGAGACAAAAAAGAATTTTCTAGGGAAGGACATTACTCTCTACCTTTATAAAGGTATTAATATGCTACACAGGCATTTATGTACATTAGTCAAAACTAATTGAACTGTACACTTAAGATGTATGTATTTTACCTCATATAAATTATAGCTCAAATTTAAAAGAAAACACAAGGAAGACAAAGGAATGGAGAATCAGAAGTTCGTAAAACAGTGGCATTTGAGCTGAACCTTGTTATAACAATGTTAGTAATACCATCTTTCCTTGGTACACAGGGTAGAGATTAAAATGAGCTTATTCGCACAAAAATGCTTCAGAAAGTATAAATTTCACATGATATTTTCTTATATGTACAATATCAATTACAATATTTGTAATGTAGTCACCGGAAATTAACATCTTTCCCCTCTTAGCACAGGCCAGGTCTTGGTGGCTTCAGGACTAGGTAACTGCCGCAGTCCACACAGGTTGCTACATGTTCTCCTTGCCTCAACTCATCCTGGTTTTCAGTCTGATTTTCAGACCACTATTCACTTGTCCCCCTGAGGCCCTGCCCTCACCCTACCACTTGTGATTCAGATCAAGCCTTCAACTGGTTACATCAACAAATCTTCTCACAGACTTACAAGGTCCTCTGAAATTCAGCCTCACTCTCTCTACCTATAAAAACATTGTTTTTCTCATTACTCCTAAAAATCCCTATTATTGCAGTTAGGTCAGTTTGCTTATTGTGTCACCAAAAGACATTCACTCTCTTTTGGTGACATGATGCCCACTGTCTACTTGGAACACTTCCTCCATCACTTTGCCTGTCAAAACTTTTAAGAACCGGCTCAACTCTACTTTCCCTATTACACACTCACTAAGTGAGTAGCTCTGAGCCTGCACGCTCCTGTGGCTACCGCCATATCTGTCTACAACCCTCACAGGACAAACTTAACCATAAATGTCGTCTCTTCTCATCGGTTCCGTTTCCTCAACTCCTATGCACTCAACTCACTCCCATCTGGCTCCTGTTCTCACCATTCCAAGACAGCCAAGATCACCAATAACATTTACTCATTTCACTTGACAATTCAGAAACATTGGTAACGACTCCCTCCTTTAAAATTTCTCAATTAGCTCTCACAGAAAAAACATGCCCGTTTCTACGAACATTCCTCTATTTCCTTTGCAGACTCATCATTCTCCACCTAGTGAGTCTACAGTAAGTAGACTCACATCTGCTCCTCTTATACTTTCACCTACTTCCATAGATTTGGAAGCTCATCATTTTCTATCTCCAAACCAGACCTCTTCTATAAACTCTAGACTTGACTTCCAAGTTGACCTATTCCTTGATATCTTAAATGTGCCTCAGTAGAACATGTCCATGACCTTTCATTCTCCCAAGTCTGAGGGTTTTCCAGTGCTTTCTAGCTTAGAAAATGGGCTCGCCATCCATGCAATTATGAAGCCCAGAAATCCAGAAGCCATCTTTCGACATCCTTCTCATTACCCCTATATCTAATCCATTACCAAATCTTTTTTTATCTCCTAAACCCTTCAAATCTTTCCACATCTCTGGATCCTCATCATCATCTCCCAACTCCAAGCTTCCATCATCTCTCCCCTAGACCACTCCAATAACTATCTAAATGGTTTACTCTGACCCTCTCTGGGATTTCTTCAATGGATTATCCACACTGACGCTGGACAGGTCTTTTCATAATTCAAATTGGATCATGTCCCCTCCCAGCTATAACACCCATCTATAGCTTATCATGGCTCTCAAAATACCCACATACTCTCCATGGCCTATTACAACCTCAGAGTCTGCTGAATTTCACTCTCACCATTCTGCCTCTTCCCTGAGTCTGACAGCCACAATGATTTTTCTCATATCCTTGAAAGCTTTAAGTTCTCTCCCATCATAAGACCTTTTAACTTCCCATTCTGTCTAAACACCATTCTTTTTCCTCCTCATCTGGTGGACACCTACATTTATTTAGATCTTAATTCAGTTGTATGACCTCAGTGAATCTTTCCCTGACCTTCTGACTAGGTCATCTCTAATAATTTTAGACATGATATGATTAGGTGTCAATGAAGACCACCTCTTGAATGGGATTATTGCCCTTATAAGAGTCACAATAGAGCTTGCTTCCTCTGCTCTGCTCTCCATCATGTGAGGACACAATGAGAAGTCAGCATTCTGCAACCAGGAGGAGAGTTCCCACCAGACCCTGACCATACTAGCACCCTGATCTCAGACTTCTAGCCTCCAAAACTACAAGAAATAAATTTTTGTCTATAAGCCACAAAACTCATAGTATTTTGTTATAGTAACCCAAATACACTAAGACCTTACATCATCAGTCAATCTTAGGGAAACCAGTTGTGATTTTTCCCCACAGTTATTAGCGTATGAAGAGTCATGAATTCTGGGGAACTGAACCTTTCTTTGGATCCAGAATGTTCTAGTCCTTGATGATGTTTACAAACATATTTTTGTCCAAATCGTTCAAATACAAAATATGTTCCTGCATAAGGGGTCTAAGAATTGGGTCATTATCCCTACCAAGTGGTAATGGTCAAGTAAAACATTGTGGAAGCTGTCATTCCACACATGAGCAGATTCTAGAATGGATCTCTGCAAGAGACTGTCCTGAAAACATCTCAATATATTCTTTCAAGACTCCTCAGATGGATGTGAAATAAAACAAGCACTTTTCCCTCAAGGGTTAGAAGGTAAAAAACTAAATGCAGGCCCTTGGTTCAAAATGACCCAGCAGGAATCATGAGTTTCTCAATTCTGACTGCACACTCAATTGGGATGGAAGTCTGGGTATAGAGGAGGTCTGGAGAGGCCCTCCAGAGTTATTCACTTCAGACCCCACCCTTCAGTTAGTCTTGGAATGAGATCCTGGCATCAGTATTTGTTTTTAAATCTCCTCTGGAGATTTTAATGTACAGCCAGGGTAGAGAAGCACTAATTTACTACCACAATAACTCCTAAATGCTGGCAGCCACAACAGAATTTTGTAATGAGTGTCAAAAATACAGATTACTGAATTCTAATGCAAGCACATTGAACAGACTCCCTCAGGGTAGAACACAAAAATACAGCCACAGAGTAAAGTCTCATGCTTGGCCAGGTTTAGAAAACCCTGCTAGTACCTTGCTACTCAAAATCTGGACCAATGTCAACTGAGGGTTCACTAGCAATGCAGAATCTGAGATCCACCCCAGACCTGATGAATCAGGTCTTGTGTTTTCACAAGACCATCAGGTGATCCCCAAGCTGGTGAATGCTCACCTTTTGGGCACCCTTTCCTTCTTTTTATGGATGGGAAAGCAGGCCACGACAGTTAAAGTACTCAATGAACTTAGGAAAAGGGTGTCTGGTGGGGGAAAAACACAGAACCAGGCCTCACTGTTAAGACTATATTCTGTCACGCTACCCTTCCAAACTTCCATCTAAGCTTTTGCTTTGCTTTCTTTTAACATAAAGGAAGCACTTCCTCTTTATAGGGCTATTTCTTCAGACAACAGAAAAATAACTATATTCAACTTAATGCCGCTGTGTACTAATCCCATTCCTAAAGGAAATCATTTACAGATCCTAAGGTCAATAATCCTGGCTGATAGGAAAGTTCTGGCAGAAGAGAGGTTATATTCAGTAAATGAAAATAATATAAAAGTATGTGAGGTGTTTCTTCAGTAATTCTAGGAAAAGAATGTTTTCCTCTGAGCTGCTTCAATACCACCTGTATCTAACATGATTGGACAGCTCTTTGGTTTTTCGTTTTGTTTTTATGAAAATTGTGTATTCTAATCCAGAAATTTCATGGGCATTAACAATGGCTAATGTCCTCCTTCTAACTCTCCCTCTCAGCTTTTTAATGCATATGAGCCTACAGAGATGTATTTCAGAGCACTGGCACAAAGAAATTTTAAAATATTTTAAGAATGCTAAAACACAAAAGAATTTAGAGTCCTGACAAAGAGAGACCAAGAGTAGAGATGAAGGGAAAGAACGTCACAAAAAGAAGCCAAAAACACTGAATAAAACACTTTCACTGATTTATGGTTTTTCCAAGATCTAGGCCTGCTGCTGAGGAGAGTCAACCTGATTTTCTCTCTGACTGTATTCATTTTGCCCTACCTTTGAGAAAGCACACCAGCCAGAAACCATCACACTTATCCTGAAAGCCCTAAAACCCTGGCACAGAGCTCCTCCAACACAGGTGGAGTGCAGGCAGAAACTGGAAGCCTGGCTGAGGGCTATCTACAGCTGTTCTCCCAGGTCACCAATGGGACCTCCATGAGGAAGGACTTGAGAGCAGGTGCTCACAGCTCCAAAGTGTTACCACAACCTCCACAATCTTCTGTTTCAAAGAGCTAAAATATGTGACCAAAATCAGTGACCAAGAAGGGAAATTGGAAGCCTAAAAGCAACACAATAAAATCCATGTAGCAATCACTAACATTTTTCTAAAAGGCACTGGTTGAAGAAGGCATTTCAACAGTGCTGACTGTCAAATATTCATCATTAAGTTAGGTTTCTGTTTGGGATTTGGTTTTCATTCAAAAATGTACTTTTTTTCTCATCCAAATCAGCCTCTTATTAAAATTTGAAGCTACATGCTTCTAATCCACAAGATCCACCAGACTTGCTAAACTAATTACCTGGCCTGTCATACTCTTTTCTGAACATCTGTAAGTAGAATAGAGAAATCACCTTTGTACATCGTCACACTAAGCTCCCTTTGGCACTTCTTCTTTACTTCAAGGGAATGAAAGGGCAGCTAGATGACAAAGTGATCATGCAGGTGATCTCCAGAGCATCATTCCAATCTGGCTGTTTTCCACACCTCAGGGAAATCTTTCTTACCTCTATCTATACCCAGATGCTTGAACCAAAACCATGAAAGTCATCCTTCAACGCTCTTCATTCACACTCTCCAGTTCATCACTAAACTCTAACAATCCCACAACACATGTCAGATGCATCCACTTCTCCCCATTTCTACTCCTACCATCCCAAGCCAAGCCATCATCAGCTCTTGCCTGGACTGTCACAATAGTCTCCTAGCTGGTCTCCTATAATACCTCCTCCTCCTTCCAACTCAACTCGTTACACAACAAGTAACCCTGTGGCCAGGAGATCTGTCTGCTACACTTAAAATATAATGCAAAAGCCAGGCCCCTAACTCTCCCTCCATCCTTGTTGCCAACCTTTCTCCTGGGTAGCCCACTGCCACCCAACTGCACTGGTCTTGAAGCTTCACAAACATAGCCACTCATTTCCTCTTTCTCTCCTTAAAACGATTCACATATTTTCTCTTCGCCTGAAATATTCTTCTGCCTACTTACCACCTAGTTACCCCTTACTTTAGATGTCATTTAACACTCCTTCCTTAGAAAGGCGTTTCCTGACGCCATCTCCCAATCAAAGTTAATCCCTATCACACTTGATCACAGCACCCTTATCGTTTTCCTTCAAAATGCTTACCACAGTTATGTGTGTGTGTGTGTGTGTGTGTGTGTGTGTGTGTATAGTTATATATATATAGTTATATATTTGATATGAGTTTTTTGAATGTCCTTACCAGACTCTAAGTTTCAAGAGGTCAGGGACCATGTCTGTTTATTAATCTCTTTAAACCCACAAATATTTGTTAAATAAGCAAATCAAATATAAAAATTTTGAATCCTATTTAAAGTCATATAGCAATAAGCAATTATTAGAACAATGACAGACACTGTCAAGAGTATTGATAAGGACAGTGCTAGGTGTTTTTCTTCAAAGAACTGACATTTCTATAAAAAAAAAAAAAAAAAGATGTTCCTAAGCAGATTTTCCTGCACTCTGGAAACTTGTGAATTTAAATCATGGAGCGTATATAATTTTAAAACTTGTCTTCTGGGTGAATGATTTCATAGAACAGTAACAACCAAACATTCCCTGAAGCATATATACCACATTTTATTTGGGTTAAATAATGTCCAGGCACAAATGGCTGAACAAAAGCATAAGTAATTTATATGTCGTGTCTACAATGAACATCCACGATGTTCATTTCAGGCAGGTGTACTACTCACTTCCACCATGTCGATAACAGAATAAAAGGCTGGTATCTATAGTGTCCTTACAAATTTACTTCATGTTACTGTTCTCCAGCAAGGAAAAAAATATACATATGTATATACATATGTATGTATATATACCATGTATGTATATAAAGTATATGTATATGTATATAGTGTTTGTGTGTGTGTAGACACACACACATGTACTTTGTACCTTCCACAATGAGACTAATTATTACATAATGATATCAGTAACATTAAGCAGACCATCATTGTAGGAGTTTAGTTTGAAATATGCAAAAAATATGTTAATTTATTCATATTTGTTCAGCTGTCATCAAAGCTAAAATTATGCCTCCACTTTTCATCTCCTTCAAGATCAAAGGTACATTTTTAAGTTTCTGTGTTTTGTTTTTGTTTTTGTTTAATTTTTTAAATTTCTGTGTTTTTTTTATAGCATTATTTTTCCATCTAGCCAAAGTGGTTCAGAACACATGAGATATTTTATATTATTTGCCTAAAATGCTGGTGGTAGGAATAACAACAATCTTATTATAGAAATATGTCCACCCACAAAAAGAAGAATGTTCAACAATTCCAAGTTTCTACTTTTAATAGTTGATGTTTTGTTCATGAAAACATGAGTTTCTAAAAAGTATACTGGTCAGAACCATTAGAAGGAAAATATAACTGCGTTAACAGCCTATAGCATTCATAGTCTAAAATACAACAAAAAACCTGTACCTGAATATAGATAATGACAATTTTCTATTGGATTTTATTACAATAAAGTTTCTTAAAATACCTAAAAGCATAAGACATTCACTAATTATGTTATCTTGGATAAAAGCTAAGTCAGTCAAGGTGTGGGGGAAGTGTTACATATTTAATGATTAAACATAATTTTTCAATCCTGCAAATAAACAAACATTGTTTTTGCAAATAAAGTGCATCTGTTCTGAAGGGATTATGTATTTTCTTTGCAGTTAGCCTTTTAAGGCAATCAAACCCTAATAGCAAGATAACTAATGAAGAATTTCAATTAAAAGACTAGTCTAACTTGCACACCTGGTAGAAAATCAGAAGCAAGGCTTTTCTGAATGCTTTTACAATGCAATTAATTTCCTAGAACTTAGTCCTTTTTTTTTTTTATTTCTACTCTCTATGCACTAGGAGCTAGTTATTCAAGGGAAAGATGTAGATCACAAATTTTCAGATTCCCATTTTCAGATATATGTACTGATTAAATATAAACTGCAATTTCTTATATGAGCTAATAGCTTTAATCATTGTTTTGGAAAAATATCAATTATGAACTTGTTTAATTTAGAAGACAAAATTTAAAAAAACACGTTTATTCAACTAGTACTTAGTTCTATGTGCTCTTCACAGTGCAGGATATAAAGTATGTGTAAGGTATGAGCCATATCCTTACAGAGCTTAGTTTATATACCAACATTTTCATGACTTCCCAGTTATATGTCATTACCTCTAGAAACTGCCATGATTGTGCACCAAAGCTCAGATCTGAAATCACTTTTCTCTTGCAATCAATAGGACTTTGTACATAGTACTTCTATTTCTCTCATGAGACCAGATCCCAGGAAACAAAATTCATTCCAATAAAATTTCTAATAGTTTTTCAACCAATCTTTCTTTCTAAATTATTTTGTTCTTTAATTTTTCTACCTTTTTCCATGTGAAACTTGGATCACAAAACTACTACTAGTATGCATAAGTCTCTTTATTAGTCATAGTAACCACATACAAAAACTAAAATAATGCCTAAAATACACACTGATTTATGTGACAGTATTATCACTGCCCTCATTTGATTTTTTATGACTAAGCCTTTCTAATATTAACTTCTATATTACAAAAAATGAGGATATTTAAGGGATTCCTCAATGATGAAAAGAAGTCATGCCACACAGTACTAAGCCAAAGTATTTGGGGGAACATACTGAGAATTTTTTTCAGCTTTATTGAGGTATAGTGACAAATAAAAATTGTATATATTTAAGTTGTATAACTTGATGTTTTCATATACATATACATGGTAAAATGATTACCACAATCAAGCATATTAACATATCCATCGCCTCACACAGTTATCATTTTCCTTCTTTCGCATGTGTGGCAAAAACATATGATGAGATTTTTTAAAATTCTATTCTGCTACTGGTAAAGGAAATGTTTTATAAATATCCATTTCTTAGAGCACATCAAGACGACTTTTTTAACCTCTGTCTCCACAACAACTGCCATTGGTTTGTGTTGGTCACTTGTTATTTATATTTACTCGACTTTATAACAAAGCTCTTTTAGTCATGAAATTGCCTTACAGTGTATTTTACTCTTCCCATTCAAAATAATTTCGTATAGCACATTTCAAAGCATCTCCCAATATGTGGTTTCTAACCTTAGCAAAAAGAAAATCTAAAAATGCCTAAAACCAAGATTCAGGCTTTCTGATTAACAGGAAACAAAATCTGCTAAAGTAATATCTTTAATCATATTTTGGGGGAGTTTAATAAGTTAAGAAAACTTTAAAAAGTATTTGTTTTAGTTCTGTATTTTATTTTAAAAGTTTGGATCAATAATATCAAAAAACTAGAATCACATCCTAAATAACTTTAAATCTGTGAACTATCAATAAAATCAAAGCACTGTCATGAATTGATTCTAATTCATTCATTTGATATACATTTTATCAAGACATCTGCTAGAGGACAAATTTCATTGAAATACAAAATATATATTTACCCTTACACTATGAACATTATTGACATAGTAGTTTTCTGCAAAACTTTATATTTCACATATATTACCACCACACTCAAATGGTTTATTACAATAAATACTTTTTCATCCGTGAAAGTAAATGTTCTACTAGGCTAAAAATTTATTAAATTTATTCCTGTAAATAAACCGTTTTTACTAATATCCCATTTATTTAGTCATAAAACATTGGTCACCATCAACTAACAACTAACCACACTGATTTTAACCTTCACACAAACTTGAGGGAAAAAGGAAGAAAACAGAAAAAGACAGATTAACAACTTGGTTCACCTGTGACAGAACTTACAGTGACCTCTTGTGGTAAACCCTAACTACAAAGCTTTGGAGAACAATGCATACATAATACGTACCCCCTTTTCCTAAGCTAGACACTGGCAAACGGGGAAGCATTGTTTCTCCAGGCTAGCAAACAATGTTGTCAACAATGAAACTCAAAGATAAATAGTGACTAAAGGACTTCTTTTCTGAAAGCCAGTCAGTCACTGCCAATTAAAATAACCATAGCTGTTCCCTTCTATCAAAAAAACACTGTTTTAAATGGTTCTGTAAGTGGGGCAGTTAAAAGATAAGTAGGTACATGGATTTTGTACATATTCTTCTGTTGGATCAAGCAAAAGCTAGACAAAGAGGGCATTTCTGGTGAAGACAAGGTGTCCTGGGATAAACAGCTCTCTAGGCAGAAAAATACTGCATTCATTATATAACACAGTGTGGGTTCTAAAGCAAGAAACAACTTTCTGGATTGTTTATAAATATAATTTAGGAGCTGTCAATATAATTTCAACCCCTATGATATTTTTAAAGTGAAAGTAATATATTATAAGACCTAGGTAAACCAATTCCTCTAAAACACCATGTGGTGTTATCGCTACTTCTTGAAAAGCAGTTTAGATGTTAAAGAAAATCTTTCAATAAAAAATATCAAGAGTCCATTTTTTCATTTCTTTTAATTGGATAATACTTAAAAGTTATTATTCCCTTTTTGTTCTGTTTTTAAATCACTAGCTCTCTATTTCCTCTTCTATAGTTTCTCCTTTAAGATCTCAGTTTTCATAAGTATTAATTTTGAATATTCCTGTAAGTAAGAGATAACTAAATAAAGAAAGTACCTGTGCAACCTGGGTATCTCAAGAAAACTGGAAACTTGAGTATGATGAACTACTTCATTTCTGAGCCCATTTTCTCTAACATTTCTAGTTTTTCATGTTTAAAATATTAAAGAATAATTAATTTCTAATAAAAATGTTATTTTTGAAGTTGTAATTTTTCAAAATGGCAATTCATTTTACTATCGCCAAACTAACCATTTACACCTATTTGTCAAGGAATCAAAGACAACATAGGAATAAAATGTGCTGCCCAAAAGATATACTCAGACTGAAGGCCTTAGAAATGTTTTGTTTCAGAATCTAAAATAACACCCAATAGTCCTAAAAACTGTTGCTTTAACTACTTTCCCTTCACTCACACGTTTACTGCTCCCTGCAGCCCAATATATATAGATGAACAGCTTGTATAAATAATTGAAATTTAAACAAGGGAAGATAGCCTAATGATGTTCCAGACACAGATTTGGTCAATAAGCACTTTCGGCGGGGGGACTTCTCAGAGACACTACACAGGTATAATGAACTCACCACATAGTTCCCTAACTTTCCTTTCCTACCAGCTTAGTTTTGCTAGCCCAATATGTATCTAAACTTTGCTATTACATTTATACTTTTGACCTTTACAACTTCTTGGAGTAATAATATGCTCTCTCTACCTACGAGAATCACATGCTGAGAATTACTGTAATTCCTCTTATGTCTACAATGACCTGGTCTTTTATCATAAAACTAAAAAAGAAAAAACAAAAAAGGAATTCCTTACTTCTACTATTTGGGGATTTGTCTCCAAAGTATATGTGCATTCATCCTACTCAATGGCCCTCCTTATTTTATTTTATAGACTTTGAATCACCAGTAATCATTTGAAAGGCTTTCCCATAAAGACTGAGTCAACTAAATAAGAAAAATAAAAATCTAATCTCAGGAGGTGTAAAATGACAGCAAATAAGCTATAGTGCTACTTCAGGGCACAGAATATAGCACTGTTACTCTCGGAAATTACAAATGAGTACTTGGGAATTTTATTAGGAACTGTTCGGAGTTTAAAAGTATGCCCAAATATACCACCCAATTCCGGCTCTGATTCTGCACCATCAAGAAGTCCTCTCAATGGGTTTCTAATTGGCTGAGAGTTCAGCTCATTAGTGATATTCATGGATAAATAAATACCTGATGTTTTTTCTCTTTGTGTCCATTTCTCTCTCATGTCTAACCTACCTCTCCCTCTCTCCCTCCCCTCTCTCTCTCTCTCTCTCTCTCTCTCTCTCTCTCTCTCTCTGTTTTTCCCTCTCTGTGGAGCTTCTTCCCCATCTCTCTCCCTCTGTATTGCTGTTACTTTCTACATCTCTCTTTTGCTGTTTGTGTGTGAGAAAAAGAGTTTTCTCTCTCTGTATCTACCTACGTACTTGGGTGGATGCCTGGCTATATGTTTATCTGTATGCATCTCTATGTATATTTTTTTTATTTCATCTGACTCTCATTAAATGATCAGATCTTTTCATAGAATGAGAATGATGTTGGATCAGAAAGAGAAGCATTTCATGGGGTTACAAGTAAATAGACAATTCCTGCCTACCTCTCTCAAATTCTTAAATGCAGTGGAGAGGTAGGTTGCCCACTTTTCTTTCGTTTTCCACAACAAAGCTCTGCCAACACTTCACTTCCAATGTCGTTAAGTTAGCGAATAATGAAATCTTTACTGTGAGAATTCTGAAGGGAATTTTCTTTCGGTCTCAATTAAATAATTTCTCAGAAGAACTTTTTTCTATTTCTCTGCCAAATCATATAGAAATGGCAACAACTGTGGGATAGTCCCATACGAATATGTAGACCAATACTGTAATTCTCACTTTCTGAGGTCCTTCCTGTAAAAGCAGGACTGAGACTTTGCAGTATTTATTACATACACACACATATACTCACCACAAATACCTAACACACTTCAAACAAGGCTCAGAGGTTGTGAGTAATAGTCTTAAAAGTTAGCCATATGCAATTAGAGGTGGTATGTAAAATGCCAAAATAGATAAATTTTCATTTGCACATGGAATTACCCATGGAAAGAAATATAAAACCAATGAAGCAATTAAGAATATGATGTGTGAAAAGGATAGAACATTCATTAATTTGGATGGAATATATAAAATCGAGGCAACAGAAACAGATACTCCTAAGCCACAGAATTGTAAATCTTAATTTCATGGTATATCTGAAATAAAAGGTATTCTAAAAACTGACTCATAATTCCAGTCTGTATGGGAAGTTTCAACCAAAGATGCTAAATTAGTACACTTCAGTCAAGGAAATGTCATCTTTTCTCTGATTACCCTACAGAGAACAGAGAGCCTGTGGGTTTTATTCTTTAAGGCCTCTCTGAAAAGTCCTTTCACAGACCAAAATGTAAGGAGTTTAAATAACTCAAGAAGATGAGAAAGCTGAATAAAACTGATCTATCTTAAATAACTGATTCCAATAAATTTTAAATTTCCCAAAGTGGTTGTTTTAATCAGTAATATCCTCCTTGTACTTTGTTCTTGTATAATATTAATGCAGGTAATATATAAACATATAAATTGCCTACCATTATAATTTATATTTTATATTACCATAAAATCAAAAATACATTTGAAATCACACTGAAATGGCTAAAAATATTATAGGTTTGTTTTTAAAACTAGACCAGGCCTATTAGCTATGTTTTTCAACCCAAAAAGTCTACTCTATACTTGTACAGTACCAGGTACTGAGTACAGGGGAAGAAATAAAGTCAAATGCCTCAAATTAAAACCAAATACCATACCAAAGCTTTATGAAAAATGCCCTGGGACTTTTAAATATATATAGTCCCAAAATCAGGGGAAATATTTGCAAGCCTAGTTTCTGAAGAGACCCTAATCTAAGAATTAATTTAATCTAATCTACCAATTCAGGATGGCGTAAATTTATTTAATTATTTAGTATCATTTGAGAGTGCTTCTGTCTTGCCCACTAGGCAGGAAGCTTCTTGAGAACAGAAGTGTACTAATTTTTTTTTAATCCAAAGGACCCCACAATAGTATCTGTTGTATAAGGCACCCCCAAAACTATTGTTTCACTTAGTGGAGCAAATGAATGGGTAACCAATGATTTATGGTACTGCATCAAATATTTCCATCGCTTTGGTCCAGGCTCTACTGTAATCAATATTCAGAAATGTCTCCCTCATAATTTTCCAAAAAAAAAGAGATTTCATAATAAAATAACAGGCCTCTAAAGGAAAAAAGTTTAAAGAATACATATCTTGCTTATAAAACTGAAAATTATATAAAAGAATTTAAAACTAGTGGAGGATGTAGGTTTCAGTAAAATGCAAAGTTTGTAAGGTCTTAAAATGTGAAATATGTAACCATCTCCATGCAGAATACCTTGAAGGAAAAGAATGCACAAGTGGATGGCATTCTAAAGACACTGTGAGGCAAGTCAACCTTAACATCAGTAGCAGGGTAGAATGGCATTTTTTAATTCTTTCTCTAATGACTTTACAAGCACAGTACCTATTGTTTTCCTTCTACATTTCTCCTGTTTAAATCAAATCGAATTATCATATAAATAACACAGGCCAGTGCACAATTAAAAAAAAAACTTTAAACACAAATTTGACCACGGCAATTGCCTTCCTATTTTTCAAGTACACTCTTCATTAGGTTCCATTCCAACTAATCTCTCCAGCACAAGGTTCTTCTCCTTGGTGCCCATTGGGCCCCAAAACCATTCCAGAGACATAAATCTTATTAAGCAACCACATTCACAGCCATTCCCAACTTGAGGGATACCTTTGCACTGAGATTAACTAACTCTGAGAATGTGTGCAGACTCTGTAGCCTATCTGTGGGAAAATGTGCAAAGAGGATGAACAAGAAAAATACACCTCACCAAAGGGAAACTCAACTCTATCCTCCAGACGTACCTGTATCCTACCTTCCTCCTGCTCCTGGCTCTGGACAAGCGGGAGTGGGGTGAAGTATGTCTTGAAGAGGTTATTCAACTAACTTTCGACCAGTACCTCATTCTCACCCACATCCAAAATCAGGTCCAACTAGTAGCTGAAGCCATCAGGTAGGGCTGTCTGCATCCCCCTCCCCCCTTGGGGAAGGGCTGGGATGAGAAGGACGGGGGGCGCGCGTGGGCAGGATAGAGGTGGGGGTGTTCTGAACTGCAACTCTTCTTACCACTAGAGCGCCTGACGATGTTCTCCAAAAACGTGTTCTGCGGTGCCACCAGCCCTCTCTTGCCCCCCGGCATCCTGGGTCTGGAGAGCAGCGGCCAGGATCCGCGGCGGGGGAGGGGGGATGCAGGACGAGAAGGTGGAAAAAGAGGAGGAAAAGGTGGAGTAGATGGAGCTGAAATAAGAGGGAGCGCGGCGGCGGCGACGGGGTCCCCTGACTGTGTCTCCAGCCCGACCCGGATGAGCAGCTCTGGGGAGGAGGATCAGGCAGTTCATGGTAGTAGCACTCCCCCGGCCGCTGCTGCCCAGACTGTGGCGGTGCCGCACACGGGGCTCGGAAACTGCAGGCTCCGCGGGGCACAGTGCGCCTGCGCCACCCCCGCTGTCGCTGTCCCGCCGGTGCTGATGCTGAAGCTGCTGCTGAGGCTGCTGCCGCGGCGGCAGTCGCCTGGGCGCGGGCTCAGCATTTCTCCCCCTGCCCCACGCCCAGGGGCCGGGGGAGCAGAAGAACCAGCTCGAGCTCCTGTCCTCCAATCCCTCTCAGTCCAGACCCCGAACGCTTTACCGCGCCTTCCTCTGCCCTTGCCCAAGCCCACTCCTCTCGCCTAGCTGGATCACTGCTGCCCCGCCGAGCCCAACTTCTGCCGAGCTGTGCGCCGGGTGGCCGCTCCTCTCTCCCGGAGATCGAAGCAAACGCTGCTGGTCCGATGGGGCTGTGGAGTGAAGGAGGAAGTGCGAGAAGTAGGAGGATGCCAGACAGGGCAATGGGCAATCGGGCGGATCACATCTCAGCTTCTCCCACCGGGGTCCCGAGCCCCAAACCTGGCTGCTGGGGAGGAGTTCTTCCCGCTCTGCCTAAGCTGAGCGCTGAGGAGGGACTGACTGGGCGGCGTGCGGGGACGGGGACGCAGAGCAGCCACCTGACGCTACTACCGCCCCCCTCCGGGCTTCGGCTCCCGCAGCTCAACAGAGGAGCTTTCAGCACCCGCCCTACCCCACGCACCCAAGCCAGAGCCAGACAGGATCGGAGCGCACAGAGGGCGAAGGAACGGCCCCCGAACCCCAGGCTGTGCCGGGAGTGAGGAGCTGCAGCCACACAGGGGAGCTTCCCCAGGGCTGCGGAGCGCGAGGGGCACGTGGCGAGCCCAGCCGCCGCTACAAAGTTGCTGAAAAGGTCGCACTTAATGCAAGGAACAAGGGAAGTGGGTGTATAATTCACACCCGAGAGGTGGGGAGTGCAGTGACCAGCGTTTGCGGTGGGAAACTGTGAAAGCAGTGGGAGCAAAGCTGGGCAGGACTGGAAAGTGAGGACAGGATTGGTCTCTAACAACCTTCTGTCCACTCTTAACCGGGGACAGGAGTGGAGCTGTTAGAAACAGAGTCCAAAAGCTGGCATCTACCACAGAGAAGGGGAAATGGCATAAGTGCGAATGGAGCTGGGAGAGGTGGACAGAAAAGGTGGAGCTCATGCCACTCACTGGACCTTCTTGTATCTAAGACAGTAGTTCTCAAAGTGGTCCCGACTAAGAACTTGATAGAAATGCGAATTATTCGGCTCTACCCCAGAGCTAGGGAACCAGAAACTGGGGGAGAGGGCCAACAATCCTTTTTAACAAGCCTCTCAGGTAAATACGTTGCACACTCAAGTTTGAGAAGCACCAATCCAAGGCTTCCTCTCTGGAAGTTCCAGCTGGGCCTGTGGAGAAAAGACAACTGCGTAAGCAGGACTGAGGAGTGACGACAAAAACAGAGCCGCGGCAGGGTCAGAGGCTGATGGCAAAGCAAAGCACAGAGCGGCGAAGGGGAAGGCAACGTTGGACGGGGGCGTCTCCTTTCACCGGAGTCAGAATATGCTTGGCAATCCCTGTTAGAAAGGGTCATAGCTAGGATGCCCATGCTGGGGTTGGAGGAAACATCTCCCACTCAGCACCAGCCCAGGACCAGAAGGAAGGGAGGGACAGCGTTGGGAACCCCCTAAGCTACCATTCACTGGCCTCGAGTTACCATCACTCCCTGCAGAGCAGCGCAGGTAAGGGCCCCTGCCTGTGGCTGAGACGTGAACGCACAACCAGGATCCAGCTTTTAGCTTAGGGTCACCTGTACCCTCTGCTCTGGGACATCTCCACCCACTATCCCAGAGCCTTGACAACTGAACGAACCCAGAAGGTTGACTGGAGGTTTTAAGCAGCTTGCTCTGCTAGAATTCTTTCTGCAAAAAGCCAAGAGGCACTGTGGAATACTATTAGGCTACTTTAGCTTCCTACCTGAAGCACTGCTGGCAGTGCAAATTTCTTATCCCACAGCCAGAATGTCTTCTATAGACATTGGGATGTCTTCAGAAATGTAACAGGGACTCCGGCACAGACTGGATCCTTGTGGTTTGTCTGCCTCCCACAGGAGTCAAAAATGTGGCTGAGGTTACAAATCTCTTCCTGCAGGTGACAGGGTACAGGTAAGTGGAAGGGAACTAGAAAAGCATTCTTAAACAATTGGATTTCCCCCCCTGTTGGTGGGTGTTGTACGACCTGTGTTCAGTGACTAGGCTAGTGTACAGACAGGTCATGGTCCTAGACTAATCAGCTATTCAATAAACAGGCAAACTAACCTTTTTAAAATACATACTTATATAATTCATAGAGTGCTATCTTAGCCTTCTAACATGATTTGATAAATCCATCATCATTATTAACAGGAAATATTTCAGATATATGTGTTCTTTTGCACATCATCACCCTCATCTTGCCTCTAGGTACAAATCTCAGCTTCCCAGCATTTCCGATCTATTATAATATATTATATTATATATTATAGTATAAATATCTCTGTTCTTAATCACTCCTCTGTGGGTGTATTAGCTCATGCTTCCCAAAGAGGAAACTCTTTTGGACTCCATTAAGACACAGTCACACAGTTACTGGTAGAACTTCCCATTCATTTCCATCTGCAGATTTCATTAAAATGACATTTATTCTTTCTTCTTTGTCCTTAAAATTGCATAGCATTATAGTTTTTGGGTTATTTTAATTATTGCAAAAAATAAAGTATCAAATCCTTGGTTTACCCACTTTTCTTAATGTTCTAATTTAAATTTTCATCTTACAGAAGAAGGAACAGAGACCCAGAGAGATGGGGTGCCTAGTCCAAGATGACATGGTGCTTTAGAGGCTGTACTGAGACTAGAATCAGGTCTCCTGATCCTGGAGCCAGAGCTCCTTGTAAAGAACAGAAAACTATCTGATTTTGACTTTGTAGTAATAACCAGCAACATCTAGCAATCTCCATTGCCATCCCTGATTTTGTAGCACGAGAGAGAGAGAAAACAAACCCCTGACAACTTTCAACAGCTCCTAATCAAAACAGAATGTAGGAAACGGAGCAGCACCACGTAGCCTGACTGGCCCTAAGGAATGTGCTGGCAGATTGCAGCAAGGTGTCAATGCAGCATTTTAAAAGTGTTTTGCAGACGGAGTCCATATGTTGCAATCAAACCACAGGACTTAACAGGTGAGAGAGAGGCAGGAACCAGAAAGCTTCAATGTCACACAAAGGGCTTCTTTTTGTTTGTTTTATTGCAAAGATTCCATTTTAAAGTAGAATCATTTGTCCTTTTCTCCTCTCTTGAGATACTGTAATTAGAGTGGTGGTGTCTGTGAGAACCAAGAGTTTCAATACCCAGAGGTGTTTGCTGACACAGCTATGAAATGAAGAAGGCTAGTTGACCTGAAGCCATTTAACAGCAGCCAATATAAAAGTGAAGACTTAGAAAACTGATAATATTAGGAAGTGATGGTTTGTAATTACTACTGGTTTGCTGAAAGATTCTTTTATCAAGCACCTCTTCTTTGAGGATTTTAAAATATAGTTTATTTGAGTTATAATTATCTACAAACTCTCAGAAATGTATTAGAAATAGGACCAATCTGACAATGTTTGACCCACTACCCCCTAGGAGAATGACTTTTCTCCCCATCCCTGTTCTCTGTTTCAGAGCTAACCTCAGCACAGATCTAAGAGACAATCTTTGGATGCTAAATGGAGTGGGTGGGAAGAAAGAAGAAAGCAAAGGGCCAGAAGTTGCTCTCCATCCTGGCCTCCATGGTTGGTCTCAGTATCAGCAGTATCAGTCCAAACCATTTCCTGCCCCCCAACTCATTCCCCAAGTGTCACTCTCAGCTCCTACAAAGAGCCCTACCCCAGCTTTAGTAGTGAAATATCCAGACTCACTCAATTCCTCTGCATGTACAAAGTCCCACACTTTCACTTATAAGAATCCTGCTTCCCCCTTCCCCACGCACCTTCCCCACCCAGAATCTAAGCTGAAAGAAAGCAAAATAAAGAGGTAGTACTGTATATAGAGAAGTTCAGTGCTTGGACTCTGGGACCAGACTACCTGCAATCCAATCTTGTTTCTGCCACTTACAAACTATCTGACCTAGGGTAAGTTATTTACACTCAATTTCCCCTTCTACAAAATGAGGGTTAAAATGACCTATTTAATAGGGCTGTTATTAAATGAGCTCCTACTTGAAAAACCTGTTTTGAGTGAAAAAAAACCATGGTATTTCAGGAGATGGGATCTGCATGTAATAGGTGTAGAGGATAATTTGGAGATCCATCACAAAAAAAGAAACTGTAACTGCATATGGTGATCGGTGTTAACTAGACTAATTGTGTTGATCATTGCACAATATATACAAATATCAAATCATTTTGTTGTAGTCTGAAACAATATGTCAATTATACCTCAAATGGAAAACAAAAATAGATGCTTTGGGGAGAGAAAATGCCAGGATTGAAGAAAAGGGAGCCCTGCAACTGAGGAGATGATGTTTTTGGAACATTAATAAATGCTCCCCAATCATATTTACTGCTACTCTCTTGCTATCACTGCACCATTCCTCCTCACCACAACTCATCTCCCTTCCTGAATTTTGAATTTCAAAAGCTTAGGCTTTTTTCTGGAAAAACAGAAGTGCAATAAGGAAAGTGTTATAGTAAAGACTATATGTATTCTAAAACACTGTGCTAAGTACTTTACCTGCATTTTCCCATTTAATCTCATTTCAATAGAGTAAAATTGAATTTCAATTCAACAAATATTTAATAAGCATTTAATAGACACTATAGTGTCTATTAAATTATTCCCATTGAACAAAAAATGAAACTGAGGCACAGAAAAGTTAAGTAACTTACACAAAGTCACAAAATTGCTATGTAACCAGGATTACGTACCCAGGTAGTTTGTCTTCAGAGCCCACATTCTTAACTATCCTGTTAAATCACTGTGCTATCTATCCCAAAAGTTTGGGCGGGGCGTGGGGATTAAACGAATCAGCTATCTCATAGGCCCCCACTTCCAACCTAGATGAGAACTTCTCTGGGCTAAGGGAAGGGAGACAAGCTACAGAGGAAGCAAAAGTTAGAAAAGTCCTGTGTCTGCGGGCATGTGGGCAGAGCCCTGGATTTCTAAGGAAAACAATAAAAAATAAAAATAAGGAAAATAAGAAAACCTGATAGATTTATGAGAGCCAAGACAAAGAAGACCTGCCCCGTTTCCTGGGTGAAACTAGAGAGAGGCAATAGGTCATAGAGAAGAAATAGCTGAGTCAGGTGGCTAGAGGGAAATTCCCCAGACCTGTGTGGACATGTGGACGTGAACATAGCGGAAGGATTCTCCAAACCTGTGTGGACATGTGGACATGATCACAGTGGAAGGATTTTCACAGGCCTCAGAGGTCACCCAGGAAGCAGAGAAAGTGAAACCCAGTGAAATTATATCACATGTATCATTGATTTGACCTACCTGTCTCCCTCACAACACCGTGACCCTCCTAAAGTCAGAGATCAAATCTTCTGATATGTTTCTTTAGTTCTGATTTGGTGCCTAGAACATGCAGGCCACAAAAGAGATTGGTCTGTTAATTGTTCAGTGCTGCTGGGAAATTTTCAGTGTAGGATTAAAATTTTAAATTTCTATCCACACTTCACACCATACACCACAACAAATTCCAAATACACTACCAAGTTAAACATTGATAAACTTTTTAAAATAGGTTTCTAAATTATTTTTGAAGCACAGGAAATTATAAATAAGAAGGTAAGCAAGTTTGATTATATCAAAACTATATCACTTGCACACACACAAGAAGCATAACATAGATGAAAAATTTGAAGGAATGAGAAAAAATATTCATAATTACTCTGATCGAGAAACTTTTTTTTTCAAAATCTGCTTGGTATGAATACAGATATATACAGAATAGGTTCCAATGAACAAATGGCCGAAGTTATTAATAGATAATAATCATAACTATAATTCTGTCATGATTCTCAATCTCACCTTGTGAGATTACTAGAACAAGTATAACTATTCCTATTGTTCACATTTTTAAAAATGTCCCAGATACATTAAGTAACTTTTTGAAGGTCCTCAGACAGTAAGTGGCAAGTTAAGGCCCAACTCAGTTCTTATGACACCATGTCCAATGCCCTTTCTCCAACATCACATTGGAATATCAATAATATAGGGCCAAGAGGATAATTCACATTAAATAATAAATTTACAAAAATGGTTTATACCATGGATTCTTACTAGTAAATGTAAGTGATCCAAATATTTAGATATGAATAAATGAGCAGGCAGATCATGGTATGTTAATTTAACTATAAGCAAAATTCCATTAGGATTGACAAATTCCAGACTATGTAGAAACATGGAAATAATCTTTAAAAATACAGGTCAGTGAAAAAAAAACGTATCATAAGTAATACTATATATTCATTGAATTCTACAATATATATATTTGACTTGTAAGCAGGATCATGAGAAAAAGCTATAGATTTTATGACTCATTGGTGATTTGCAGGATTGGAGTTTTCTTCTTTTCGACTACTATTTCATGTCACTACTGACTTTGATGCTTCTATTTAATGTTCACTGTCAGTTGTTTAAATGGGTCATTAAAAGCCAAAGCAAATAAATAAATAAGTCAATGCAAAAATCTGGTTGGAAGAAAAGACACACAAGTTGCTTTAAATAAGTACAAAGCAACTTGTTTTTTAAAAAGGGGGTGGGGGGGAGAAGCTATATTGAAGTATAACTGACATACAATAAACTGCACATATTTAAAATGTAATTTGACTAGTTTTGACATAAGTGACGTTAAACCATCTCCACGATAAAATTGTGAACATACCTATCATCCCCAGAAGTTTCCTTATGCCCCTTTACAATCCACCCCTCCTCCTTGGTCCACAGGCAACACTGATCTGCTTTCTGTTACCACAGATTAGTTTACATTTTCTAAAATGGTATGTAAATGGAATAATACAATGTACACTCTTTTTTTTCTCTGACTTCCTTTATTCAGGATAGTAATTTGGAAATTCAGGTATGTTTTTTCTGGGAATCGAAAGAAAGGTGATACAATTGTATCACCGGGTGATTATGATACACAATAAAGTTTGAAAACTAGAGTCATGGGGCATTAATAAAGGCCTAATCATAATTTCCTTCTGGCATTTGAAGAATTGATCTACCAAGGCACAATGGAATTTTTAAATTCTTTTCCTCCCAGCAGCGGCCGAGAAGGAGTGAGCACCAGTTGGGGCAGTGAGTGGGGCTCCAGGTGCCTGCCCCACCAGGGGTCTCGCTGTAACTCCTTGTGCCTCAGGTTGCTCATCTGAGAAACGAAATTACAATGGACTCCTTTCAGTGGGGAGAAGCCACTTTTTATTTCCCTAGACTGTTAACATCTCTAGGTTTCATAGAACAATAGGATTAAATGGGGAAATATCTGAGAAATGCAGAAAAGGAGACACCAAGGAATCCTGGCAGACTGGGGAGAGAGCTAAGAGATAGAGGAAGCCAATGAACAGATCTTTCTTCGACCTAAAGCTTAGTCATTTTAAAGATGCTGATCTATTTACTGCTAAGTAACCCTACACTTGCTGAGAAAGCAGGCTGACGAAGTTGTCTTAAAGGTCAGACAGAACTGGGCTTGAACTGCTAGAGCAAGTCACTTACTTAACTTCTCACAGCTTATTGGAAAAATGAGAACAAAGAAAAACAGGCATCCAGACATATTATAGATGGTTCTGAGGATTAAATGAGACAGCATTTAATAACTAAAATACTGCACCTGTAAAATGGAGGCAATACCTTCATTGTGCAGCCATTTAAGAAATGGAAGTAATAGATATGATATAAAGTACTGTAAAATAGACCCTCTACATTTCAGGACTATTTACTGGTGCATCCAGCTAAAGCAAAGACAAAAATTGAGACAATCCCGGGCAGAATCTCTTATGTTGGTCTCTCTCAGCAGTGTTTTCCCTGGAAAGCAGCTTTGTTCAGCAGACAGGCCCTCTCCCACTTGTAGGAGAAATGTCCACCCAACAATAGCCCCATGTTCAGTGATGTGCTGGAACCAGCTTGTACCAGTATGTGAGAGCCAACAGTTAAATATTCAGGGGTCTTGTGAGTGGATTGTTAAACATGGTCACTAATAAGAATTAAATTATATTAATTTTCAATTAAATAAATTGTACCTAAAATGAAGGCAATCAACACTCAAAACTTATCACTTCCTAATTATGTTACTATGTGTTATTATCTATATACCCTTGAGATTATTTACACCTATTATATCTGTATAAATTCTCTATAATGCACATCAATTTCCAATGCCATGTTCACGGGTGTAACATAGGAAATTTGAAGTCAGCTTGGAAATTGGCTAATGCTACAAGTCAGGGTTTGATTTATTGTTTTGTTGATTATCTAAGACTTAAGAAAGTGATAGAGACATTTCAGATTATAAAAAAATGCAGCTTAAACTCAAAAGTATTTATGTGTATAGCTAGCACACTGTAAATAGCAACAAAACATTTGAAGAAATATTTAACCAGTATTCAAAAACTATTATCCAATTCAACAAAGAAGTCACTAACATCATTGGCAACTGTGTAAACTGTAGCATACATCTTCATTTTTTCATTTTGATCATTAAGATAAATGAAAATGCAACCAATGTTCATATTGGAATTACATTATCATCAATGGCAACCATAGGTTGGCCAAAAACTCACAAGTTAGGCAAAAATCTGTGAAAGTATCCTGAGAGAATCAATGAGCTACATGGAATTTATAATAAAGAATGCTGAATAGTGATGGAAAGAGAAGTCACATTAGGTGGTGAACTTAATATACATCAAGCTGACAATGCACTGTAGAATTGTATGCCTGAAACCTATGTAATCCTTGCTGACAGATGTCACCCCAATAAGTCTAACAATAAAAATGAATTTAAAAAAAAGAATGCTGAATACTTTATTACTATTTGACAATTATGTACTACACATCTTTTATATAAGTAGAACTTATAATAAATTTAAATATGTATGTATATGATGCATCTTTTTTCTTGAAAGCCAGCCAGAAAAGGTGAAGGGATTTAGAAGTACAAATTGGCAGCTGTAAATTAGACATAGAAATGTAAAGTATAGCATAGAGAATGAGGTCAGTAATACTATAATAACTATGCATGGTGTCAGATGGGGGACCACTACTTAAGTTATATAAATGTCTAACCACTACGCTGTATATCTGAAACTAATATAATATTGAATATCAACTGTAATTGAAAAATAAATATGAAAAAAAGAAAGTAAAAAAAATAAAAATTGTCATTCGGACTCAGCCATTAAACATTTACCCACATGGTGGTGCCCAGATTCACTAATTCTGAGTTTAACAATCCCAGTGCAGATAGAAACCTCTCTTCTCAATATCTAACTATCAGTCCAGAGGAAGACCCTGGTGGGCCCCACCTGTGTCGTGTGTCTGCATGTCTGCGGCCGCACCAGGAACAGTTGCAAAGGGGATGCAGTACAGGAACTGCTTCAGTCTGGGGCATGTGCTGGGTGATGCCACACTAGATAATCTCACTGATGATGAAGACAGAACAGAGATGCTGGACAAACAAGACAAGAGACACTCATTACAGTAGGTACACAATAAATGGTAGCCACTATCATGTAAAGCAGCTCTGACCTTTTGTGCTCAGGAAAGAAAATTAGCAGCAGTGTACTCATTCCATAGTGCATCTGACCCTCTAAAATTAAATAATCCCCCAACACATTTACATTTTCTCCTTTGCCCAAGGTGCAAGAGAGCTCCAGCCATTAGTTGTTTATGATTCATTCTTTCTTTTAGCCAACATTTCTTGAGCAGCTACTGGGTTAGGTGCTATGGATCCACTTAAGTTTACTCTAAATTTGAGAAATGGCAATCTAGCCCATCTGTTGTGTCTCAAACATCCTACTCTGCATATGGTACCACTTCTTTAAGAATCAGTTTATGCCACCTCAGCTTCAGCAGACTAATTGAACCAAACATGTTCAAAGAAGCAAACTCTAAGAATAAATCCCCAAATGTCAGCGCTGTCTAGGAGGAATGAAGAAACATATGGGATACCAGCCATTTTTCAAATTATTCATGCCAAGGTGTCTGAGGGGGCTAGGCTCCAGAGAGCAGCTTTATGCCTTCCCAAGAAGTCATATGGTCATGTAATTCTAATGGTAACCTTGAAAAAGAAGTTATGCATTTAAAACGTCATTGCAAAAAAGATTCTTATCACAAAGGGACATTTTGTTAGATTCATTTGCAGTATAAAAAACTGTTATAGCCTTAAAATGGGACAAGAAATGTCCCTTATTATAAGAACACCCTTTACAGGTGAATGTAGTGAATGTCATCTGCTCTGTATAGCACTTCTGGGAGATCAACCAGCACCTTCTCTCGAGATGACCATAAGGTTCTTTGAAAAAACTATGGCACGCATCTTACTTCCAAAAATGAACAAATGCCTCTTATGCTAGAAAGAAATAGATCAAAGTGGTTCAGATGTGTAAACCAGAGGCAGTTAAAAATGAATTTCTGTTTAAAGGATATGGGCCAAAAAGAAAACAGAAACTCAGGAAGTAAAGAAGTCAGCTCAGCTCAGATCAAGGGAGAAAGAACAGCCTGAAATAGCCCATGCAACTCTGTGGACGTGGGCCCGAATCCACATCACAGGCTAAAGAGATGGGAGAAGAAGCTAGGAGCAGAGGGTTGAGAGCTGGCAGGATGGGGGGCCTTGAAGACTAGCCTCTGCATTAGCTGCCTGTCATAGATAATCACAACCCTCACAACTTTTCAAGATAAATATTATGTATGCCCACATTAAAGATGATGAAACAGACTCAGAGAAGTTAGTAACTTGCCTAAAGTCACACAGCTAATAAGCATCAGAACCAGAATTCAAATTCAGAACTATTATATGGCTACAAACCCCTTTCCATAGGTTGTCTGCAATGAAACTGGAAAGCAAGCAGTCCAAATCCCAATATCCAATCAGTCGTTTATACCTCAGGGTAAACGATGGCAGAAAGCACTAGCCCAGTGGTATCCAACATTTTTCCACTTGTGTACCCCTTTTAAATCCATTTCTATAAATTGTACCCCTTGTTTTTAAAACAGCGGTTTTTAAATACTGACACTGGTTCAGTGAGTATCTTAATGTAAAATAGTAGAAATAAGGTAATAAGAAAACTTACCTACACTAAAAGTACAAACCACAGATTTAATTTTATAATATTTATAACACAATATTAATGATGATGATCAAGTATTTAACAAAATTAATTTATAAATAATAATATTTGTGTTATCTGAAAAGTCTAATAATTGTTATGCAGATCAGCTCATTGAAACATTGTTAGTGAGATCATTGAGCTTACACTGATGCACTTAGTGTCTTGAAATCAGGCTCAAAAGATGCAAAATACAGTCAAATAGGGACTTGCATTAAACTTGTTGTGCTATTTCTTTTTATTTTTTTTTTTATGAAAGTGTAAGAATACCTCTTGTCATTTAGTGGCAAGAGGTATATGAATGCCTTCTCACTGAGCTGTTCCTATTCCTCACTGACATCTACCTAAAATAAGATGCTTTCTTTTAAAATCAGAATTTAAAGAAAAATCGGTTGAAAGTTTGATTAACTGCTCTTTTCATTGATTGACAGTTTAGCGTCTTTGAAGAATTTTTCATTGAAGGGATCTATAATCCAGTTGTTTTCTTTTCCACGTTGAGGGAAGTACTTATAAAAAGACAGGTTAAGACCTTCCAAGTGACATAAAATATCCTCTTTCACATTTTGGGATAAGCGCAAGTCCTTCTCAGGTAAGAAGTTGTTCAGAGTTTCAAAAACTTCAGGCTGACCTCTTTCAATATGTGCTTTCCAAAAGTCCAATTTTTAAATCATTGACTCAATTTTGTTGGTTCCTTGAATATATTATATTTGATTGAGCTTTTTTGAAGTCCCAAGTTGAGTTTGTTCATTTCCAGAAAAATATCTGATAAATATGCAAGACTTGAAGCCAATCACTGTCCCAAAACTTTGGAGCAAGAGGGAAATAATGGTCTTCAACTTATACCTGGACTTCATGTCTACGTTCAAACATCCGAGTAAGTACTTTGCCATGAGATAGCCACCTTACCTCCATATGCAAAAGGAATGTGCTGTGAATGCTGTTCATTTCTTCATACAGCACTTCAAACAATCTGGAGCTTCGTGGTTGGGCCAATAAAATTTACAACTTTTACAGCCTCATCAAGAACATCTTTCAGTTCACTAAGAAGAGGCTTGGATGCAAGACTTTATCTATGAATGCAGCAGTGACTCCATGGTACATGGGGAGCTGCTTCTTTAATTCAGCTGCGTAGGCCTATAAAACAACCTGACATAGGCTTGCCTCTGTCAGTGCATAAACCACAACTCAACTAACTAATGTCCTTTTCATGAAATAACCACTGATTGCATTAAAAATATCTTCACCTGTGGTACGCTCTGTCAATGGGTAACAAAGCAACAGGTCTTCCTCAATTTCATTTCCTATCAAGTACCTTGCCATGGCGAGCAAAATAGATAAATCATCAATATCTACACTTTCATTGACCTGGGCGGAAAAGAATTTACTTTTTCTAATTCTATCTACTACTACAGCTTCAACATTATCAGACATTTCCTGAATTCACTGAGACATTGTATTGTTTGAAAAAGAGATAGTATTGATTTTGCAGACATGTTCTTCCCCAAACATACAAAAAACAGTGTCCTTAATACAAGGAGAAATTAAATCTTCAGCTATGGTGTGGTTTTTACCACATTTAACTATACGATAAGCAATAGTGGTATGAAGCCTTATCTGCATTCCCATTGTCTTTCTTTCCTGACATCATGTATGAAGTAACAGTTAGATGCTCTTCCAAGCACTGAAAATAATTGTTTTCAATTATTTTTTTGTTGTTTTCATACATAGGATGCTTAGTTTCTAAATGTCATGAGTTGAGAGGGTTTCATGCGACCATTGGATAATATTTCCCCATACACCACACATGGGGAACAGTCATCATTCCCTACAAACGAAAACCCATATTTAATATACTCTTCAGAGTATTTCCTTTTCTCCTGTGTAGTATCTGAAGCACACACCCTTTTACTGTCTCCCAGTGTGGGTGTACTCACAGCTGCAGACGCATGTTGGGAAGTACTTGACAATGGGTTATAATCCACATTAAGTTTTGGTTTTTTAACCATTCCTGTTTTCAACCACTGACCCATAACTGACACACTTAAAAATCACTGACAGGGAGTTCCCTGGTGGTGTAGTGGCTTAAGGCTTCAGCGCTGGTGCTGTCAGCGCTGCGGCCTGGGTTCATTTCCCGGGCGGAGAACTACTCACATACCAAAAAGAAAAAAAAAATCACTGACAATAATAACTGAAACTATGTTCAAAATTAAATTTAAAAACTACTTGCAAGGAATCACGATAAAAGACAATGCACTTACTTTACTCAGTCAATAACTAAACTGATCAAACAGGCTACAGATGTATATGTTTGGGGAAGTTCTAGAAACGTTGTAAATGGGTGTTCTGAAACTGTGCATAATGACTGGTAGAAGAGCGGTTTGGGGGAAGGGTTCATAGCCACGCCCTCACCAATCATCATTCACTAACGTGATCTAATTTTAAAGTGTCTCCATAAACAGTGATTCAAACTTAACATTTATTGTTCCATAACTAACGTTTTCCATTTTTTTACTTTACTTGTTTTTTGCCATTACTGATTTTTTTCGCAAACCCCTGAATGGCCCAGCACGTACCCCTGGGGGCACATGCACTGCCCCCTGGGAACTGATGCTCTAGACAGTAGCAATATATTTTGTTACAGGGGTGAAACAGACAGGGAGGGATAGAAAATCAAGTAGAGGAGGACTCTGATTAGGGGCAGACCTAGCCAACGACTAGGGATGGAAGGGGAACAAGTCCAATTTCAAGGAGTGGGGTGGGTATGGCTATAGTCAAGGAACCATCAGTCCTAGCTGGCAACTGAAATTTAAACCCAAACTGGATGCTCAGGGGAGAGGAGACTGGATGAAAATTATAGCTCAATATGCTGCAAGCCCCCAGCACTCATTCCAGATTCACTACACCTTCACCTTAGGGCAGCAAGCCCACATCTGCTGGTGACATCCTCCTTGGGTCCTAAGATGGATACAGCCTGAGTGGAGTTACACCTACAGGCTAATGGTCTTTAGATCTGGTATCCAAGCACGGCTTCTAGTAAAGGACACAGACAATGAGCAAGAAAACCAATAAACAAGTAAAATATTTGCAAGTCACAGTAGTTCTAAGAAAGAAAAAAACAACAACAACAAGGTCAAAGAAAAAGGTAAAGGGAAGGGGGACACAGTTTAGATTAAATGTTCAGAAAAAAATCTCTCTGTGGAGGTCACATTTAAGCCACAAACTAGGCAAAGGGAAGAAGCTAAATCCAAAAGGAGTAGAAGGAAGAGCAGGCCAGGCAGCAGGAAAAGCTCATGTAACAAGCCTCAGGTGGAGAAAAGTTTGGGCTATTAAAGAAAGTGTAAAAAAGTGGGGCTGGAACGACGTGATGAGGGGGAGAGGGCTACAAAGTGATGTTGCACATAAATAAGTGAACTATCGTTCTGTTTGTAGACCAAGGCAAAGAGAGCATTTCCTTGCAAACTATAAAGAGGGGCCATTGAAGCATTTGTGGTGTGGGATGACCACCTTGCAGCAGGAAGAAACAGGAGAGTGTGAGACTAGCGAGAAGGTTGTTGCCATAATCTAAGCAAGAGGTGAGGTTGTCCTACAACAAAAAAAACAGTGGAGATAGGAAGAAGAGGGCAGGTTGGAGATAAGTTTTGGAGATAAAATCAACAGAGACTTGGTGATGGAATGGATGTGCAAAGCAAGGACAAAGGTATAATCAGGGATAAGATCTCGTGAGGTTCCTGACATCAAGAACAGGGGCAAAAATGGCACTATTGATTGCAATGGGAAAGACCTATTAGTAAAAGACGTGTTTCAGGAGAGAAATCAAGAATTGCATTTGGACATTTGGAATTTGAAATATCCAAAGTGGAGACGTCAAGGAGGCAATCTGATGGTTGAGTCTGGAGTTCACAGGAGAGGTTTGAGTTTCTGGGTACAGATGGAGATATGTCAGCCAAGGGAATTCCACAAGGATTTCCTCTTGAGGCACCTACATTACCTCTGTATCTGTATTACAGTACCACAACCGCCCACATACAGGTTGTGGCAGAAGTAACGGCCTTGTACATGAGCTGGTAATCTATACCAAATCTTTTACTACAAAATCATAAGCATGTAACTCTGTAACAAAACAGTATTTTTACTACTTTACAAAGGGCATTACCTCTGCCAAACACTGTATATTACAGTGTGTGCTCTTTTATATTTTTCCTATCTTTAGTAAATAAAGAACTGGAACTAGAAGGAGGGATGATCACAACAAAGACACTGGATCCTCGCAATACTATTTATATTAGGAAAATACTAGACAATCTAATTATCATCCACAGGGACTAGGCTAAGTTACTGCACATTCCTGAAATGAAACAGAATTCAGCCACATGAAGTTGCTACTATAAATCTATATTTATTTATTTTCCAGTATGAAAGATATCCCAATTATATTACATGAAACAGTATATTATAAAAACAACAAATGCTATGTAAAACACATCATTTATTTGTTAGAGATAAATTAATAACAATATTGATATGACCCCTCCCAAAAAACCTTGAGAAATAGGTACACCAAAATTTGAACTATGGTTATTTTTGGGCAATGGGATTCTGGATTTTACTTTCTTTTTCCATACTTTAATGCATTACCAAGTTATTTTTACTATGAACACATATTTCTATATGTGTATGTTTTTACATCTGCCTTTATAATCAGAAACAACAAAAACAGCCATTTTCATTTAGGAAAAAACAGACAAACAACAGTCTGGAAACTTCAGGTGGAAGCCGAGAAGAGCCAGGCAGGCAGCTGCCTGGCCACTGCCGAGATCAAAACAGTTTGTGTTTATTCAATTCAACAAATGCTTCCCAAGCATCTACCCTGGGCCAGACTCTGGTTGTTTGATCAGGAAGCATAGATGTATCATCCATCTTATTCCCTGACCTCCATAAACTCACGAGGAAATAATATGGCTTTAGATACACGTTTATAGAAGATTTTATTACTTCACTAGAGCCACCGTAACAAAACACAGCAGACTAAGTTGCTTAAACAGCAGAAATTTACTTTCTCACAGTTCTAAGGGCTGGAAGTCCAAGATCAAGGTGTTGGTCAGCAGGTTTGGTTTCTCTTGAGGCCTCTCTCCTTGGCTTGCAGATGGCTCTCTTTACACTGTGTCCTCAGGTGGCCTTTACTCTGTGTGATCACATCCCTGGTATCTCTGTGTGTCCATATTTCTTCTTCTTATAAGGATATCAATCAGACTGTATCAAAGCCCACCTTAAGGGACTTGGTTTAATTCTATCACCTTTTAAATACAATCATAATTCTGAGGTACTGGGTATTACAACTTCAACATATGAGTTTTGAGAGGACACAATTCAGCCCTTAACAAGTATCAACAAAATTAAAGCTTCAGAGGTAAGATTCCTTTTTATTTTGTTATTTACTTTGATGTCTCAAATTTTCTTTGTAAAATTCAAATCAGATATTCAGAAGTATCTTACCAAATGATTAATAAGAATAATCATATAAAGAAAATTAATTGTCTTCTTATAAATTAATTATATAATAAAGACACTTATTTTCATGCTTTACATTCAAAATATGAAAAAACTGACCAAAATGTCGTAAAGAAACGAAGACACTATCATGCTAGTACCTATACAACCTAAGAAAGGAGTACTTGGAACAAAATTTCCAGAGAGTGAGATTATATTTAGTAACACAATAGAGTTTTGTAATCTATTAATAACTCCTCAAATCAGTTTGTCTAATATATAATGAAGTGAATCAGGCTACAATAAAATCAGAGATTAAAAAGCTGGAAACACCTACAACATTTAAAATAAATTTTCCATATGTCATATTCAAAAATTCCACTCACTTTGTTCAGAAATGCTCAAAATTCACTGTGCCTTAAACTAGATTCCATATGGAAGGAAAGAGAAAGCACCTGCTAACTGGAGAAAAAGGTGGCTTCCCAAGGCGGCAAACACCTAACATAATGTAGCTGTAATAAAAAGGTAACGAAAATCAAATCAATGGCTCCATTTTAAATTATAAGCAAGTTCATTCTTTCTCAGCAATATTCAGGATAATGATAGCAATATGTACTCCTTAGCACGCTCAAAAAATAATAATAATAATATCCCTTTCTTACTCCCTCTGCATTCTTTTTGCCCAAGATTCTACTTGTAAAAGAAGAAGAGAGGCAACAGGGCTACCAAATACTAATAAATTGCCACCTTAGTGCCAGGTATAAATATGCAGCAGATGTGACTCCTTCTCTGAAATGTGTTCCCCTCTCCTATCTCAATTGTACCCAAAGTTTCTTTGGCAGCACCCACCTTCCAATCTCAGTCATATGGTGCCCAGTGCCTTGACCTCCCTGCACTACCAATTCTATGAGGTCTGACAATTAAGTTCACAAACTCGTCCTGGAAAAAGTACTACATACCTCATTGCTGAGTATCGCTACGGTCACCTATGAAGTACTTCTGTTGGGAAGCTGTGCACTGACACTAGCGTCTAGTCCACTTTTCAAAGCAATCTTGGAACTCTTTTTCCGGAATGGCCTTAAGAGCTGTTATCGTATTATCCTTGATGTTCTGAATGTCATCAAAATGTCTTCCTTTCAATTATTTCCTTATCTTTAGGTAAAGAAAAAAGTCATTGGGAGCCAGAACAGGTGAGTAGGGAGGGTGTTCCAATACAGTTATTTTGGGTACTGGCTAAAAACTCCCTCACACACAGTGCCATGTGGGCTGGTGCACTGTCATGACACAAGAGCCGTAAGCTGTTGGTAAAGCTCAGGTCAGTTTTGTCTTTTTCATGCAGCTTTCAGCACTTCCAAGTAGTAAACCTACTTGGCTCTTTGTCCAGTTAGTACAAATTTATAATGAACAATCCCTCTAATATAAAAAAAAAATTAGCAACATTGTTTTGACTCTTGATTTGACTCACAGAACTTCTTTGGTCATGGAGAATTGGCTGACTTCCATTGTGCTCTTTGACACTTTGTTTCACAGTCATATTGTTAACACCTGTGTTTCATCACCAGAGATAACAACAGCCCAAAACATCATCTTGCCTCTCCATGAGGTCTTGGTAAACTTCAACTCTCCTTTGCTTTTGTTCATAGGTAAGCTCCTTTGGGACTATTTTTGTACACATCTTTCACATGCCAAGATTTTCAGTTAAGATTTTCCTATTTCTCTATGGATGTTTACTTGGTCTGCTATGCTTCTCACAATCAGTTGACTATTCTGATGCACAATTCGACAAATCTTTGAAATGTTTTCATCAGTCTGCTTTCTTCATCAGTAACATTTTCTCTCCCCTCAGAAAAGTGTTTATTCCATTTGTACACTCCATTTTCTTCATGGCATTATCCCCATAAACTTGGATTAGCATGTCCCTGATTTTACTTGCCAAGTTTAACAAGAAATTGAATGTTTGTTCACTGTTCTAACTAAAGCTCCCACATTCTCATGACAGCACAAAAAAACACACAACAATAATGAACACCACTCAGCAAGACACTGCCACATGTCAACATGAACACAGCTGTGAAACACAGATATACCAAGGTTGTGAAACCTTACCAAATGTTTGTACAGTGCCGCCAACATAAGCGTACAATGGCAAGTTTGTGAACTTAACTGTCAGACCTCATAGGAAAGGAGTCTATTTAGCTTAAGGCAAAAAATATTCCCTACCCATTTTGTCCATGATGACTGGTTTAAAGATGACCACATTACTTAGAACCAGAGGCATGAAAAGACTTGACTAAACATTCATGGGAAAGCTTTCTCTCCCTTGCATGGTAATTATGAAGACTAGAATGAAAGGAAGTGGGTAAGGGAGATAGGGAGGACAGTGAGTCAAAAGGGGAAAAAAGAAAGAGAGAGAGAAAACAGTGAGTCAGAAGGAAGTAGGGAGGGAAGGAAAATACAGCCTGGAGTGTTCTGTATACCAAAGCTTGGCTATGGCTGAAGAATCAGGGGCAGAATGTGGGCAGTGAAAGAAAGAAGAAATGAACCTGAAGAGGCCCACTACGTAACAGAGAGGAGGGAAATGTTGGTATTAATATATACCTTGTCTCTTTTTAAATAGGTTTGTGGCCTGAGGTTGTCTGGATACACCTGGACCTTGGGACATGCCAGATAGTTTATGCTAACAATGTGACTTTTGTGGGGACTAGGGCCATGCCATCTCACTTTAACCCCTGAAGGAGCTACAGACTCTGTAGCCTTTTGCTGTATGAAACTGAAACCATGAATATAACAGCTTTTGTGAGTTTTGTGAATCCTTCTAGTGAATCACTGAACTTGAGTGAGGTCTTCAGGACTCAACACACAGGTCAGGACCTTAAAAAAATCAGGATTGCAGCACCTCACATATGGGACAAAAGCCAATGTAGGAGACATGACATCTATACCATCGAAAGAACTTCTAGATACTTTTATATCAACACACTCTCAAGATTAAAAATTA
>PVJL010000682.1:139529-355430 GCA_004026885.1 Lyroderma lyra
CATCTGTTAGCAAGGATTACATAGGTTTCAGGCATACAATTCTACAGTGCATTGTCAACTTGATGTATAATAAGTTCACCACCTAATGTGACTTCTCTTTCCATCACCTTATATTTAGCTTCCCCCCCTCCTCTCCCACCCCCTCCCCTTTCTCCCCTCCCTAACCCACTCGTCCCCAAATAAACATTAAACTATTGATCATCATGCTTAGTGAAATAAGCCAGACAGAAAAAACAAAGAACTGTATGGCTTCACTCATATGTGGAATATAAAACTGAAAGCAAGGAAAAAAGAAATGAACAAACAAATAACCCATGGACACAATCAATAGTTTAAAAATTATTTTTAAGCATCTGAGACATATAGAGTTGCAAATACTATTGCCACTCAACAAATCAATTTCTATAAGGAACAAATTATATATATGTATGTATATACATATACCTATATCCATTCGTACTGTAATCATTTAAGAATCTTCCTATAATATTTTCATCCATATTTTATAGACCTCAAACATCATATATTCTGTACTACATATATATTATAATTCCTTCTGCTATTGAATATAAAAGTTTTTTCCTGTAATTCTTATTTTAAAGCTTATTACCTTCTCCATTACATTTAGAACTAGATCCTTATTTTAAATAATTAGGATAGTAATTCTCAAACTTTAATATATTCATATTCTGCAATTTCAAAAAGAAAATGATATGCAGTAAAGAGTTTTACAATGTATATTAAAACACTTTTTCCCTAAATTAGTTCATCTACATTGCAACTTAGCAAGAATAAGCTGGGTAATATTTCTTATAAGAAACTAAATTATGCTCTTGAATATAACATTTATGATCCTTGCTTTGCTACTAGTACCTTATCAACAGAAATACGATCAAGTGTGGTAGAAGACAATTTACTACAGTGCTTTGCTTTGAGTGGGCTCAATAAATGTTTGGTGAGTAATGACTAAGTATATAATGGTCAAAAGAAGGAAAAAAATTAAAAACATGCTTTAGAAAAATTGTGAAGTTTACTGTTGAAACTCAAAACAGGATGGTTATCTATAAAAATATTGAAATATATAATGGAAAATGTGTTGATAATTATTATAAAGGTTATATGACAAGTAAAAACAAATAGAGGATAAATTATCTTAATTGCTATGCTTTCTGATAATAAATGTAAAAATGAATCTATTTATATCATAATCATAGGAAAAAAGTCACACTTCATATATCTATTTAATTTTAAAAATTGAAATAATAAATGCATACAAGCAAGTGTAGGTGGTTATTTGTAATCTTAAGCTTGAAAAGGCTTTCTGAGCCTGACACCAAAGTCAAGTCACAAAGGAACAGATTAGTAAATCAGACTAAGAAAATTACAAATTTCTTTATGCTGGAACACTACAAAAACATTTAAATTTACAAGCTCACTATCATGTGAGAATATATAACAGAGTAGTGATTAATCTCCTGAATATATATAAGAGATTCTTATAAATCAGTAGAAAGGTATGAAACATCCCATTGTTGAGAGGGATAATCAACACCGATAATCAATTCACAACGTAAGAGATTTTTAAAATCTAATAAACATAAGAAAATTCAACTGCACTATCAATCAACTAAATTCAAATTAAACAATATTGATACTAGTTTTTACTTATCAGATTGGCCAAGTTATCTATAGTTTATGAAAAAAATCCATGTTTATTCCAGTACATAGAAATGGTCCTCCACATATTTCTGGTGGTGTTTATCCTGAGCAATAATTTTCCAATATGTCAACATCATTTTTATAGACTTCTACTTCCAGTGGCAAGGATTATTATCAAAGTTTAAAGCATAGCCCATATATCCCCTAATCTATGTGGATCCTACTTACGCAACCCATTGTCCTTTCCTTTAATTTGGGTTTGAATTATTCAAGTTTGCAGTATTTGAAGAATTAATCAAGTATCTGGTAATTGTCCTCGATAAAGACTTTGAGAGTACTGTAACTAAAAAGAAGGTTGCCTACTAATGATTTTTTCATAAAGATGCAACAATACAAAAGAGGATAAAAAACAAAAATGTGCAAAGCAGCTCATGGCAATCAGTGGCTCTTGGGATCTGGGAGTCTTATGCCAAAGAACTTGGAAGGAAGCTACCTGCTTCATGTTGTTTTCTGCTTCTGAACCCAAATAGTTCTGGAAATCTTGACTCAGTCACCTTGTGGTAGTGTGGATGTCAGTGAAACCTATAAATGTAGTCCCTATATTATCTGCTCTAGTTACTCTGTTCCAGACCTAAAACCAATTCCAATTACTAAGATGGCATAACAAATTATTCCAAAATTTAGTGGCTCAAAATGACATTTAATTTGCTCATAAATCTAATCTGAGCAGGGCTTGGTAAAGACAGTTAATCACTTTACTGGGTATTTACTGGGATGACCTGAAGGATGGGGACTGGGATCATATGACAGCTTGCTCATTTACTTGTCCGATGGTTAATGCTGGCCATGGACTGAGACCTTAGCTGGAGATACTGGCCAGATATTAGATATACAAGTATATGGCCTGGCTTCCTCACAACATGATCACAGGTTTCTAAGAGTGATAATTCAGAGAGAGGGAGGGAGTGAGAGAGAGAGAGAGAGAGGAGAGAGGAGAGAGAGAGAGAGAACCTACTGTAGTCCCTTATCAGATTCTTTTGGTATTCTTTCCAGAAGACACCTTCCAGATCTTAATTTTACAGATGCCTTTAGGTGAATGTAAAGAAGCAGGAGAAACCCCTGTGGATGATAAAATCAAATGACAAGTGCTCTGGTTAATTTATTATAAGAACTAACAATAAAAGAATGGAGGAGAATGAAACTTTCTCCTGAGCTATAATGCATAATCAATTTTATAAAGATTTAGTTACTAATTATGCTGGGAGAAAGATTATATAATGAAAAGTGAGAAAACTGACAAACTTCCAGGCCTTTAATTTATCCCATTAACTGTATTATGATTTTCCCTGATTTACAAGGATATTAAAACCTAGAAACAAAATCTTTTTGCAGTTATTATTAGCCTTTGTACATGAATGTGATAGTATTTGTTTTAATATGAAAGATACATAATCATTGAGATCCAGTCATATTAACACATTGTATTTATACATAAATACCCTAGGAAGATTGAATTTCTCTTTTGATTTGTTGATTTCATGCATTGTTCCTTCATCCTACGTTTGGTAAACAGAATAGTTATCACAATAGTTATGAATTAATTAAAATGTAGAGAATGCCAGCAAGCATAATTATTCCTATATACATTTTTTTTATTAGGATAAAGGAAGAAAAAATCTTTGTGTTCCCTAGTGACCATTCCAGAACACTTAGGCACAAAGGCCATCTTAATAATTTTATTATTATGAATTTAGGATTTGAATTTGGGAAAGGCAAAATCAAGATGAGTTGTCAGAAAAAATAAGAACAGAAGTCATAAACAGCCAAAGACAGAAAAAAGTTATTATACATGCTTTCAGTTTTAGATCCTACAGATGAGTGAAGTCATATGGTTCTTGATTCTTTCTGTCTGATTTATTCTGCTTAGCATAAAACTGAAAAGCAACAAAGAAATAGAAACATATAGACACAAACAGTAGTTTAGTGGTTACCAGAAGGTAGTGGGGTGGGGGATGAGGAGAGGGAGGGGACACCGAATATACACTGATAGAATGAGAACTGACTGGGTGGTGAGCACACAATGCAACACATAGATGATGGATTATAGAATTGTACACCTGGAAACTTCATAATTTTACTAACCCAGGTCATCCCAATAAATTTAATAAAAAAAAAAGAGTACATGCATTATTTTAAAATAAATAACCATAACTATTAACACTTTTAATTTTTAAAAAGTAATCCTTTTTTCAAAGATTTTTAAGAATACTCAAAAAGCACAGTTAGAACAATTAATAAAATAAATTTTATATTAATAAAATAAATCTGTTATCTGGATATAGAATAACTCTGCTACACAAAAGAAACAAAAAACCCTCAAATTCTAGTTTTATTCTCTGTGAATTTAATCTATGTGACAATTTGCAGGAGAGGATTTGTAAGCCTTTTTTTCTTTATGTACAATCCATACAAACTTTCATAATTTTCAACACTTTTCTCACTGGTTTTCAAATCATTAGCTGTAGGTATTACAAACATAATATGGCCTAAAATTTGTCTTTTTTAGCTTTATCAGGACCAACATCCTTCAGGAACATAGTTACAAAATTCCTTAGAAAACTACTAGCAACTGAAATTCAGCAAAACGTAAAAAGGAAAAATACCACATGACCAAGTATAGATCACTCTAAAACTGTAAGTTTGGTTTAGCATTCAAAAATCAATTGATGATATTCATTACGTTAAAGAATAAAGGAGAAAAATCACATGACCATTTAAATAGATGCAGAAAAGCATTTAACAAAATTCAATAGTCATATATAATAAATCTCTGCAAATTCGAAACCGAAGGGAATTTGCTCACGTAACAAGGGACATTTAAGACACCTAACATAATTCTTGCCTGTAACTATGAAATGCTGAATGCTTTCTCACCACAATCAAGAAAGAACAAGGATGATCCTCTCACCACGTCTATTCAACACTGCATGGAGGTCCTACAAGTGCAAAAAGGCATAAATAGTAAATACAAGTCACCAAATTGACCTGTAAAGAAGTAAAACAGTCAATTTACAGATTACATGACTGCTTAAGTAGAAAATCCTAATGACCCTAAATAAATTTAGTAAGATCTCTGGGTAGAAAGTCAGTATACAGCAATAAGATGAATACACTAACAGCAAACCATTGGGGGAAAAATATTTTTAAATAGAATTTACAATAGCATCAAAAAATTAATTAATCAGAAATGCCTTTAATAAAAGACATGTGATACATCTACAATGAAAACTTAAAATACCACTGAGATTAAAAAAGACCTAAATAAAAGGAGGAATACAGCATGTTTAGGTATTGGAAATAATATTGTTAAGATGTCAACTATAACCAAATTGATTTAGCAATTCAATACAATTTTAATTACAATCCCAGCAGATGTTTTATGGAAACATATGAGCTCTTTGTAAAATAAATATATGAAAAAGCATAGGACCTAGAATATCCAAAGCTATCTTAAAAAAGAAAAATAAAAATGGAGAACTTAAACTACCTGAAACTAAGACATACTACAAAGTATTATAATCAAGACTATCACAGTGGTATAAGGATAAAGCAAGAAGAGATCTACAGAGAAAAGAGAGAACACAGAAATAGTACCAAATTTTGTGGTCATTTGATTATCAACAAAGGTGCCAAAGCAACCCAATAGATGAAGAAAAGTCTTTTTATTAAATAGTGCTAAAAACAATAGATATCGATATCAAAAAGAAATTTAGCCTGAACCCCTAACTTAAACTAACTTGAGATGAATTACAGATTTAAAGGTAAAAGCTTGTATGCCTGAAACCTATGTAATCCTTGCTAACAGATGTCACCCCAATAAGTCTAACAATAAAAATGAATTTTTAAAAAAAGGTAAAAGCTAAAACTAAAAAGCTGCTAAAATAAATTTAAAATATATAAAAAAATCTCTTTCAGACATGGAGATAAGCAAAGATTTCTTACACAGGATGTAAGAAGGAAAAATCATAGAAATATTCAATTAAAATTAAAATGAAAACTTTCTCTCATCAAAAATGAACAGATGAGCCACATACCAGAAACAAATATTTGCAATAAATATTTGTGACAAAGAACTTATATCCAGAATATACAGTTTTCCAAATTCAATAATATACATGTTTTAAATATATGTATCTGAGGAACATTACACAATGGTAAACACATCAATTCACGAAGAAATCACAGAAATCCTAAACGTGTAAAAGCACTGAATAAATGTGGATTAGAATGAGGAAAACATAGCTATGAATATCAACATCAGGCAACTGATGAAAATTTTTTTTTTTTTTTTTTTTTTTTTTGCTTTTTGGTATGTGGGTAGCTCCCTGACTGGGAATCGAACCCAGGCCGCAGTGCTGACAGCGCCAATGCCAAAGCCTTAAGCCACTACACCATCAGAGAACTCCTTGAAATTTTAATATGAACATGGATGAACCTTGAAAACACTAAGTGAAAGAAGCCAGTCACAAAAGGCCACTTATCATGCTATTCCCTTTATACAAATTAGGCAAATCTACAAAGACCAAAAGTAGATTTCGTGTTTGCTAATGGAAAGATGGTTGGGTAGAAGGGTGATAGCTAAAGTGTTAAGAAGTTTTCCTTTTGAGGTGATTAAATGTTCAAAAATTGTGGTGATGGTCACACATATCTGTGAATATTCTAGAACCCTTGATTTGTTCCCTTTAAAAAGGATGAATTGTATGGTATGTAAATTTTATTCTCAATAAACAGGTAATTTTAAAAATCCATGGTCCTTTACATGGGCACGCTTTACAAACCATCTAGGTAGTCATCATTACATTAGGTCACATTCTCTGAAAACAGCAGAAGCCTTGGATTCTAGCAAGTGTACTCTATCAAGGGGGTGCCCTTCAGAAAACTTAAATCAGAGGTTCTCAACCTGTGGGTCGCAACCCCTTTCACAGGGGTCGCCTAAGACCATCGGAAAACACATATCAGATATTTACATGATGATTCATAACAGTAGCAAAATTACAGTTTTGATGTAGCAACGAAAATAATTTTATGGGGGTCACCACAACGAGGAACTGTATTACAGGGTGGCGGCATGAGGAAGGTTGAGAACCACTGTTTTAAAGGGAGGACTGTAGTTCTGGTATAGGAAAGAGTCAAGCAGGGATAAAATTTAGTTGCAAGCCTAAATTTCCCCAGCAGGATTTCCCCACCTGGAATCAAAAGAGCTGGTCTTATGTACCCTCAGATTGGTCAGTCTTTTGCTGCAGCTGCCACCAGTGACTGAAGTTGTAATCTTCTTGGCAAGCAGGTTCCTAGTCACTGAGAACAGTTGTCTACCTGCTGATGAAGAACTGTAAGCACAAAAGAGGCTAAAGCAAGGTAATTCCTTATCAGAGTCACTGCAAGTGTCAAGGTCCTCCTTGCATTTCTTATCCAGATATTAGTACAGCTCATTCTATTCAGTTACAGTTGTTCCAACTACTCATAAAAGAAAATTAACTTAAATCTCATTATCTACTGTTCATTTTTCCATGTTACACATGGATGAATGGCTATCTATGCACCTATATAATTTCCCCCACAGAGGCAGTTACTAATACTTTATGTGAGCAGTTCCTCCTCAGTGAAGCAAAGACAAATTTGTAGTAATTTCATAGAGCAACATATTGTCTAGGTTATTTTATCTATATACCACCTTACCAATTTAAATCCATTAAGAAAGACTCCATTTCCCTAGTCTCAGTTCATCTGGAGAATTAAAATCTTCTGTGTAACATCTGACTCAGCATGAAAAGGCCTAATTCTGCCACAGTTCTGGACTCACGATTCCTATTCCTTCCTAGAGAGATGGAAGTGTGGACCACTGCCGGTACTGGGCCCTGGGTATTGACTTCTAAAACCATCCATAACTCAACCACTGGCTTCATCTTATGCTGATTATATTACCTTCATGTACTTTGGGTCCCATGGGACACCAGCAGGACAGCACTGACACTGAATTTCATAGTAACCTAGAGTCTTCTAAATTCCAGTTTGTATTCTTTAGTAATGATACCCTTGCACTAGATGTCACAGCGGAATATACGTAAAGGTGACGTTTCTGCTTCCGAAGTTGTGTGAGTGAACCATGTCCCTGCTGACTAAACAGAGCAGGGAAATGTTAGGCCATGTCCGTGTTCGGGTTCCACATCTGTGGTCTCAAGACACACTGGGGTTCTGAGATACCTCAAATCTTTGCTTGCCAGTTGGCAGGCTATAATGAAATACACACATACACACACCTCGATTTATGCACACTGTGGTAATTATAACTTGATAATTTCTTTAAAACATTCTTACCATAACCTGATATAGTAGAAAGATCATAAACTGCAGTGTCCAACACCTAAATTCAAAAAGAAGTTCTGTCATATACTACTAGTTTGTTTACAATTATACTGGAATAAGTTACTAAATCTCTCTTTTCCTTGTTTTTTAATTTTCATTTGTATAATAAGGACATTAATGCATTTCCTCATAAAATTGCCCTATGGATTAATAACGTAATGTAGGTAATGCACCCAGTACAGTACCTAGCACGTGGTACTCAATGAATGTTAGGTCCCTTCCTCTAAGAAAAATGAAATAGGAAAATATCAAGTTCATAAAGGTATAACTGCAAAGGTAAGTAGGCCACCAACTCTGTTTGAAAAAATACTGAAGAATATATGGAAGCAAAAACGTACCAGTGCCTAGAAAACCACCTAGAATATTTAGAAATTCAGAATAAAATAATCCAAAATCAAAATAATACCTGGCAGTCTTCCAAAGGAAATGAATTATAAGCTTCAGTTTAAAGTATATCTTCTTAGAAATTTATCTCTCTAAGACACTTTATTTTAATGCATGATTTAAAGCATGTGTGTTCAACCTTTTGGCTTCCCTGGGCCATAGTGGAAGAAGAATTGTCTTGAGCCACACATAACATACTCTAACGATAGCTGATGAGCTAATACAAAATAAAAGTCACAAGAGAAATCTCATAATGTTTTAGGATTTTGTGTTGAGTCACATTCAAAGCCATCCTCGGCTGCAGGTTGGACATGCCTGATTTAAAGAGTTACATTTCATCAACCTGAAACTTGTAGCATAAGGACCTCTTAAATTCAAACAGGAACATATGCAATTTATCTGTAAACATTTTTTAAAGCTAGATCAAAGAGAGATTTTGTTCTACAAAGTCATGATATTGCACATAAAACTATAAAAGGGTATGATGGTGCCATGATCTGTTTTATTTTCCAGTTAATTATGACGTTCTTTAGGAGAACACTGAATTGCTAGGCCAGGCAGTATCTCCAGACTAGTGTAAATCTTGCTGTTCTCAGGCCTGGAGTGACTTAAACCATGTCAGATGGGGTCTCTATCATTATGGAAGAGCATTGTTCTAATTGCTAGAGGTTCACAAGCCTAAATCATAGCAACAAAACTCATATAACAAGCTTCTTGAAGATTGCCTGAACTTGAGTTAATGGCAACTGAACAAAATAAAGCAACTGGTACTGGTAAGGGCCCCTTTTAAAGGCCATTTGTCCTGCAAAGAAATTCAAGAATTTAACCTCCTAGGCAGGTGACTAACTTGAGTCTTTGGGGTGCTTTCTTTATACAGTAATCACAGATAAGGGCAAATGTGCTACATGGGGTACCACTTGAAACACACCTGGAACATGAAAACCACGGATGTGGTAAAATAACAGTTTACAAAGCTATCAGTGGATATATCCTAAGCCCAAGCTAGAGTCTTGAGGATAGGTCAAGTCAAATAAATTGGATCAATTTCAGAAAAGTAAACAAACTGTTGACATGAAGGTCATTTATTAAGAAAGACATCTTCACACATTTATATGTACCAAAGGACTAACGCACCACAGACAGGCCACAGTAGGTATGTGGGACAGTGTCAAAGTTTCTCTTCCTTCAGGCCCTTCCTGGGTGGGACAGACCCCTGAGATATAAAAAGGAAGCTGGCTGTGGAAATTCTCACTAGAAACAAGGACTTTTAACACTGTATGTTTTTTTAATAAACATTCCATTGAGTCCAGGTAGAAATGCCCTAAAAGCCAGAGGATTCAGTAAATAATGAGCACACATTTCTCAAATAATAGTGATTATTATCTTATTAATGAATAATTTTAAAAATAATATCTGTAGTTTGCATCATACTTTCACATTCCTAATCTCTTTTAAATCTTCCATAAACTCCATGTACATTATGGGTTATTATTGCCATTGTAGGGATGAAGAAAGGGAGTACAAAATGTTAACTGACCTGACCAAGACAACACAGCTAGTAAGAGGCCAGCTAACATTCACTGTTACGTTTTGTAGTCTCGCACATTAATTTGAATGGTAATGTATTTGGCATATATAATAATGTCATTTTAAAATATCATGTGATAAAAATTAAAATCACAAATATAAACACAAAATTATAAGCACAGATTCTCAGTTCTTCAAAGAACACTGGCTACAAAAGGCCAGCACAGAACAATTATTATTACTCACCAAGGGGAAAATCATCATTCTGTAGTCTTATTTAATTTACTGTCACTTTAATAAAGCTTTAGAAAACCCAAAGGATTATTTATTTTCTGTAAGCAGTGAGGGTTGCACATAACCAAGGAAACACTGGGAAGCGTGCTTGTCTTGGTTGTTCGAGCTTCCTTTTTTTAATTCGTCATCTTTGCTCCACCAAGTAATTACATTTTGAAGTTTCAAAGCACAGAGAAGCTAATGTATTAAGTAAGCCAATTTAAGTAAATTTTTTATTGTTTCTCATAAAGACAAGATTTGCAGTTACAATGTTTTCCTTCACACAGTGCCTTCAGGTGATCAAATTTTCCCTTCAAGGAAGGAAACAAAATCAGCCAAATTGCCAACACTCTTCAAGCTCTGCTACCACTCTAGACAGCTTATTTGCACATTGTGATGAAGGCTCTTCTTAGATCATATTCTTTCTTGAATCTAGAATACTTTACTGCAATCTTAAAATAAAAAGACACAGTAGCTCTACCTCTATGATTTTGATAATGTCCATCCAATAGCGTTTAGTTTTAAGCTTGACACTTTTGCCATTTTCTCAAATTATACTGTGGGACAATTTGCAAGTGTTTCTTAAATTATTCATTTAACAAGTTATAAAATATCTCTCTGATACACAGAATGAGCACCTAATGGAGGTTCTCCTTATCTGAAATCAAAGCCACCCTCCAGTCCTACCTAATCAACGTAACCAAGGTTCCACTATACTGAGCAGACTCGTTCAGATGAAAAAGATCAATTACAAAATTAAATTTTCTAACAGGCTGGGTAACATCTGAGCAGAATCAGAGATGCAAAAAAGAACATTTCCAAAGGGAGTTAAGGGAAAGGATGACACATGCAGTGTTGGCTTGAACCGAGCCTTGGAGATGCTCAGACACCAGGAAAAAGTTAATGCACTCAGAAGACCAAAAACCATGAGAAACCTCTGTAAAGGCATTATAGAATTTGAGAACAGAGGGGGGTAGCAGAAGAAGGGCAGGCACCGTGGACAGAAAGCAGGCTGTGGGAAGCCATTTCCCCTACTCACATGCTCGGCATGTTAAATTCATAAAAGCAACCTGAGGTTAGCCAGCCCCAGTAGGACCCACAACCACAGAATGGACTACTCCCTCCTCATACCTCCATCCATCCCTAAAGTCTGGTAATGACAACTGTGGGAAGCATCTGTTTAAAAGCACAGTTCTGAGAGAGAGGTATAGAGAGGTGCCCTGAGGGGCTGGATGGATTGGGATGTGGTCACAGAGAGGGGAGCGTCCCTCTCTGCCAGCCAAATGAGAACAGGGATGTTGCCTAGACCAAAAAAGCAAGGAAAGACTTCTTTGCTGCTGAGTGATAACTCTGCATTTCCTTTCTTCTTTTCTCTGCCAGTAAGTGTTATCTACCTGGAACTACCTCCTGACTTCATTCCTAACTTCATCTCAGCACCAGTTCAGAGCAGGGAGTAGAAGTGATTATGAAGATTTAAAAAGGAGGAAGGAGGGGAGAAGAGAAACAGGTGAGCCACTACCTCAGTTCTAGTACATCCTGAAGTTTAATTATAGAAATTCAATCTGCTAACACAAATACAAGGTATGATATATTGCATATCTATCATATATCAGACTCAGTGCCACCTGCTTGACAAATATTATGTAATTCAGTATAAAACCCTGGGACAAGTATCACTGCCCCTAATTCACAGATGAGGAGTCAAAGAAGTCACTTCTTTTTATGTCTTAAAATTTGCCCATAGTCACATGGATTTTACATTTTCAGATCTAAGATTCAAGTCCAGATCAGGATGGCTCCAAAAGTTATTCTCTACATGTGTTCTTCACTACCATTTCTAGAGTTTCCTTTGAAAATGTCTAACAAGCAGAAATCTACAGGAGTGTAACTCAGATGCACTTCGAGATCAGGAAGACGCTTTCTAGACCACGATCCCCCAAGCACTGGAAGAGGCTTCCTGACCAGGGATTCTCCGTAAGTGAGGCAGGGCTGGGAGCGGGAAGTGGTAGAAGAGGTTGCTTTTGTCTCTTCTAGTTCCACTTACTCTGCCCTTCCTGTCCTGCGTCAGAAAAAGAACACAGCTTCCTTTTATTTCTACCCACACCACGAGGCATGAAGGTTGAGTACCATGTACTGACTTCGTGCTGTAGAGTGTGGCAAACAGAACGTGAGTATTAGATATTCCCTAAAGACTTGGTGCTTCTCTGCTTCCCAGGGGCTCCGCCCTCAGGAATCCTCTAGAGACTCAATCCCCTTCCTTAATTTGCAAAACGCTTTAGCTCTCTGCTCCCTGTGGCTTGGCTTGGGCATGTCACTGCTTTTCTAAGATTCATTAGTGTGCTTTGCTCAATAATGCACCAGCTACTCGAGGTTCCCTGATTTGTGTCCAGAAGAGGATGAGACCCACTTTCTTCTCTTTTCTTTCCCTCCACCCCCCACCCCGTGTTAGCTCCCACACAGAGGTTGATGTCTCCCACCTATGTCAACTAGTTACTTTAAAAGTCAGCTGCTACTCATTGTAATTTGGGGTGTTTTTTTAACTCTTACTAGCACCTTAATTACTTAGAACCTACTAATTTTTGAATTGCACAGAAAACATGTCTTTTTGCATGAAGGTGGCAAGGGGTGCTCTTACTAATTCTCCAGAGATACTGGCAGGCCAATACAGTTCTTAGGTTATAACATTTTAGAGGAAAAGCATTAGATTAATACAGACCATGCTATTAATATACCGAGTTAATACTTTCCCACAAAAGCTTTAGCAATAACAATTTAGTAACAAAGGGACTGGTCTATGTTTTAGTCACATGGGATGAGAGGCAGTTCCAGAACTTCCTGTTAAAGCACCACAGGCAGTAGGATGGCCCCAGGATGTGAGGCAGCTCGAAAGTGTGGCTGGAAACTGCCCAGACTGTCACTTGTAGGTTACGAAGGAAGACAGGAAAGGGAAACGGAAGCTCTGGGAGAAAGGAGGGAGAACAGAGCATAGGGCAGAGCCTTGGGGCACCCTATGTCCCCAATGCAGGAAGAGTTAAAAATATTTCTATTATTTCTTTAAGCTAAGTGGTTCCCAAAACTAAGATCAATGTTTTACAAAAGTTCAGCCTTCGTATCTGCTGGAATTTTATATCTGATTTCTGCTTTCCTCTAAATGGTGTTCTTGAAACATTTTCTGAAAACTCAGAGGTAAAAGAGAAAGACAAGCCAGGACCTTCAGCATTTGTTAAAATGTTTTCTGTAATCCATCCTGGTTTATTCTGCTCCCAGGCAGGCTGATTTTAATCCTCATACGCAGTCCATTCTGACCCTCTGCCCACAAAGATAAGAGGAGTAAAGCTTTTACAATAATGGCATATCCTATCTGGAAAGGATTCCACAAATCCTCCTGTAAGATTCATACAAAAAAAATCCAATTTAGCAAAAGCTTTAAACACATGCAGACACACACATAATACAATGTACCTCCTATTAAGAAGCTCATGGTGACCAAGGGCCAAGTAAGAAACAAAACCTGGATTCCCAAAAAACACAACACTTTCAAATGCAAGTCTTAATTCTGCATTGAGAAAAAAAAAAGCCACTGAACTATTTATTAAATGAGTATAAAGATCTTTAGACTTTCTTTTTACCCCATTTGTTCTGAATCTCAGACTATCGACATAAAACATTTTTGTTTTGCCTTACAAATCTCCCAGTTTTTTCCTAGCAAAAATGGCTTTGACAAACTCAATTTTGCTTTTTCTTCTCCTTTATGACACACTGCCATGATTTCAGAGTAAATTCAAAAATTTTTCTAATTTTAAGCTTGCTGCTTTATGCTTATAGTATTATCCAGATTTAATGGAGAATTAATAAGCAAACAAACACAAAAATCAGTCTAATGGTTTGCTAACCAACAGCAAAACAGATAAAAGCAGTTTGTTTTCCTGGGCAGATTTTGACCAACATTATCACATCATTATCCTGTAAAGTGATCAGCTTCTCCCAAAGCAGCCACCCAACTACCTGCTCAAGCTATTACTCCCTTTTCGTTAGCTACATCTTTATTCTCCTTTGTGTGTGTCCCTACTTGCCTTTCGGTTTGTACAGTCACAGGCTCAGGGAACACCGTGTAGCAGTACAGTCTTGTGCACCAGAGAAGTGAAAATGTATGTGGACTTGATGGAAGGACCATGCTTTATGTGAGAGTTGTGACATTGTATAAAGAAAAATTTTTAAATAAAATTCTACAGTTTTTGGAGAGAGCATTGCCTATTCTATAGTGAATTCTTTCATAAGACCCAATATTATTTGGTCACATAGTTAACCTTACACTAACTTACCTACTCTAAATCTGGATCTTTATTTGTTGGATTCCTAGAGTAACTTGCATTTGTTCAAAAATTTGGTCTTCATCCCTTTCTGATCCCACCACACACTACATAACAGGCTCAGCCCTTTCTTCTTCTTTTGCAGAAACTCACGCACATGTTCACAAAAGCTGTGTATGTGCCTTTCGTTCTTTGCCCACCTTCCCTGAACATTTTCATTTCCCACATTCCCCGACTTTAAAGTCCTCTGGCTTCACATTCCACCTCGTACTGTAGTTACTAGTTTGCATGTCTCACTTCTGCTACAGACAATCTTCTTTAAGGTCACAGCCAAGCCTGGCCCCATTTTTTATCACATGGAGCTTACGTAATAGGTTCTGAATAATTATTTGTTAAATTTGAACTAATGTATTTCTCTCATTGTCATCCAAGCTTCCTCTGACATGGATGCAAGCAAACTAAGTTACAGCACAAAATCTAAATGCCTCGTGTGACAGGACTGACCATATACTTGCTCCTGAATTAGCCTTATCTCTCAGCATTACCCTTTCCCACCCAACCCCCCACTACATGCCCAACCCATACATAGTTTAAGCCACATTGATTAAATAGCAATGTACCATATGATTTTAAAGAATGAATCATGTAATATCAAGCAGATTATTTATCATTTCTGTGTTTATCTCAGTGACTAATTATACTCAATAAATGTTGGTTTCCCTTTTCAACTTTTAGTTCCACAAACCAATACCAACTTATGCGTCTGTGCTTTTGCACATTTTCTTCATTCTCAGAATCATCCCTGCCTATGTTGTACCCCCACAATTCTCCTCCCCTCACTCATTATGCTCCATCCACACTAAGTTTCTCTTGTTTTCACAATATTCCATGATGTCAGTCAGCTCCATACCTTTGCTCTTCTCTACTGCATCCTCAGCACCTAGGCAATGATTGGCTCATACATGTTCCATTAATATTTATTGAATGTGTAAAAGAATAAATGGGATTTGAAGACCATGACCATTGTGCCATAAGAGTAGTTGACTCCATTATGTTCCTTTTAGCTACAAGTAATGGAGGATCCAACTAACAGAGGTCTAAACAATAGAGAATTTTATTACATCACACAATTATAATAGAAGACCAAGAACAAGACAGCTTTGGGTCAATTATTTCAGCTTCCAAATAACCACTCCAAGCCTCCAGTTCTTTTCTTCTCTCTGCTCTACATGCTCTGCAAGCAACCAGTAGCTTATGGTCACAAAAAGACTGGAGCATTTCAGGTATCACAAGTGGATGACAACATCAGCTAACAACAGAAGTATTTCCTCCACTCAGCTCTTTTTATTAATAAGAAGACTCTTCCCCATAAGCTCCTCAGCAAAACTGCCCTCAGTTCTATAGGCCAAGATTGCATTACATGCCCTTCCCATTCCTATCTAAATCACTAGAGAAGGGAGTAAGACCTCCACAATTAGACCATTTATCATTTCTCCCTTGGTCCTGGGAAAGAGTTCACTTTTCTTAAGTAGTAAAAGGAAAATAATAAAACAAAACCACAACTCTGGCAATAATAAAAAGTTGAGAGAAAAGGGAAATGAGAAATGACAAGGAAAGGCTGTTAGGCAAAAAAAGAATGTCATCATCATCATCATCATCATCATCATCACCATCAGCAGCAGCAGCAGCACCACCATCAAAGTTCAGAAATATTGTTGGCCAAAACACATTTCCTCTATTTAAGTGAGTTTTAAGGACTTGGGTCTTTAAGTAACAATTTAAGCTTAATTCTAAAAACATTTGATATATAAGAGCACAGGTTCTATTTACATCTGACTCAACTTCAAGCAAAGTAACTGGACCTTTTCTTTTTAATATATTGAGAATCCACAAAATATTTCATTTGAAAAAAGGTTTTATTTTTATGACTAAAAAAAACAGAAGAATCTGAAAATTACTGATTTGGTTTGCCTGATATTTTTCACATGAGCAACTGAGTCCCAGATAGATTACATAATTTATTTGAGTAATATATTGGCTCAATATCCTGGCAAAACAGGCCATCTTCAGGAACCCAAGTCCCAAGGCAAAGGAAAAGACCAGGTTCAGCGTACTAATAACCAAAGATGATAATGCTTGGCAACGGTTTGCTGGAGCCCCAGATTTTAGGCTAGCTGGCATTAGGCTTCCAGGTGAAGGTAACCCCTGATCAGAGGGGAGTGTTCGCGAGCTGAGATAAGGCAGCAGTTGTCCTATGACTTGATCTTCCCCCTCCCTCTAACATCCCTTCTCTATCAGCCTGTGGCCTCCTTTTCCACATGCTCCTTAAATGTTAATCTACCATAGTCTCTTCTGCATATTTGCCTCACATGTTTTCTTTCTTCAGCTTCAGCTTCCAATTTTTTGCCAACGAACAGCAATTTCTATCCCCAGTATTTCTCTCACAAGCTTCATACGTGAACTTGCCATCACTCACTGGTCATCTCCAACTAAATATCCCACGAGCACCTCCAAATCTATACCTTTGAAAACTACACCCAATACCTAGTGTCTTCTCACTCTCCATTCATACTTGTTCTGCCTCAGGTGTTCGCAAAGCCAGTAAAATAGCTCCCCATCCTGAAGAGCCCAAGCCAGAGAAAGCAGGCAGGTCATTGTTCAGCCCTCTCTTTTCCTCACCCACACATCTGAGGTCCCTAGATTGAAAATCCACACTTGATATATTTGAGCAGAAAGATAGGACTCTGATGACATCATAGACCATCCTGCTACCCCTACACTGCCTACCTCCAACTCCACTTTACATGAGGAAAACAAAATAACATAATTAGATTAAGCTACTCTCACTTGAAATTTTTTCTATGTGCAACCAAAGAAAAAAAGAAAAGAAAAGCTTAATTAATATGGGATCAACATGAGAGAATTGGAAAAGATTGTCAAATGAGAATATAATAAAGCTCAGCCATGAGCATCACTATTCCGGTTTAAAATGTATCTAAGAGTCTTTCATTAACTTTCACTCAACTTCCACTAAACATTCACCAAAGCAAGAAAGAGAGAACTAGGGCTGACTGTTACATTAATGTAGTCTAAGAATTTGGAAGGAATTTCAACTAACTTTGAGTTGTTAAAATAGGAATGAGAAATAATTGGTGACCCTTTGCTATCAGAAGCATAGAAACAAGACTAAAAAGGTAGAAAAACAATATGCCCTCTACCAGCCATAGCTTCCAACAGAAATCCAACTCAAATTAGCATAACACCTCAGGCACAAATTAATGTAGAGGCGTGTATAATATTTTTAAGATTCAGCTCCTCTTCATGTTTTGACTCTATCTTTTCTTCTGTTGGCTGAATTGAACAGATTTCAAGCTTCCTGGGGTGGCCCTTAGCAGCTCCAGGATCGTATTCTCCTGAGCTCAAAGCAGAAGGAAAGAACAGTTATTTCTTTCTCAGCCTGGGAACATTATGTCTCATTGGGTCTGCCAGGGTCACATTCCATCTTTGAGTGAATTACCAAGACTAGGGGACCATGTAATGCTCTGATTTGCCATGCCAGAGCCACCTGCCTCCTCCCTAGAACCAGGAGAGGAACTCCTGTGAAAGCACATGGACAGAGTGGAGCAGAATCACTTCTGGTCAGGTTCTACCAACAGGGAGAGTAAGGATACACAAAGCTACACCTTGATTGCTTTCTCAATGGATCTAATTTTCAGAAAAGGCATCACTTCAGAAAAATGCACTCTAGTATAACAACTAAATCCCTAGCCCCACCTATATCTGCCCTAGAGAATAGAGACGGGGTATTTCTCTCCAAGAAAAATTGAATTTGATACCAGAAAAAGAGAGAATACATAGGGGATGGAAAAAATAATGTCCATTATACCTACTGTTGCCCTCAGATCAGAAATTCAGATTTTGCACTAATGGAGAACGGAGCAAGTCGCTCTCCTGTGACAGTAATTCATTCTGAGAAACCACTCCACGGTTTGCTCAAACGGTACTACTTCTCCTTCCATACACATCAGGAGGCTGCAACTTCAGGAAACAACTAACTAGGAAGACAGGAAAGGGACATAAGGGCAGCATATTTCATCCTGACTGTAAAACCTTGAAGGATGGTAGAGAAAGAAAGAGCAGCACTGGGTAAAGTATATGCTGAGGATTATAATTTTTCATTTGCCACAACGACTCCTGGAGCCAGAGGGAGTAAAAATGCAGTAAGATCCTGCCTCAGCGAGTCAGTGCCATACCACGTGAATGCCTACCAGATACCAGGAAGCAAACTGACACTTAAAGTCAAAAATAAGAAGAAGGTGATGTATTTATCAGGTACACACAAACAGAAAGTAAGCCAGGGACACATACCAATTACAGACAAAAACTTAAACAGCACAGAGACAATTTACGTTGACAAGAGAAACAAACCACCATAAATCTTTATAAGGCAACAATATAAAGCATGAAATATTATAAATAAGAAGGAAAATTCTTCAAAAATAATATTGCAGATTGACAATAACAAAAATAAAATCATTACATTACAAAACTTATCAGTAATGCAGTGTTAATATAACAGAGGATTGTTCTTAGCCATTTATTCAGTGAATGAACAAACTACCCCAGGATGAAGATTTTAAAATCAGTTCTCTTCCTCCCTCTTTATTATCTCAGCCAGCAATTTACTTGCAACTGAACTGCCTTCAACAGTTCTGTTTTCATGATGGTCTTTGTTCTACTTACTGAATGCTTTATTTTGCTTCTCCACTGAGCCCTAACCTACATTCTAGCTGCCCCTTATCTAATTATTTACTTAATATGACATTTTATTGACCCATGTTTTAACTCAAATACATTTACTTTACAGGGAAACTGATGCATAGGAAAACACGAGTAGAAGGCAAGGATAAAAGATAGAGAGGCCCATCCATGCCCTTGGAGTTAGAGGACAAAAAATGCCTCAAGAGTTAGATGTGGGAGGTATACTAGCTTGATAAGGCTGCTGTGACAAAGTGCCACAGACCGGGTAGCTCAAACGTCTTCACCAATTGTTGGCTCTGTCCCTACTTGGATATCATGATACTTACACACAGTAGGTATAAAACAAATGTTTGTGTTTTGAATAGATGTTCATTAGTGTTGAATACTGACCATTTATTAATATCACTTTTTCCCCACCAGACCAAGGATCAATACTCCAAAGTACATCTTCCTTCAGTCTCACATCACTGCCTTTCCATCCTTGGAAGATCTTACTTTGCTCCCATGTGCAAATCTCTGATCTTTATTGGAATGGTGAGTCTCTCCAGACTCCAATTCAGGACTTGCTTAGACTAGAACCCAAATCAAGTCATGTCAGCCCTAGTCAGATACTGGCTCCTCCAGATGCATGAGGGCTCCATTTTATAAAGCCATAGAAATTACTCAGTCTTCAAATTAAAAAAATGATCCACCACTGTCTAAGTAGCCTTAATATCTTCTTCTCTTCAAGCCTTAATATCTTCATAGATCAAGACCTATTTATGATCACAGAACCACTCTAATAAAGTACAAGCAAGGAGCCTATGCAGTGAAGAGTTATCTCAGTCCCAGTCATTCCAGTCCTGTACCTTTCAAAGAAAGGCCTGACCTCAGGAGGACTGGCCCTTGTCCTAGGAAACAACCTCTGAGCCCCTTAGAGCATCCTACCTGATAAGGGTGTTTTTATATTCCTGAGGCCTTGGGCCAGGCTGTATCCTTTTACCACATGGTTTACGTCAACAGTGTGACTTGTGATGCCTGCGGTCCTGGGCCATGCTATACCAGTTTGACCTCAGAGGGGTTAGAAAGCGAGTCACTGAGGTCAGTCACATGGGTGCTGCCTGCCTGTGAGACTGACCTGAAACATTATAAAGCTAAAAATCCTGGACACCAGGCTCCATGTTCCCTCACCTGGAGAATTAAGGGTGCCCATGCGACTCCACTGGGGAAAGACAAATGCAAGCTTACTTTTGGACTTCACCCTTTTACCTTTGCTAATTTTAATCTGTATCATTTCACTGTAATAGACAATAACCATAAGTGTAACAGCTTTTCTGAATCCTATACTTGCATGTCTTCATAGCAAATTATCAAGTCTGAGTATGGTCATGAGAAGCGTAGGCCCAAAGCCCCCTGAGTGAATACCAAAATAAGAGAAGCCAATTGATTTAGCTTCTACCTGTAGATTCTTTCTACCCATACTCAGAACACTCAGGACTTTTACAGAGACCTATCCCATTACTTTGGTTTTCACCGCTACTTCATCCTGAAGATGAACTGACTATACCTAGAAAAATTTTAATGGCTAAATGCATTGACCAAAAATTCAGCCTCTACGGATTTAGCAAAAGGAAATGCTCACACATGTTCACATGGATAGGTGTAGGACATTAATCCTAATATTAAACTGTAAGTAAAACATCAGAGACAATTTATATGTCCTTCAACAGAAAAGTTACAATACAGAATAGGATACCCTTACTGTGGAATATTATGTTCCTGGGTGCTTATATGAAGTACAATCCAAGAAAGATTGTTGGGGATAAAAATCAGGTATGCAGAATACAGCTTCATTTTTGTAAAAGCAAAATAAAATCCAAATTCTTGTTTGTGTACACATAGAAAAGGAGCTGGGATCCCCATAAATCTGATGCCAGTGGGTATCGCGAAGCAAAGAAGAGAGAGTACAGACAGAGATTTCTTTAGTGATATTAAAATATTTTCAACATGTCATTTTTTGTAAGTTTCACAGATGTTTTAAATATCAAATATCCCAACACTTAACCACTTTGCCTTTATTACAATGCCAAAACCACATGGCACCAGTGAACAAAATTTAACAACGTTAGAATTGGTGCTGCCTTTATTTCCAACTCTCTGAAGAAATCTCACCTGAGCTGTGCTCCTGGATTAGCAGATAGGATGTGGCTCACCAGGTGTGAGGATAGGGGGCTGGAGGGGAGCTAGCAGACACTCTGTATGAGAATGAGGCTCCTCCATAGGTGCTTATCTGCCCTACTGTACCTTGTTATAAAGATTTTTTTTTTAATCTGTGTGGTTCCCTGACTGGAAATCGAACCCAGGCCGCAGCATTGACAGCACCGAAGCCTAGCCACTACACCACCAGGGAACTCCCAAGATGTTTTAAAACATCATGGAACACACTAAGCAGGAATTCCTTTCTCTGTACCCTAAGGGTTGAGGGGAGCTCAGTCAACTGGTGATGGGACCTCACACAAGTCCAGTACTCCTCCAAATCTCACTGTTCTTCACCTGTAACATAAAGACTATGAGTAGATCATCACTAACATCCTTTGCAGCACAATTCTAACTATGACAATTTGTATCACAATAAATTAGCTCCATGTTCCCTCACCTGGACACACCTTCTTTCCCTCTACGTGGCTCATACTCCCAATTAATACTATTGTCATTCCCACGAAGAGAAGAAAAGGTTAGGCTTATATAAAAAGAAACAAGAGTAATTCTTACTGGGAAAGGATCATCACTATTCACACAACTCCTCATCTGGCAGGAGAATAAAGATTACCATAAAAACCTTTCCATATTTAAAATAAAGCTAACCATTTCATATTGATTGCATTATATAATTCTAATTCTCACCAGCCATTTATGTCTTTTGAGGTCTATCAAGATGTCAAATAAAGACTTTCATTAATGAAAAGTACATATTTTATAATTATATGTCCTCTTTAATTTTCTGTATGAATAAAGAGGTAACATTAATCTCTGACATAAAAGGAAATCTAAATGTGGAGAGCAGGGAACAGGTATCAATGTTAAAAGAAAGGCAATTCAAAGAGCTTGTGGTCATTTTCAATTTCTAGGACCAACTTCTAGCTATTCCTAACATTTATTTTTGTCTCTTAATTTGAAATCCTAATAAGAAATATAAGAAGAAAAATATTCATTTATAGTCCTCATTTCCAGCATAAATTGAGCTTTATTATAAAGTATCCACACTCTTCTAGTGCAATTAATCTGCTCAAAAGGAGACCAAAGGCAAAAGATTAATGGGACACAAATGAGGGCTGCTTTGCATGACAGAACCACCTCCATGATCACCCCAGTCATGTGACCCGAGTGCCCAGCTCTTCTACAAGTGACAACCTGCGTACTGCACCACCAACTCTATTTCCAAAACAGCTTAGCGTTATGAAGTTTTTAATTTAAATTCTATTTCACTTTTGTATATTATAAGGTCATTAGAACAATCACCTTTTTTTATAGAAAAAAAAACTGTTCTATGGCACTACAGGCGCAATTGATAGATACCAACAAATTTATGGCATCCTTGGAGCACCACTGTGCATTAGATCGTTTGCTGAAGGAGTTCATTTTAGCTTCAACACCAATAACATCTGAAAAAAAAAACTTTAAAAACCAGATATATAGCAACTAAACGGTGATGTTATATGAAGCTATAATTTTGCAGGTGAGCACTATTATGAAATAGCTGTGAACTACAAATTCTGTTAAGATCCAAGGCAGCACAAAATATACAGATGACAAAGTCCTTTTCTTGAAGAAATTTACACTGTACATGGGGTCCAGAGCATGGGCAGTAACATCGTAATTTGGTAAAGAAAATTATAAACTAGTTCAAAATCAAATTGAGAGTGGACATGCTGAGAGTCATCAAAAAAAGGTGTAAAACAAACCAGCATGGTCAGAGGAGCCCAGTTAGAAGGAAGACGAGACAAATGGAGGCATTTTATGGCATGTGTAAATGGCAAGAGTCTCAGGGTTGGGGAAAAAAATTTAAGTGGCAATAGGAATTTCATAGAGACAGGAATAAGCAACTTGTTGCTAGAATCTTTCTGAACAGTGCTTTTTGAGTCATTGCCTGGAGCAATAAAAGAGGAGAATGGTGTCAAAATACATGGACCAGACTCCAGGAGCAAAGAGAAGGACAGTGACATTAAGCAATCATCAGCAGAAAAATCTAGAGTGCGTGGAGGATCCTGTGTGCATGTGCATACGTTGGGGTTCTGATTTGGAAATTCTAACCACTGTGGAATGATAACACACAGTATCAATGTGGCAGATCTCCCATAGTTAATCTCAAAGCAGCCACTCCTCAACCTGGTTGGGTTTCCAAACACTTCCAAATAGTTATTATACACAAGTCTAAGTCATACAGAAAAAGAAACGGCTAAAATTTAAGTGTATAAATAAATCCTTGATATAAGCTTCTTTTATTTTCCTTGTTTTTTCACCTAAAAGTACATTTAAAAGCTTCCAATAGCAGCTATAATGGAGTAGCTGGTATCAAACTAATCATCCCACTGAAAAAAATTACAAAACCTAAACAAATACTTAAAACTAACTGCAGGCATTAAAAGTGTGAGTATAGGCAGGATTTGAGGGGCTCTGATGCATGAGGGAAAGAAAGGACAGGTAGTGAGCTTCTTCATAGTCATCTGGCTCTTTCCCTGAGGTTGCTTTCCAGTTTCCTGTAAGCAGAGGAATAGGCCTCCAGCAAAAACATGTTGATTTTAATGAGTTATAGAAAACAGTTTAGAACCCAGCCTATCAAAGTGGCTAGAATTTGTAGATTAAAATTACAGAGGGAAAGGAACCTCAGGAAAGCAAACCCCATGATCTGCATATAAATTCTCCTCAAATCACTAACATCTGAACTCCATATGAAGAGTGTGAGTATAAAAGAGATAATTCCTAGCCAATTCAATAAGGAAAGAAACAAACACCACACAGACTGTTATCTATTCTCAGATGACACGACTATATATGTTGAAAATCCCACTAAATTTTAAAAGTCCACAGAATGTTTTGTTTGTTCATTTATTTTGTTCTTTAGATTCCACAGATAAGTGAGACCATATGCTGTCTTTCTCTGTCTGACTTATTTCACTTAGTATAATACCCTCTAGATCCATCCATGTTGTTGCGAATGGTAAGATTGCATTCTTTTCATGGCCAAGGAATATTCCATTGTATATATAAGGCGGGACCCAAAAATAATGAAATTATCATCTGGAGGGTGGGCCTCTTGTGGTACAGGCTTCTCTGGCTAGGTCAATGTTCTAGGAATCCATCTGCATCAGTGTACCAGGTGGCGTTGTTGTGAGAGGCTACATTCAGCTTCAGTAAATTTTTTGGAGACTCTTTCAGTGCATTTGCCCATTCTGTGATTGGTGATTTACACAATGTGTGGCATGACAATGCACCTGCCTGTACCACACTGAGTATTCAGCAGTCTTTGACCAAAAATGGCATGACCCCCATGCCCCACCCTACCTATTCACCTGATCTCACCCGGAGCAACTTTTTATTGTTTCCCTGGATGAAAAAAGTCCTCAAAGGGAAATGTTTTGCTGATGTGGAGGAGGTGAAACAGAAAATGGCAGAAGCACTTGAAGGCATCAAAATCCAAAAGTTCAAAAACTGTTTTGAGCAGTGGAAAAAGCATCTTGATAGATGTATTGCATCAAGCGAAGAGTACTTTGAAGGTGACTGAAGTTTAAACATGTAAGAATAAATACATAATTTTTATAAGTAAATTCCAGTTTTCTTTGGGTACCCCCTCATAGTGAGATAGATAAATGATAGACAGATGGAGAGGAGGAGAGGGAGGAAGGAGAGGATATGATAGGATAACCCATTCTCTGATAATATTTTCATTTTCCAGTCAGAATTAATTAGTACTAATAGAACTTTACAACTTTTTATAGGTTTTCATGATAGTACATATCAACCTGAATTATACTGTAATTACTGATTCATATGCTAATCTTTCCCTAAAACATGAACTTCATAAAAGCACAGAATGACCTCCCTATCACCAATAGCTGACATAATGCTTGAAACAAATATTAATATTTTAAATATGTAGAAAAATAAGATAATATTTTAAGATTTAGATTATACTACAAAGCCAAATAAACCATTTATTAGAATCCTACTAATTCATCCATATGCCATGTGACATTGATGTTTTTTCTTTTGAACATATTTTATTTACTTAAAATACTAGTTTTTATTCAGAAAAATTCTAAAATGAGAATTTGCTATAATCAAATTAACATATTTCCTCATATAAGTAAAAATAACTTAAAAATATATTCATACATGTTACTATTATACTTGCAAAATATATTTCAGTGCTGAACATGTAAGTGGCATAAGACAAATACTGGCAGCTATGGTGAGAAAGCAATGCAGGCTTGCAGAACACTGCAAACAGAACAGCCGACCCAACGTAAAATCCAAACTCTAAAAACTGTTTAAGTAAATTCCCATCACTTTCAGGATAACAAAACATTCTCATTGCTTGTAAATATAAAAACATAAATGTTTCCTTTTAGCAACAGATTCTCTCCTCCCAAAAAAAGAAAAATAAATAATTACTTGTGTTTACATGCACGCTCTGACACACACTGATTTGGGGACAAATCAATCTCACAAAGCTTCAGTTTCATTATCAGTAAACAAGAGAAAGTAATAATAATATGATCTTACAAAGTCAAATATGAGGACAGCCACCAAATAGGAAAGGACAAAGGTCAGTAAACTTTTTCTGTATAGCACCAGATAGTAAATACTTTAGGCTTTGGAAATCATATGGTCTCTGTCACAACTACTCAACTCAGATGCTGTGCTAGATAAACAGCTATAAGCTAGAAACATTATTGCAGAAAATTTGGACGTAGCTATTTCAAGGGACTGTCTGCATTAATTTAAGGTCTATCAAAATGGTCTGCCTTTAGGCAACACATCATATAGCCTGGAAAGATTTACACATTTTGATTTCTCATTATAAATTTGCAACTACAAAATCCTTGCATCCTGGTCATATATTCTCTTTCCTAGGCAATGTAATACGTGTGGTTTGAAGAGCCACTCAACCAGGTTTAAATCCCAGCTTTCCCACTTAGTAACTTTATGACTTAAAGGGAGGTTGTCAAATCTTTTAAATTCATTTGTAAAGTGAGAAAAATGCTGGAATATGGGCTGTTGGAAAGTGTAAAGAGATCACATATCTAAAGCACCTAGGGTGACACATGGTTCCTTTCCTCATTCTATTTCCAATTTCAAAAAGTTATTTCAAAACCCATCTGCTATTTCAAAGCATGATGAATTCCCATCTTTAATTTCTCCTTTCGTCTGAATGAGTATGCTCATAGAAGGAACCACTAATGTTTCTAAAATCTTACCAGGCATTAGTGTAAATGATTATTTTATCTACATTTAAAAATCCCTTTTAACAATGAAGTTGAGTATTCATTTTATGTAAACATTTTGAATGCCTTTTTTAAAAAAGCAAAGAGATTCACAAGAACATCCAAGCATTAACATCAAGCATACAAAATACCACAAAATTTCAGAAATCATGCATACTTTTCCTTGCAAAACATTAATATCCATTAAATTTGTCAAAAAAAAACCAAACCAGGTCTACTTTGTTTTCTTTTTAGATGTATAGTTCTTTAAATGTGCACATTTTTCCATTCTAATACCAGACATCAAACCAAAAATCTCCTGAGAATTCTCATCACCAAACTGGAAATAGCTTTTTTAAAAAAATCTCTTGGTGTTGAAGGGAGAGTGATGTATGGATATCATGCCCAATCAGTTACATTTGCCTAGCTATTCTCTCACTTACCCCTCAGATCACTATTTTGGCAAATAAACAGTTCTGGAGTTAGACTGCCTATGCTCAAATCCCAGCTCTTCAACTAGTAGGCTGCATAACCCTGGGCAAGTTTAGTAACGTTCACTGTGCCTCAGTTTCCTCATCTATAAAATGGGGCTAAGGATAGCATTACCTCATAGGAAGGCCTACTGTGGGGGTTAAATGTGTGTCTCAATTTGAGTTCTCCCAAAAGCGGAGCCTAAGATAGGACTCAGATTCAGAAACCATGTTTAGGGGGTGCTCCCAGGGACCAGAGACAGTACGGCAAAGGGAGGGAGAAACACCAAGCCAACTAAGGATATGTTGTTGACTGGTTACTACTCTGGGCAACTAGGCTTCAGTCCTACAGAGGGGCTTCTGAGGTACCTTACAGAAAAGCCCTTCAAACTGTGCCTCTGAAGGATGGGAGGCTTGGGGCAGTTTGTCCCAAACTCCCGTTCCTCATTTGTTGAGGTTCACTCCTGGGAGCTTTAATGTCGTCTCACAACTCACTGGCTTGTTCACTGAACAGTGTTCCCAGCTTCAAAGGAAGCCCTGAGGCAGCCAAGCTCAGGCATGTCCTTTAGGTGAGATGACAGCAACAAGCACAGTACTCTTCACCACAGCTGCTCTAAAATCAAGCAGATGTAGGCAATATGACACGGGGTCAGAAATTACCAGGTAGATACATGACACACTAAGCACAGTGTATGGAAAATAGTAACTGCTTAATAAATCATAGTTCTTATTAATTAATTTTGTTATAAAATCTATTCTGTGCAATTTACAGGATCTACAGAAAAACAAACACCATTCATTGACTACTGAAAACTACTGACACATACTCAGGAAATGCAGACAAGAGTGCAAGTAGCAGAAGGGCATAAAATAACGAGCTCGGTTAGGATTTCTCAGGGTTCTAGGTGTCTGCAGCATATTGTGTGGAGATATCTAACAAACAGATAAGAATTTGGTCTGGAACTCAGCAATGGGTGAGAGCTAGAAATGGAGTCTTGAGAATCACCAGGATTTACATTCGAGTTCAAATATTGACGTGTGATGGTGGAGGAAGACAAGTTGTACACAGAAAAGAAGGCTAAGAGTAGGACCTCAGGCCACAGTAGTATTTAAGAGACCATGAAAGGAGGTGACACAGGAAAGCACACAAAAATTAACTCGGCCAGGGAAGTAGTAGATGAGGAGACAGTGGTGCCATGGAAACCAGAGCAGAGAGAAAGTGAAAAGTCGCCAGGAGGGAGTATTCAACAGTGTCAAATTCAGCCAAGACCAACATGAAAACAACTGAGAAAAAAATGCTCATTACATGCATATTGTAAAAAGATGTATTTGTTTTTAATAAAACATTATTTTAGTTCGGAAAAGCAGAAATGAGCAATTTAAAAATTGAGGCACAGTAAGACCTTTCAAATTCAATTCAATAGTTGCTTTTATTGAGCACCTAGAGTGTACTCAGAGTATAATTGAGACTGATTATCCAAAAACTCACATAAAACTAATAATTAAAGATTCTTTAAGTCTCTTTTCATCCTTCTCTGTCCTTGGAAAGTGGGTCGTACAATGTGAACATCTGATGCTATGAAATTGGACTCAAGCTTTAATTCCATTTGTATTACTCGATCAGCAAGCATTCCTGACTGCTGTGCCCTGCTAGAATGCAAAGCACGTCATCTGAACAATAGAAGCTATGCAAGCCAACCTAATTATTAATACGCCCACTGTTTTTTCCAAACATATGCCTAAATATCATCTTCATTCTAGGATCTGATAGCCTAGTATTGAAAAAAAAAACCTCACTTGTTTCATTGCCATAATAACCAATTGTCGTTTAGCTTTGTTGGGAGGCCCTGACCACTAGGTGGAGAAAGATACCCAGTAAGGCAGAGGCATAAACCATTTTTAGGTCCCCAGATTCACTCCGTGACTTCTCTACACAGAAGGTTGGATTCAGTTCTGAACAAAAGAAATCTTTATGAATGGTGATGCCAAGTATTCCATGCACTTGGGGTCATTACTCTTTTCCCTGGAATCTATGCATTCACTTTCCAAGAATGAATTCCCTCCCCTTTTGATCAAGATAAACTTCAAATTTTGAATTAAGGAGTCATTGTTCTGCCTCTCTGCCTTTTAGCCTTCTACACAGCTCCTGACAACAGAACCTCTCTAGCTATGTCTGTGAAATAGAGGGGATTGTGTGCCTTTGTGTCTTCCTCCAGTCACTGCCTTGGCCTCAAAAAAATAATTAAGGACCAATAATACTCTCCAAAAATATGTGTATTTTAACTAGGAGTCTCAGAAGGACAGATCTTCAGAGTCTACAGGAATAAAACTCTTACTGGTGAAATTTGACAACCATGATAGGCACACCCATAACCAACTTTAAGAACTGTCTTGATTCTGGAATCACAGTAAATTTCTCATTATCTCTCAATAACTTATTTGAATAGTATTTTATAAAGAAATCTGCTCCTCCAGCAGAAAGACATTTTTATTCAAGTAAACTAAAGAAATCAACTTGGCAAGATTATGACATCTTACTGAGTTGTTTGTAGAGTGCTGCCAACATTAGCACACGGTGGCAAGTTCACAAACTTAACTGTCAGATTTTGGGGACAGTGACAGCTCTGACAGCCATTCCAGAAAAAGAGTTGCAAAATTGCTTTGAAGGGCGAACTAGGCACTGGTATCAGTGCATAGCTTCCTAAAGGTGACAGTAGTGATACTCAGCAATGAGGTATGTAGCATTTTTTCTAGGATGAGTTCATTAAATTAATTGTCTGACCTCATATTTTTTCCTCCCTCTCTCTCACTCTCTCCATATAGCCTTTGCTTTACAATCTATTTTGTCTAATATAAGTATTGCTACCCTAGCTTTGTTTGCATTTCCATTTGCATGAAATACCTTTTCCCATCCATTTACTTTCAATCTGGGTGTATCTTTCAATCTGAAATGAGTCTCTTGAAAGCAGCGTATGTATGGGTCTCATTTTCTTATCCATTCGGCCACCCTATGTCTTTTGATTGGAGCATTTAAGCCACCCTATGTCTTTCGATTGGAGCATTAAATCTACATTTAAACTAATTACTGATAGGTTTGTAGGTATTGCCATTTTATTATTCTCCTTCTTAAACAAGTTCCTTTAACATTTCTTGTAATACTGGTTTGGTGGTGGTGATGAACTCTTTTAGTTTTTGCTTGTCTGGGAAGCTCATTATCTGTTCTTCAGTTCTAAAAGCTAGCTTTGCTGGGTAGAGTAATCTTGGTGCACGTCCTTGCTTTTCATCACTTTGACTATTTTCTGCTAATCCCTTCTGGCCTGCAAAGTTTGTGCTGAGAAATCAGCTGATGGTCTTATGGGAGCTCCCTTGCAGGTAATTGCTTTTTTCTTGATGCTTTTAAGATTTTCTTTGTTTTTAACCTTTGGAATTTTAATTATGATGTCTCTTGGTATGGGCCTCTTTGGGTTCATCTTGTTTGGGAATCTCTGCACTTCCTGGGTTTATATGTCTATTTCCTTCACCAGGCTAGAGAAGTTTTCTGTCATTATCTTTAAATAAGTTTTCAATTACTTGTTCTCTCTCTTCTCCTTCTGGTACCCCTGTGATGTGAATGTTGGTATGCTTGATGTTATTTCAGAGGCCCTTTCAACTATTTACCATTTTTTTTAATTCTTTCTTATTTTGATGTTCTGATTGGGTGTATTCTAGAATTCCAAATCATTGATTCGATCTTATGCTTCATCTAATCAACTGTTGATTCCCTCTAACATATTCTTCATTTCTGACTGGTTCTTTCTTATGTTTTCTATCTCCATTTTAAGGTTTCTTATCTCTTTGTTAAAGCTCTCACTGAATTCATCTATTCTTTACCTAAGTTCATTGATCACCCTGATAACCAGTGTTTTCAACTATGCATCTGGTAGATTGTTTAGTTCCTTTTCTGGAACTTTGTTCTGTTCTTTCATTTGGGACAAGTTTGTCTCCTCATTTTGGCTGACTCCCTGTGTTTGTTTCTGTATATTGGGTAGAGCTGTTACATCTCCTGGTCTTGGCAGTGTGGTCTTAGGTAGTAGGTGTCCTGTGGCACCCAGTGGCACTGCCTCCCTGGTCACCTGAATTAGGCGTTCCAGGTGTGTCTCTTGTGTGAGTTGTGTGTGCGCCTTTCTATTATGGTTGAGCCTTGATTGCTCTTGGCATGTCAGTGAGAGGGATTGACCCTCAGGGTGACTGGTTGTGAGGACTGGCCATGACTATAGCAGAGGAGCTGTTGTGCAGGGATAACCCTATGGAGCAGGATTTGCTTTACCAGTGTTCTGATGCGTCCCCAGTCTTCCCTTTGGATGTGTCATTAGTGGAAGTAGTTGGGTAGTATTCTGGTGAAGTCTGATGCTGGCCACTGGATGTGTTGGTCTGGGGCCTCTTGGGAGATGCTCTGGTGCAGGCCAAAGTCAGCCACTGCCTATGCCTGGTCCGGGGCAACCTGATATCAACTCTAAAGTGATCTGCAGATGGTTAGCCCTTGTGCTGGGATTAAAGGTGTCTGGGAGAGGCTAAGCTATGAAACAATGATGGCTGCTGCTAGTGCCAGGCTTGGGGCTGTTCAGCAAGAAGTAGGGGGCAAGCTGAGGCCAGATGCTACTTGTTAGGGGTTAATGAATCTTTGAGAGATTTTAGGGAAGTCCACAGCATGAGCCAAGATAGCCTGGATAGTCTGTTTGTATGGAAAAACCACTGGAAGCAGCTTAGGTGGGCCCACAAGTTGGGCGGACCCACAAATTGAGTGGGGTGGGGTCTCAGGGAATCACCAATATGGGGCAAATAAATGGCATTAGCCAGTTTGATGGAGATACAGATATGGCGGCCACTCACATCTACACACAGGGAGTGGGGAGAGCTCAACAAAGAAACAATGAATTCTGCCAGCACTTCTGTCTGAGAGAAAACTGTCCCACCAGCCCTCATCCTAACGCCAGACAACTCAGTTCTTCCTGCTGGAACTCAGAGCAAGTGAGTCCGTCAGCAAGTAAGTCTGCACAGGTCCTTTAAGGGGAGCATGTAGGACTCCAGCAGCCCTCCATCTCACCCAGCCACAACCTCTGCTGGTTTACACAGCCAGAAGTTATGGAGACTTCTCTCCCCAGCACTGGAACCCTGGGCTGGGGAACCTGGTGTGGGGTTGGAACCCCCTTACTCCTCCAGGGGGAATCTCCACAGCTAAGATATCCCTCCCAATTTTTAACAGGTGTGGGACCAGCCCAATCCACATCTCTGCCCCTCCTACCAGTCTCAGGGTGGCTTCTTCTGTATGTCCTTAGTTGTCAGTCTTTGGTTCAGCTAGACTTCAGGCAATTCTCAATGATAGCTGAAATTCAGTTGTAATTCTGATACTGCCATGAGGAGGCAAGCACAACATTTACCTACTCTGCCACTGTGACCAAAAATATCTCTCAAACTTTTTAAATCACAGCATAATTTTTGTTCTTTTTCTTTCTAATGTTTTCCTCTGAATATACATCTCTCTTATTTTAATACATTAATCACTTTCATCAAAAAAAGCTTAAATATAGATTTTTAACTTTCTCTGTAAATAAAAGTATAGAGTATTTTATCATCCCTTATTTAAACTGTTAAGCATGTCCAAATATGTAAGCTATTTACTGGAAAATATTTTCCCACTTTCCAACTGACCACTGTTGTCAGAGAAGAACAGTAAAAATTCCTAACTATCACACAGATGTGACTTTCTTCTTGTCCAAGAATATTCCAGCATCTGCAATTCTAAATTTTATATAAATTTAAAAATGTTAAGAGTAGATCTTAGAAGGTCTCATCACAAAGAGAAAAACTCTCTTTTTACATCTATAGGAGATGATGGATATTAACTAAATTTGTGGTAATCATTTCACAATATATTTAAGTCAAGTCATTATGCTATACACCTTAACCTTATAAAAAATGAAAAGACAAAAGTGAAATAGTAAATGGTCAAAGATAGAGAAGAAGATAAAGCTATAAAGGAAACCCAGTGAGAAAGTGAATGATGTAAGGGCTAAAATGCAAAAATATCACTAGGGTCCTGGGTTTCCATCTGAAGAACTTGGTTTTTACCTCAGACCTGTCCCTTTCTAACCATAGCTCTTTTTGTATTTAATTCCTTACTCCTTTCATCTCCAGATTCACTGTTTTCCCTGATGTTTTAAATCAGCAGTGTCCAACCATGTGGCTTCCCTGGACCACATCGGAAGAATTGCCCACACATAAAATACATTAATACTAATGATAGCTGATGAGCTTAAAAAAAAAAAAGTCACAAAAAAAATCACATGTTTTGGGCTATATTCAAAGCTGTCATGGGCCACAGTTTGGACATGCTTGTTTTAGATCTTGTGAAGGTTCTAACAGTTCTAAAAAAATAACCATTAACTTTGATTAATTCAAGAAGAAATGGCTATAATTAACAGTGATTAACTACCAATTCATTACCTTTTATAATTAACTTATTCAGTCTGAAAATTGTGAGATCAAAGATTTTAATCTGCTAGATTATTTCAACCTTTAAGAGTGTCCCATGCACATGTGCAAACTACACACACACACAGGATCACGAAACTTATAGTAGAGACCTTAAGAAGGTGCAATCGTAGCCCTGTCATTCAAATGACAGAGTACCAAACCCTGAAGAAGAGAAGTACCTCCCACATCTCCATGAATTCAAACCTTAAGGCAGTGCTCCTCATTCTTAGTCGAGGGCTTGTCTCATATTATGATTACCCTAAAGTAAAGACAAGTTCAACCTAAATTGCGTGTGTTGGTACTCACATAGGAGAGCAACAGACACTCTCTGATTTCTATGAGCAGAAACACAATAGTGATCTGTGCAGTACAGATTTCTCTGACATTTGGGGATTATCACATGAGGGCCTAGGAGAGCCATTAGCACAAGCCTCCAATTTAGACTCTTCACCTTATCTCCAAATAAGGTTAAGCATTCAATTATAGAAAGATACAAACAGAACTGAAAGACATTCCCCACACAACTTTAAACTTGGGTCCCTTCCAGACCACCCTGTAGGGCACCAGAACCATATGAATAACACAATTATGTTATGTGATACTGTGTGTATGTATGTGTGTGTGTGTGTGCGCGCATGCACGCGTGTTAACAGTATTGATTTGTCAAATACAATCATGTAAACTATATATCTACTTTTGTATTTCATATCTTCATATATCAGAAGATTCAAAAATTAAAGTATTCTGACCTCTTTGGACATTTGAGAAACACTGCTGACAGGAGTATCAGGTTGTTTTGTGGCGAAATAGAAAATTCCTCCCAAACAGAGGCACCATTCATATCCTCTCTTGTGGACATTCTACTTGGAGCTTTGCAGTATCATATCATATAATAACATGATTTCATGCAATTCTCACAATATCCTCTGACATAAGTATTGCCATATCCAGTTCAGAGATGAAGAAAGGGAGGCTTAGGTTAACTGCTCAGGCACATGCAACTAATAAGTGGTTGAGTCAGGACTAGAGAGAATCCAGTCCTGGCTGACACCAAAGCCATGTTCCAGTCATTCTGGATCACCACTCCCAGGGTTGGTTAATTTCCATGAAGCAACCCTACTGCTTCAGGAAAATCACCAAGAGATCTTCAACTCCCACTTAGTGATCTATCATTCCCATATCAAGCTCTTCCCATCCGCCTGCACTGCCCTTATGAACATGCATGTAGTGAGGTACTCCAGCCTGTCCCAGAAAGGGGAGCAGTTATGTAAAGGTCTGAGTTTAATGTCAGTGACATAAGGATGAAGAGCTAGTTGAGTTACCTGTGATCCTGTATCCTTTCCCCAATCATTATTCTTAACTCATTTCTAACACTAGCCACTTATTTTTTGTTGTTGTTGGTTTGTTTGTGGTCCCTGTTTTACATTATAATCTATTGAATTGGTGCAGTTATGACTTATTCCTCAGCTTTTCCGCCTACTTCAAAAGAATACCCAAATTCTGTTTGTTTCTTTCTCCAATGACCCTAAAGGACAATGTTTTTGTCCAATATTCTCTCAACACCCATAATGTGATAAACCACAAAAGCCTAAAGTTATGAGTTGGCACCCCAGGATTAGGACAAGGTAAAGCCAGAAAAATGGGAAAAGTTGTCCTCAGCATTTACCCTTACTTGTTCCCTATAGAGGTCTTTTCTGTCCTGCTCTCTGGAGACCTCTCAGGCCCACCTGGATTCCTACAGTTAGGAAAGATAACAATATTACTAACCAATGGCCTTAAGTATTTGTGACTGACTAGTTACTGTCCCTGACTCTTCCAAAGGACTCCTGGAGATAGCAATGGCTTTGGTAGAAATTCAGACACTGCATACCTGGATAGATATTTTTAGGAAGGAGTATTCATTATAACATATAAGTGGTTGGTTATTTGCTCACATAAAGTTGTGCCCTCCTGGAGTTAAGTGCTACTAGAAATTCAGACACTGCATACCTGGATAGATATTTTTAGGAAGGAGTATTCATTATAACATATAAGTGGTTGGTTATTTGCTCACATAAAGTTGTGCCCTCCTGGAGTTAAGTGCTACTTCTTAGAGGATAGCCAGGTATATGCCCTCTTCCCTAAGCAGTCTGAGGCAGTCTAAGAAAGAACAGACATTTGAACCAGATCTAGCCAATGGAGAGTGCCAGGCCTCAAGGACAAGTTCAGCCCAAGAAACAGTACCCAGAGGATTTAATGCAACAAAGAAAGGAAGTGGTCCAGGCAGCTGCTGCCTTCTGGAACGTAACACAAATTGGCAGGAACGTGGAATAAGGAGGCAAGCGAAATAAGGAGGATATTGACCCTGGACCGGGTCACATTCTGAGACCCAAGCAGAAAAGGCCATCGGAAAAATGAGAAACAGCAGGCAGGCTGAGGAGCAGGAGCACTGCTTGAATCCCTGGCCTGCGGATCACCCGACCAAGACAGTTCCCTAGCTCTAAAGGGATCAAGATATCAGGCATGTATCTGAGATATGAATTTGGCTCAGAAACTAAGGCAAGAATCTTTCTTTTAAGTATAATTAGAATGCCTGGGTCTCAGGCCAAAACCTCTCTGATCAGAATGGAGAAAACAAACTCAGGGCCCTGGCCAGAGTCCTACAAACTCTCTGGTTTGCAGTCAGGATATAGCCATCATGGAGACATGGGTGCTGCTGGCCCAGCAACTGAGAGAGCAGTGGTCCCAGTCTGAAGGCCCACAAAACACTTTGTAACACTAACTTAGGAAAAGACATCCTGTCTACACAGAGGTAAGCCTGTGGGCACAGCACCTGTCAAGTAGACAGCACCTTGTGTTATTTATAAAAAGACGTTCTCCCTGTTGAACACAGACATGTGCAGGGAACAGCCTAGTGTGTAGAACACAGGCAAGATGCCAGCCGCCTTACTCCTCCATCAACCACCCTTGGACACTCAACAACCTGTTCAACCATACCCAGCAGACCTGGAAAGTACAGTGGCTTAACAGTAGGAGAAGGCATGTTCTGGAAAGGTCTAGAATCAGGGGACAGGGAAAGGGTTTTCCTTCGCTCCTATAAGATATAACTAAGCCTCCTCATATCCTATGGGACATAAAAGTAAAATCAAGCAGAACATGTGTCAGCAGCTGATCAACAGACTTTTTTCCTCCCAGAAAGGACATTTCAATATGAATTCAGGCTAAGAAATCTGAGAAACTCCAAAATAAATGCTTTGGCAAAAACATATTATTATTGTTCATGACCTTCTTTTCATTGTGAAGTTATATTTCTTCTTTGTTTTTTCCAAGCCTTCCTAGCAGAGTTTTCATTACCTATGACCAAATAGAAGATAAGTTGGACAGATGAACTATTCAGAGGCCAAGTTCTGTGCAGCAATAGCTGTTCTAGAAATGACATCTGGCTCTGTGGCTCTGTTCCCCTTGGAGATTCATGGCTGCAGACATGGCTGGCTGCTTCACTAACTTCACAGCTGTGGAGCTATATCCTGAGTCACTTCTGGCATAAGCAACCGCTGGACAGCATCTAACTTCATTCTTCTACATTGTCCCCATCTTTTACATGAGGCAGACCCCACAGGAGTCAGAGCGAGATTCTGTATGGTGTCCACACACTGGTCCTGGACCCCAGGTCACCACTGGAAGTGAGACCTGGCTGTGTGGGGACCAGCAGTCTGTACTGTGTTGTGGTTTAGGAAAGAGGTTAATCCCTTCCACCAGGCAGGATGGCAGGGTGGGGGGAGGGAATGAGCTTCCGTTTACAGGAGAGATGAAGTGAAAAATCTTTTTGGAGAATAAGGACTTTTCTGTCAGCGAAGCCTGAAGATAAAGAATGAGGAAAGAAACCTATAAAGATACTTATGAGAGAAAAGAGGGCAACAGTTCCTAAGGGTTCCAGAAATACCTTTGAATTGGAAGGATGCCAGTCTGGTAATTTTTTTTTAAATAATGTTTTGATTTTCCATATGAAACATATTAATTAAATAAATTACAGAAAAGGAAAGAAAGAAATAATACATACCTAGAGAGAACCATATTTCTACCACCCAAACTCAGCCCAGTTGGGGCATTTTCTTCCTACCCGTTTTTCCCTGTATACAGAATACCAGGAGAAGGGCATTCCCCACTAGGTTTAATTATACATGGCATACCTTTTTATATCTGTTGTATTAAATTTACAAATTTTGCCATGTTAACACCTCTTTACAATTTTTAATGGCTACATCATTGAGCAGTTCTATCAATTTTCTAAATTATTCTAACACAATTTAGATTCAGTGGACACTGAACAAACATTTTCAAAGAGGAAACAGAATCAGTAAAAAAAAAAAAAAGATGGAATTTAGGCAATCAGAAGGAAGAAAAAGTTTATGTAAACTGCAAGATAAATGCAGCCTGGGAAACTAGCAGGATGGTGGTATTGACAGCAGAAATACTGAAGCCAGAAAGAACCTTACAGGTTGTCTAGCTCCTTGCTACTTGAAGTGTGGTCCATTAACCAGCAGCACAGGCCATCACCCGGGAGCTTGCTAAAAATGCAGAATCTCACCCCAAACCTACTGACCAGAATCTGCATTCTCAAAAGACCTTTGGGCACTTGACATGCACAATAAAGACTTGAGAATCACTGGTTTAAACCAATCCCATCCCCTAACCAAAGTGGTACAGATTGGCCACAGTCATTTAGCTATAAAGTGGCAAGCCTGATCTCTATTTCTTCTCCTAAGCCAAAATTTACCTTATTCAACTAATAATAATAGTGGATAATATTTATCAATGCCTGTGCCAGGAATCATTCTAATTGCTTTATATCTAATCCTTACCAGAACCCTATGAGTGTCCCTAATTTACAAATTAAAAAAATAAGTTTTAAGTAATTTGCCTAAGATCACATAGTAACTGGCAGAGATGAGAATGAACCCTGGCTCTACTGTGGGTGTTTCTAACCACTGAACTGGATGGAGGGAGGGAGGGAGGGAGGGATGGAGGGAGAAATGGATGGATGGAGGGATGGATAGAGGGATGCATGGAGCCTTTGTTATATTTTAGCCAAGCTTATCTGATAAGTGTCATATTTAAGTATCTTAGGGACACAAGTATGCTAGGGACAGCATACATAGCTAAATAGATTTGAACCAAAGAAGTCTAGTTCTGCAGCCCCACCCATTCTTAATCAATCACTGTGCCACCAGAACTGCAGCAGAAAGCAGGGTGTCCTGCTGGCTGAAAATCACCACAGACACAATGTAAGGAGTTCTACATCGACAAGAATATTAGGCTTCTCCGCTTACTGTATTTTCTATTATTTTTTGTTTATCCATCAGTTTCTTCGCCCAATTCACTCATTCGCTTTAATCCTTATCACCCCCATTTGTACTTTATTAGCTATTACTGTACTACTCAGGTGGTTATGATGATCAAAGCAGTCTCTGCCATGGGAGTTTACTGTGTAGGGAGAAAAACAGATTAAACGAATAATTACACAAATGTATATTTAACTTCAAGCAGTGTCATGAAGGAGTATCACAGACAGCAAAGACGAGAGTGGGTCATGAACTTGTCTTGGAGCCAACCTCGTTCTGCTCTGTCCCTTCCCTGCAACGGCACACATGCTCTATCTCCATCTACCACTGTCTCTACCCAAACATCAAACTCATTTTGTAAAGCCTATTTACATTCTTCCAACTCACATAACTTCCTAACTCCCCTCATTAAATGTGGCATCCATATTACTTTCCTACTATAGCTATAACTAATTGCCACAATCTTAGTGGATCAAAACAAAATAAATTTATTGTCTTAAAGTTTTGGAAGTGAGAAGTCCCAAATGGAACTCCCTGGCTCAAATCAGGGCACTGGCAGATCCGTATTCCTTTTGGGGGCTCTGGGGAGTTGTGGTTTCCTTTCCTTTTCCAGTTTCTAGAGGCTGCCCGCTTCTAGCTAGCAATTGCATCATTCCGACCACTACCTCTATTGTCACATGTTCTCTGACTCTGATCCTCCTTATAAGGACCCCTATGATTACACTGAGCCCATCTATATAATCCAGGATAATTTTCCTATCTCACGATCCACAACAGAATGACATCTGCAATGGCCCCATTGGCGTGTGTTGTAACATATGTGTAGGTTCAGGGGATTAGGATGTGCACGGTTTTCGCCATTATTCTTCCTACCACAGCAGGCTCATTCAATCTTCTTTACCCTGTTCCTCAACTCTGCCTCCACCTATTCCCTTCATCCTATTATTCACCATCTCCTTCTCATTTTTTCCCCTCAATGCAACCACATAATAATTCCAGTAACACACCAGTCAAACAGGAAGAAGAAAGCATAACAGGTCAAGCCCTGAGCCATGACTTTTCCACTAGAGCATAACCTTTCTTCTTTTTTTCCAACAAAGCTTTTGTCTTGGATTTGATTTTCTAAAATCCAAAACAGCACATTTCCTGGTTCAGAATGTGCCTACAAAACAACAGAAAGACTATCATTTTTTCCAGGTAACTTTTATATAGGAAAAAGTAACATTGAAACAGTTCATTATATTGGTACAGGTCTGGGGAAGTCAGTTAGCATTTATCAAAAGGAACTTAAGTTCCAAAAGTCTATCCTAAAAATAATTAGGGGTGAGCACAAAGAAGTGCATTTGTTTGTAATGATAAGGAGTAAAAAATCTAAATAGTCAAGATTACAGGATTGAATATATGTTTGTGTAGTAGTTCACTATGTAGCCTTTGAAGTACCATCATAGTACGTATTAAGTGACATGGAAATAGAGTAGTGATATCAAATTTTGGAATACGACAACATGGTTGGTTAATACATATTATTATGTCCAGAATTACATAATAAGGTAACCACAGGGCTTTTTTTACTCTTTTGACCTTATTTGTGCTTTTCGAATTGCTCCACTATAATGTAGATTACTAAGCAATAAAAAAGCAGAGTTATTACAAGTAGGGTTTACTGATAAAACACAAACACAGAGGGTGCCAAAAATATGTATACACATTTTAAGAAAGGAAAAACTGTATTAAAGTTGTAATACTCAATACATACTGATAACAAAACATGAATACAAGTCATGTTTGACTTCTGCAATTACAAGAGGTGCTCAAAGTGGTTACCATCAGCATCCAGACACTTTTGATTACGGTGAACTACAACTTGAGCAACGCTGACCAAAGTGTCCACTTGTATCGCTGCACATGCCATTTCAATTTCTTCCCGAAGTACCACCACCAGTTTAACTGGTTTTCTACAGTACACCACATCCTTTAAGTTCCCCTATGGGTAAAAGTCAAGGGGTGTTAAATCAGGAGAACGTGGGGGAAACTCAAAACAACGTTCTCGAATTTCAAATACCACTTTAAAATGATCTTGCGCTCCTCAAATGACAACCTAGCTTCCGCCATTTTCTTTGTCCTGCCTGTCACGTGGTGATGCTAGCATTCATTTGATTAACACCATCTTTTGAGCGAATGTCATACTACACATTGCGACTATAATTCAATTCAACTTCAAAAAACAATACATAGATAACATCTCTTAAAATGTGTATATATTTTTGGTACCCCTGGTATTTAGTATTTAAAAATAACAGCAGTAATAAGCAGCATAAGGGCTTTTTCAGTTTGCAAAGTGTATTCTCATGCAAACTCTATATGCATAAAATGATCTGGACACCAGCCAGATTTATATTCGAAATCAATGAGAACCACATAGTGTAAGTAGCAGATATGAGATCACCCTTACCGTCTACTCTTCTTCCTTTACCCATTATTCCTGTCACACGGCCCACTGTAGTTCTTTCAACATGCCATGCTATTGTCACTACAGGGCCTGTACACACTGGCTGTCCCCTCTGCCCACTGATCTTCACATGGTGGCTCCTTCTTGTCATTTAAGATTCAGCTCAAGTAGGACCTACTCAAAGAAATCTTCCTTCACCACCTGATCTAAAATATGGCTACCCTGTCACAGTTTCCCTCATGGCACATATCTGAAATTATTTTATCAATTAAGTTGTTTGCTTATACTATGCGTCTTCCCCCACCCCAGCCCCATTCATTCTTCCCCTCCACTAAAATGTAAAGTAAATGAGAGCCAGGCCATTTTTTTTACCCTATTTGCCAATTTCTAAAACATGCCTCATACACAGGACATATTCAATACAGTTTCACTAAACAAAATAATTACCAGTCCAGGTTAAATTTGAAGACATTTCATCTACTGTATTACAGAACATGGGCTACAAGAGAGTTTACTCTTACTTCCTTTGTAACATTCAATTCCTTACTGTGATTCTGAGGTTTTTTTCTTCTTTTTTAATTGAATTGTCATTACATACAGTGAAATGCACAGATATTAAGTACATATTCTGATGAATTTTAACAATTATGTAAGCCCATTTAACACCAACCAAGATATAATGCACTTCAATCACCTTAGAAAGTTTACTCTGTCCTTTCTAGTCACCTCCGTAAGGCAATAATTATTCTGATTTCTATCACTGTACATTAGGCGTGCTCTTTTTTTGGCTAGTTGCTTTCATTCAACATTGTATCTCTATTGCCCATGTTGCTGCAATTTGCAAGTTTATTCATTCTCATTGCTATGCAATATTCCACTGTATATGTTTCTTTTTCCATTTTTCTATTTTCCTATATATGGACATGTGGTTTATTCCCAGTTTGAGGCTATTTTAAATACAGCTGGTATGAACATTCTTGTACAAGTCTTTCTGTGAACATACATTTTCATTTCCCTTGGCTACATACCCAGGAACAGAATACTGGGTCATAAAGTAGTTATATACTTAACTTCATAAAAAGAAAAAACCTGTCAAACTGTTTTTCCAAAATAGTTGTGCTGTTTTACATTCCCAGTAGCCAAGTATGAATGTTATAGTTGCTCCACATCCTCACCAACATTTGATGTTGTCAGTCTTTCTAATTCTGGCCATTCTGGTAGCTGTAATGTGGCATCTCGTTGTGGTTTTAAATTGCATTCTCCTGATAACAAATGATGTTGAACACTTTCATGTGTTGTCCATTTTTACATCTTCTTAGGAAAATGACTATTTGATCCTATAAATCTAACATTTTCACTTGGAACAAAGAGCAGGTATGCTTATAGCCCATTATAAAACTTTTGGCTTCCCTAACTTTCTTTTCTGTAACAGAACCAACAGCATATTGAGGCTTCATCTGACCCTCTTCGCATCACCTGGTAGGAATTGGGAAACCAGTTCAAATACATTGATTCTCTGGCTACTGCTAAGTTTATTACTTAATAAACTATCCTTCATCTCTGACCCGTAAGTTTTGTGTCTTCTACCAGCACCCATGAAACTGACAGGCTAACTTGTTATCTTGCACAAATACAGTAAAATCTCAGACTCTCGGAGTCTCTGACAACCAGTATTTAACTGGGAAGGGTTTGGAGACTGTAATTGCAGATATTGTTTATTTATCTTTGTATTCAACTCTGGTAGAATTCTGGGATCCACTCCCACAAGAATGTGTGAGACCATATGATTTCTCTCTGCTTCACAGCTCCCCATCCACTGTAGCTTTCTCAACACTCATCAAGGATAGTGGGGAAGGAAGGATTTTTGGATTAAGCAACTTGCTTTTGTCTTTAGAGCTCTTGCAGATTCATTCCATCCCACTCCACCAGCCCACATAGTAATTGAAGGCTTGACTGACATGTCCTCATAGGTACAATATTTCTCCATCTATGAGAGGTTTGCAACTCCATCAGCCCAAACCCAGAAGAACAACATACCCCCAAATATAGAAGCTACTACATTTCTCTGTTCACCTCAAAGGGCAGGGTGGAGGAGGAGATGTCAGGTTTGCTTACTTATTTTTTTACTTATTTTTACCTCAAATTCAGTTCTTCAAGGGTCCCTGTGTTCACCCCTCTTTATTAACTCCATATAAAAGAATAATTGTAATTTCATCTGGGCTTTTAGTTGTTATTGCTACCACGGGAATAAATATATTTCCTGTTCCTCTATATCATAACCAGAAGTTTTTCTACCTTGATTCTGATATATACCCTTGCAATATAGCTTATAGGAACTATAAAGGCATTTTATATGGAAACTCAGAGGCTGCATCATTGTTCTTAGGTGTATGTGTCCAAATTTGGTTCAACCATATAAAACCTTTTGATATAATCAACAAATCTTAAACACCAGACAGTATACATAACGGCCAACTAACAGTTTCTAGCAATGCTGCTCACCAAAAAACCACAGAGAATGACAAACTTCAGTTACCTAAAAAGGGGGGGGGGGGGATTTTAAAAGTTAGATTGGATAGCACACATAAAACTAAGAACAAAAAAGAACTACAGAATTGATGCTAAGAACAATATTGCCATATCAAAAGAGACTTTAAAATGCTGAACTAGTTGTTGAAAATCAATAATTGAACACAACTGGGTTTATCCGCTTCAAGATTTGGGAATTTCACTATATACTTTGGTAAAACCTCTTTCAAATGCCCCATTACTTCATGAATTTGGTTTTTACTGAGAGTCAAATAATGCCCTACAAGAACCCATAGACAGGCATATAGAAATTTTATTTCCCATGGCAGAGAAGTCCCATGGCTTGTCTACGTTCACACACACACACACAAAACAGGGAGAGACAAAGCCCACCCTGATTCAGAATTGGAGATTCTGACCATTCACAACCAACTAGCCTCCTGAACTTTTTGTTAGCACCCACTGCTACTTGACTCTATTAGGAATTTTCTTCTTCAGTATAAAATTACTTAAATATTTATGAGCACCTACCACATGCCTAACATCAGTTTGCCTCTAAGGACATGAGGATAAATGGGAAGCACTCATCACCCTTTGAAGATTTTGGAGTATCTTATACAGGTTCCCATCTGAGGCTTCAGCTGTTAGTCTCCTCCTCTTGCACACTCCCAACCCCAACCAATCCCCCTGCCCATCAGCCTGCCCCTGGCTGCCTTCCAGATCCCTGACTGCTACTTGAAACAACCCTGGCCCCTCTATTGCCCTAAAAAGCGGTTCTCTCCTTCTCACAGACTCACCCTCTGAATTCAGAGGCCTCCCAACTCTAAGATCTAGGTCTTTTTACTCAGGGAACATCTCCTGGTTATATCCCAAATGAAATCATTCCCAACCTCTAGTTCCCTTAACACACTCAAAGTATACCACATTATGCCACAGGAAGCCAATAGTGTGCAGCACCCATTCAGAACTAGACATTCTTTTTCAGTCTCTTAATCTAATCCTGCATGTTTTCTGTCATGATCTTCCTTGAGGTCATAATAAAATGGGGAGACCACAGGTCCCCTGTATCTCTCATGTGAATTTCAGACCTGAATCAGAGGATCTCTTGAACTCCTAGGTGCTCTCTAGAACTAGATTTTGAGATGTGGAATTGCCTAGTATTTGTGGAAAACTGTTAAGATGGCCACAATAGTAGCTCCCATCTCATATATCCTTTGCAATTAGTTTTCCACTACTCTCATGAAGCTACCCATTAAATGTCCACTGGCCCTCTGACTTGATTTTACCAAAAGAATGTAGCAGAAATGAAAATGTGTGGCTCCCAACGCTAGGCTTTCAGAGACCTTACGGCCTCTATTTCTGTGCTCCTAGAACACTCGCTGTTGAAATGTTTCCTTGAGAATACAATGTTATCCCAAGCTGGCCATATGGAGAAGCCACAGGAAAAACCAAGGTGCCCCACTTGCAGCTCCAGTAGAACCCAGTCTTGAACCAACCTGTCAGCTATATGTAGCCATGTGAGTGACTACTGGCAACTGAAAAACCACCCAGCCAACCCACAGAATCATGAAAAATAACTACATTTTAGGATGGTCATTACATAGCATTGAAAACTGAAACAATATTTAAGGCCATTATTTAAAGCACCACACTGCCTGGGTTTGAACCCCACATGCTCTTCCACTTACTTAATGTGTGACCTCAGGCAAGTTATCCGACCTCTCTGTGGGTCTTCTTCCATAATACAATTTCTACTGGGTACATAACTGCCCAGGACTACAGTCCCCAGACTCCCTTGCACTTAGTAACCATGTGACTAAGGAAACATGAGCAGAATAAAGGCGTACCATTTCTTCATCTGGACATTCATCAAAGACATTGGACACACACTTCATGCTCTCTTCCTTCTCTGGACCAGTATATGGATGTGCCCACCTAGTTTCAACCCAGCAAAGACAAAGAAAAACAACATCCTAGAACACAGTGTGGTTTCCTGATTGACAGCATGGAGCCATCCTGCCCACCACCCTAGACTTACCAGACAACAGCATGAGAGAAAGATACTTCCACACTCTTTAAGATACAGTATTATTTAGTTTCTTTGTTATAATCTTAGTCTTTATCCCAACTAACACATCCTCTGTGCCTTAGTATTAAATACTGCTTCAGATCAATTTGAAATTGATATTCTCTTCCTAAAGGGGAAATGATAAAAACATTGTAAAATTCCCCTACAGAAAAAGTGTCTTGCTGCAGTTTGAAATTATAAGATAGACTAAAACAATGTGGTGCTAAAATTCTTCTTAAAATTTATTTAAATCACAATGTATTCAAGGCTATGAAAAAAATTTCTGCAATTTTGACTTTAGTTGAAAAGTATTCTAAGAGCACTGAAAGTATTCAAGCTACTACTAGGCTAAGATTAGTTGCTAATATTAGCAATGTGTATTTTTGAAGTGTCCAATATTAATACTTGACCAAATGAGGTGAGGTTTCTGTTTCCACTTGAATATTAAATATTTCTTATAGCAAATGAGGCAAATGATTTTTCCCATACATTACTTAATAGCATAAGACATACTTTCCTTTCTATTTTGTGGTTCATTCCATTACCCTGAGGGTTAATTACGGCGATAACATGATTGAATGGAATAAAGTTTCCCCTGTTGTTTTTGACCCAATGAAGTTCATTTCAGGGTTAAATAACTGGAAACACAGGATTAGGAACCCAATTTTTATGGGAGGGCATTAAGCACAAATGCTTTATTTAAATATTCATGCTTAAAAGGAATTCTCTCTGCAATCTTATTTAGAACAGTCCTTATACAGCAAGATTTTTGGTAAACTTGTTGCAAGCTTTGAGCAGATGTGGAACAACTCAAAATATATCCCAATGTTATCAAAGTCTGAAAAAAAATCACAGAACTGTACTACTTTACATTAGTCTGCCAAAATTCATACTGGATGACTCATTAGAAGTTTATAAAATACAAATGGATGAAATATGCATAAAGCCTTACACAAGAATGTTGTTGTTGTTTTTTTTTACGTTTTTATGCTTGTTACAGAATTTGTGTTAAAACTGATGAAAACTGGCCTGAGTGAATAACCATTTAATTCAAGAATGAAAACAAGGTCAGTTATACATTTGTTTATATTTATATGAGTAGGTTCTTCATGTTTTAAGGCATGTTTTGGCATTCTAAGATTAATAAATGTAGGGAATAAAAGACAAGGAAAAAGCCAATATCCAATTCTAGGATATTAAGAATATATTAGAATCCATGTAGAGGGGGGCAAAAAGGCAATGGTAATTTATGTAAAATAATCTAGATAAATATTGCATAATAATCAGGCAACCTCTCTTCAGAATCAGATTGTAAGGGAAAGTAGGGGTGGTTTAAAAACCACATGTTTTCTTCAGTCTACCACCAGAATGGGCTGGAACCACAGCATGAACATGATTTCATACCACCTTCTTTCTGAAGTGCATATTAGAAGCTGAACAAAATAACACTTGTCCTCAAGATGCTCTTAGTTGACTTCTAAAATTCCTAATGCATCTTCCTCCTAAACATCTGGAAATTAGCAAACCAGGTTTTGAGTTGTAGATGTAACTTTGCGGGGGAAAGTTTTACCTTAACATTGAACTCTTTCAGGTTATTTAGTACCACAAAGGGACAAATCATAACTTTATTATCAGTAAACCTGGCAAATGCCAGTTTAACCAAGTGACCAAAGTTAAGATCACCAATAATCAGGTAAACTGGCATCATCTGCCTCCTGACATGGTACACTGAGAACAACACAACCTTAACTTTTATAGTATTCTACCCAAAATGCATAACCTGAATCTGATCCTGAGAAACCATCAGATAAATTTAAAGCAAGGAGCATTTTACAAAACATTACATTCTTCAAAAAATTAAATCCTGAAAGACAAATAAAGGCTGAGAAACCTCCAAATTAAAGGAAATTTAAAGAGACATGATGACTAAGTGAAATGCATAATCTTAGGTTAGATCCTCTATTGAGGGGGAAATTTCTATGAAGAAATTTTAATATAGACTGCAAATTATCAAGATGTTGCATTTCCTGAATTTGGTAATTGTACTGTGGCTATATATGAGAATGAGTTCATTCTTAGGAAATGCATGCTTAAGCATTTAGAAATAATGGAATATGATATCTGCAACACAGGTTCAGAAAATACCATGTATATATAAAGAGTGAAGGCATAATAAAGCAAATGCAACAAAATGTTAATAATTGGTGAAGATAGGAGTTCTTTGAACTATTCTTATAAATCTTCTTTAAAATTATTTTATATTTAAAAATGCTTAAATGTAACTCTTAAAACATGAGGTTATTAATACTTAAAAGACAAAGAAGTTATTGTTTCAATATCATCTTGGTTAATAATGTTGGTGAGTTCTAGAACTTAAAAAAGTGGTATTTATATCTTAGTCAACCAAGAATACAGATCATTAAAGCTATTCATTAAACAGACAGTTTCAAGTATTCACATACCTGTTTGAAATAAATATTTTTCAGAGTGCTTTACCTTCATAGTAGTTTCATCAGAAATATCTGAGGAAGAATGTTTCAAGTGGACTTTAATCACCTAACACCTAGAAGGCTAAACTGAGTATCAGGAGTCTGTCCTATAAAATATATGATGCATTACAAATCCAGAGATCCATGGTCCTCTACAAATTCATTCCTTCAGCATTCCTGGGCCCCATTATGTATCAGGTACTGCACCACTTATGGGCCAACTCAAAGTACAACCACAGTTCCTATCAAACTGCCAGTTCCCAGATGATATCTCAGCCCAGACCTCCTCTCCTGAGCTGTAATACCGCGTGGCCCACAGCCTACTGTATAGCTTCACTCTGATGTCTCACAGCCATCTTACCTGTACCTGCCAAACCGCAACTTGTTTTTCCCATCCAAATCTGTGGATCCCCTTGTCTTTCTCTGTTTCAATAAATACTGAGTCCTTCCAGTCAATTCAGGGAGAAACATGGGAGTCACCTTTACTCCTTCCACCTTTCTCACCACCCATAGCCAATCAGTTATCGAGTCTTCTTGATCCTATCTCTAAATATATCTTTATCTGCCTTTCTCATGTCTGTCTGAGATAGGCAAGTTAGTTTAGTGATTGAGGTCATGTTATGGAAACAGATTACTTGGATTGAAATCAAAGCACCAATCTCATAGTTGGACAAGTGACTTCACCTCATTTTGCCTCAGCTTCCCCATTTGGAATATTGGGACCAATAATGGCATCTATTTCATAAGATTCTTGTATAAGTACTCAATACATATTAAATATTACTGTCTCCCCTGCCATCACTCCAGTCCCAGTAACTAGCATCTCACAAGTAGACCAGTCTTTTATTGATCTCCCTAATTTCACATTGTACCTTTATGCCCAGTACAGCAACTAAAGGATCTTTATGGAAAACACTGATAAAAAGCAGGTCATTCCCCTGCTTAATATGTCCCAGTGGCTTCCCACTGCCCTTGAACACAGTCCAAACATTTTCTAAAGGCTAGATGTCCCTGCATGACCTAGCCTAGTGTTTCCCCAACTTTTGACTACATGATGGGTAGTCAGTTGACACAGTGCTACGAATTTTAGTTTAAAAAAAAAAAGGCTCATCACAATATTAATAAAAATACAATTTAAAATAAAAATAATAATGGTTATGTATATGTGAGAAGTAGAATGTTTGTAACTTTTTACCAAGGAATCCAGCTCTGTGTCAACTTAAATCAATTTCTATCCACATATAGATGGTTTATTTTCTCATGCTTTTTTTCTAATAAACTTTAAAATCCTAAGTTACAATTGTGAACATCAGGAATGGCAATCTAGGATGCATCTGTCAGAAAACTCATAGCTGAATTAAGTGGAGGATCCAAAAATTATAGGATGATTTCTCCAAGAAGGTCACTTTCAAAGCTCTGTCAGATACTAAGTCAAGGAACACATCACACATAAAAGCAGAAAGGTGAGCAATCTGAACCAATTCCCAATCCCCTCTGACAACATTTCTTGAGGTTCTTCTATAGCATTTAGATATGGTTTCCAAATATACCTGATAACACATGATCATTTTTTTTTCTGGGACCAGTGGAGAACACCGTCATGTGCTGGGGGGGAAAAAATCAAACTCTCAGCAAGAAAGCCTTTTTCACTGCAGGCAGGCCTTTGTACCAAATCCTATCATTTTACCCTCAACATTAAATATCGTCACATGCCAGTTTTCAAATAATGGACCAGGCTATCTGAGATTCTGATATAACTAAAATACACCACTTGAGCACAGCACTTGAAAACACAAAGCTGTCATTATTAGATCACCGTGAGGAACTACTGCCTCTTCCCTCATTGCAAAACCTGTGAACACCTTTCCTCTCACCAACAATTCTCCCTCTACCTCCTACAACACTTTTTTCCTTTTTGTTAGATCATCCCCATCAGCATAAAAATTGCCATTATTCCTGCCATTAAAAGAAAAATAACTCCAATTTCTCTGATCCCTCTCTTAAACCTCTGCAGTCAAGTTTTTGTCCCCATCAATCCCATGGTCAGTTGTCAGTCCTCCCCTGACCTGAATGTCAGCAGCACTTGGCACCACTGACCATGGAAATGCCGTCCTTGTCCAGCCTCCTGGACACCACACTCTCTTGGGTTCCTACTTGAGGCTCTCTTCTTGTTCCTCCTCAATCGCCTTCGAATCCTCTTACCTCAAGAGGTTTCTCCTTTCTCTAGGGAAGCAAATCTGCATCTCCAGCCTTAGCTCTCCCCTGAAATCCAGAACCATGTATGTTCCTATTTGTCTAATAAACATACCGTCCCCCAAACTGAAATCTAGATTATCCCTTCTCCAACATCTCCACTAACAATCTCAGTTCATGGAAGTTCCGTCTTTCCAGTTTATCCATGATTTCTCTTATTCTCTCATAAACTACATCCAATCCTTCATATTGTTGGTATACTCTGAGTATGTCCTCATCTCTCCATTCTCTCTCTCTCTGGTCCAAGCCAAAAACATATTTCACTTGGATTATTACAACCGTCTTGGTTTCATCCCCCCTCACTCCCAGTCTGTGATCTTTACAGAAGCCAAAATGATCCTTTTTAAATATACCCAATCACATCACTCCTCATTATGGCTCCCCATTACACTGGTCAAAGTCCACACTATGACCTAAAAGGCCCCATATCTTGGCACTCTGGTCCTTCCATTGCTTTATCCCTTACTCACTCTGTTTCAGGCACACTGGATCTCAAACATTCCTGGGATCAGGGCCTTTGCACTTCCAGCCATTTCCCCAAGCTTATACATTTAAAATCATATAAACAATTGATTATTAACAATAATTCTAGAAAGCCTTCAAGAGCAAGTGCAATATGGCCTTCAGATTCAAGGTTGGACTTGAATCCCTGCTCCATCATTTAAATTACCAGCTCTGAGACAATGGAAATCATGACACCTTCCACTCTAATTACTGGAAGAATTAAATGTAGTAAGTGTACAAAGTTTCTCAGCACAGTGCCTAACATATAATAATATGTTATTCATTAAATGGCAGAAGGTCCATCTGCCTTTTCTATTTCCTCCTTGATTACAGGAAGTTACTTGCTCTATCTAGTGAAGGCTGAGAAGGGTTGGAAAAGGATCTACTTTACATGCCAGTTTGTGGTAGACGCCTGGAGGACTGGGTTGAGGAGGCTTTGGCAGTCATGTCCAGACTCAGCTAGAATGTGTGTCATAATGACATGTGCCCTAGCATTGGAGGGGAGAAGGGTGGCATCTCAGCAGAATCTACCATCCTGGATTTGAAGCCTTACCCTACTGCCTCACAGAAGAACACTCTACTTCTCGAAATGTTCATGTGATTTCTCTAACACAATTGTGAAAGGAGCTATTTTACACCAGCATCAACTGTAGAATTACTTCTGAGGTTAAAGGCTTAGAGATGAGTGTCCCTGGTGGCCATGACTCACCACCCCCTGGGGAGGGATGGTTCCACGCAGGCTAGTCCTAGGACAGCCTGTTAACTTTTAGTAGTGCCCCAATGGATCCTCAGGTGTAGGCCCAGTGGGAGATTTAGGTCAGAACTCCTACCACTAGTAGCCCCTCCTGCCTCACACCATATCCACCACCACAGAGGCCTGACTTCCAAACTGGCCCAGAGAGGGCTTCCTCTGGAATGAGGGTGACTCATGACTGGGAGGGGCATCCGGAATCACAGTAACCACAGCCCACCACACATTCCTAAGACTAGAGTCAAAGCAGCCTCTACATAGAGGATAATCCAGAATAAGAGTATGTAATCCAACTGCATTATTTCCCTGTATATCTTTGAGCTTCAAGCACAAAAGAAAAAACAGACAGGGAAGACAAATCTGAGGTCTTTTTTAAGTCACACTAAAACTGGAAGTACTCAGAGGAGTCAGACTTCTTTGCAAAATGCTCTGTTGGCATTTGGGAAAATTCATGTGAAGCCAACATTCACAGGACAAGAGGAAGCCAAGGAATTAAGACTTCTTAGAAAAAGCAGGAAATACCACCCACCAAGACTTCACCATATACTGGTAAGTTTGTGTAAACTTGGTGCTTGAGGTAACCAAATAATTCATGGCTACGAAACCTCCACTCAGTCACTCACATGGCCCAAGATCCTAAAGCACAGGCATCGGGTAAAGAACATTTTAACAGACGGTCTTCATACCACTTCTAAATTCTTACCTATAAACCTCTGGAATTAAGGGGTATGAGAGCTGTCCTGAAAAACACCCAGCCATAAACGCCTCATTTTTCCTACTACGTAGCTGCATACTTTCCAGACAGCCCTCATATTCTTGACGATTTTACCTGGGCAAATAGCCACAATTCTATGAACTCTTGGACCTATAAAAACAATGCTGAACTGTGTTTATTTTTTCTGAGCTTCTGTTACTGTGGTTCACGTCAACCTTTTAGTATTTAGAAAGATTCTCACTTGGACAACATGAACTATATAATCAGCAGGCTATTAATATTTTAACTTTTTTTGCCATTTTCACTAGGCTGCCTCAAACATTTTTCTCTATAAATATTCAATTTAGGGGGCAGTAAGAATAATGAAGCAAGTCTATTTTGAGAAATACAGCCAACATTGTCAACAGCCATGAACCACCTCTTCATACAATCCGGTCTGGCAGAGGTTCCAATCCTGTGAGGTGGAAGTAAAAGACCCATAACTGACTGCATCACATTTCTAAATGTTTCTTGAATCATGATCCACATAGCAATGGGCATGAACTTAAATATCTGTGTCTGACGCCACAAGGTTTATTATATACATGGATGCAGCAAAATTTACCTGATCCAGTTTTTCAACTTTTTCCTAGACCGAGTGTTCAGTGGGCTGGGGCATATTTGTAGTGTAGGAATACGGGCTGGGCAGCCACGTTTAAGAGCTCCACATCGGAACAGACTATTTACTCCATGCCACATTTACTGTGTGACCACAGACACAGTCAAAGACAGAACCTCAAAGTTCTACCAAACATGTGACATTACACTGTGCTCAAACAGGTCCTATTCATCTTCGGGATGGAGTTCTTGACACTGTCAATCACTCCTTCACCTGCACAGATTTGTTTGGCTTCCACTTCCACATGTAAGCCTATTTTCTAGAAGAAAAACATAAGTTTTCAAATTGCAATTTCATTAGCCCATCTACCAGATGTTTCATGTAAACTAAATGAAAATAAAATTATATAAATCATATACAGTCACAAGTGCCTTCAAATGCCTCAGAATGGCCCTAATCATAAACAATTCAACTTCTGCACTGTTAATTTAATCTCAACTAAAAGATCTCTGGTTACCTAAACCTTATTCAACAATGTTTAGTTCCCTCCTCCCTGGCACATGGTAGGATTATACTTCTGACCCTGTTGAACTGAGCATTGGTATGTTACTTGCTTTGACCAAGGAATGAGAGCATAAGTGTCACCTCCAGAAGGAGGCTTTAAGAGCCAATACCACCTCAGCACATTAATTTCTTTCTCTGCCACAGTGATCCTCAATGTTCTCAATGTGGCTGCTCCTCCAGCCTAGATCTCTGAATGAAGGTGACAAAAATATACAACACAGATACAATGTGAGCAAGAAGTACACACACTATTTTGAATCACTGACCCTCAGCAAGTGTTTGCTACAACAACATAACCTAGTAGATACACCACAAACTGACTGAAATGTCAACCCATTATAGGAAAGAAATACTGAGACACCAGGCACTTGGGCAAATGTTACTATAACTTAAAACAGAAGAAATTTAGGGCTGTATTTATTATACAGTAGCATATATATGTGGATAAATGAGGGCTGTCTGTAAAAAAAATCCAGCCATAAATGTCTCTATTTTTCATATTACAGAGCTGGAGACTTTCCACACAACCCTCCTATTAAAGCCACTTATTAAAACAGATTTCTCTTCCACCCCCTCCAAAACAGAAAACAACAACAACAACAACAAAAAACCCTCTTCAAATGAAATGGATAATCTGAATTTTTAAAAATCAGTGCTCAAAAATCTCAAAGAAACATCAAAAAAGGACTTGACCCATTGTCAAAATCATTTGCAGAGTTCCACTTCTTTTCTAAGACCAAATACACTAATTAAACGCAGAGTTTCAAAGGGCTTCATTTTGAGTGACCCAACAGACAAATAAATGAGCTGCCAATGACTCCTTTGTAATTGAAGAGGGCCAGGCTGACCCAAGGGGACAGGACTAAATCAAAAAGAGAGCCTTCCAAGTGAAAGCAGCATTTGGGGACCTAAAACAAACTAATAAAGTCATTCCACACAGTCATTTCCAAGAGTAAGGGCGAGCCAAGCACATGTGTATTTATTCAGTAATAAGAAGATACAGACATCCCACATCTGCCTGATTTCTTATGTGCTACAATCATGAAAATGTTTGTGCCTGGAGTACATGTTTGTTTGAGTGCTGTGCTCAACTGTGGCAATTCACAAGCCTGATCACACAGATTATACCTACAATGCACAGGAAAGTTTCTCTCTTTGAAGCAGTGTAACTCCAGAAGGTTTTCTTCATTACTGTAGGGGCAAACTGCTTAAGGTTTCTCATTTAAGTATGTGAAGAACTGTCCATTTTTAATGTGCAGAGCTTTTAACTGGTGACTCAGTGAGGGATGATGTCATACGTCATCCTCCAATGGCTGGTGGGGTGCTCGCTGCTCACTTAAACCGTTCTCGCTTCTGGGGCAGACAGTACTCCCCGCTTCCCATCCTGTTGTCAGCCTCTTTCCAGCCGGCCACAGGCAAACAGCCTGCCCAGCTGTGGACGAAACAGGAAGCCTGACAGCTTGAGTCTGCAGTGGGACCCCTAGTGCTTTCCCACTCCGTGTTCTGGCAGCGTTCCCCAGAAGTACACACACACACACAGAGCTCCATTGTTGCAGCCTTCCCCAGCCCACGGATCCTAATATGGAATGCAGCAGGAAACCCATGATTTCCTGACACTCGGCAAGCTAGAGGAAGCAAGAGGGAAACTCCATTAAAAAGTCCAGCTTTCCTCCATGTTAGATGTGAAGTGGAAAATGGGGACGATTCAGCAAAATTCCACCATGTCTTCAGCCAGGCTGGAGAGGGGGAGAGCCGACTGAAACCCTCAAGCTGTCGAAATTTCCAGACTGGCAGGAAGCCCCTAGAATTCAGTGAAAATGAGGGTTTCTTAACTCGAGCTGACAGGGGAAAGGGACAGACCCTTTTAATAATTCTCCCAAGTGTGTGTTCCCTTTCTTTACCAGTATGGTAAGCAAGAGGGCATATGCCAGCTGCCACGGACGTGTCTGCATGGTCCCAGGTACCCAAAGTAAGGCAAAGTGATCTGGAGCCTGCTGCTGGCTGCCCGCCGCTTCATGGGCTTCTGGAGAAGCAGGAGAAGCAACAGCAGCAGCAGAGTCACCACAGCTGGAGCCGCAAGAATGAACTGCAAGGAGGGAGGTGACAGCAGCTGCAGCTGCAGTGGCACCGAGGAGAGGAAGATGCTCAAGTGTGTGGTGGTGGGGGACGGTGCTGTGGGCAAAACCTGCCTGCTGATGAGCTACGCCAATGACGCCTTCCCAGAGGAGTACGTGCCCACTGTGTTTGACCACTATGCAGGTAAGACACGGTGGGAAACCTGCCCCCTAAAACGGAGTGAGCGATGCGGGAGGCAACACCCCAGCTTCACAGGGGCCTGGCTTACTTCTATGTTAGTACTGGGCCTGAAGTAGCCAGGTAGCTCAGCGTAATGTACAGCCAAGGACTTTGCTGGAATTACTAAGACAATTTATATTGTAACACTTTCCCCCTTAAATGAAATGAGTAACACAAAGGAAATACCCTGAAATATTCTCTAGGCTTTGGGGCCAGAGATTTTACTCGACATTTGCCTCATATTCATCAATTTTGTGTGTGGGAACATTTTTAAAATGTAGAATGATTGCACCCCTATTCAAAAAAAAAAAATCACCACTAACAACACAACTGGTGAAAGAGTTTTTGCCACTTTTCCTATATCCATCTCATGCCATTCATAAATGCAAATGCTAAGATTAATAAACATTAGAACTTTCAATTATTTATATCAATTGGTGCTGTACTTTTATGTTCCTGGGGTTGTGGATAGAAGAAAAGTATTAAAAAGTTTTAAATATCTACTAGGCTATCTGTATTTTCAAGCAAAAGAAACATTTCTAATAGGTTTTAAAAAGTAAAGATAAAAATAAAATTTGAAACATTTTAAAGTATGTCCCAAAAGTACAAAATGGGAGATAAAATGTTTTAAAACATGACAGAATACTATAGTCACAACTTATTTCTTCCAGTTACATGTCTTTTGATTGTTCTAAAGTTAGTGGTGTGATAGCTTATCTAAACTTTTTCCATTCTGACTCTTAGTTTTTCTCTTCATTTCTGAAACAAACCTTAAGTTTCTTAAATTCTTCAGAAGTTCACAATAGCCTCGATTTTATAACTCTTTTTAACATAGTGATCAGCTTGATAAGTTATCTGAGATTTGAGATTTTTGTAAGAGGAAAATTTCTCTTCTTTCACCTTGGCTTTGGGTCAGATTCAGCAAAGGGGAAATGACCCACAGGAAACCTGTGCTGAGTGTTGGCTTTGTTATGTGGCCATCTGAAATCCTCTTTCTGCAGGAAGTAGCTTCTTTTCCCGAGCTAAACAATCACCTAAGTCCCCTCCTCTCCTCCTCCTCCATTTATATGATTTAGGACAATGGCACATAGCAGACGAGAGAACCATAGTAGCCTCCCCCAGCAGGTTTTTCTGTATTTGTAGAAATTAAGAGCAAATTTGAATGCTGGCTCCCTTAAGCTTTTCTGAAAATATAATGACTAACCCCAGAAAAGGAAATTTTTATAAGAACAGAATAAAGAGAAGAACAGGTAGATTTCCACCTTGAGAAAAAAAAAAACTAATTATAAAATTAGGAGTTCTGTGACTTAAATAAGTTACTAGACTACTTAACCTGTAAATGTTTTAGCAAAAGTTATTTATTCTATACCCTCTTTCTTCCAAGAAAGGGAAACTGCTGGTACCTAATTTCAAAAACTTTTAGATCAAATATGAAACCTAAAATCTACTCAAAGGAGAGGTCTCAAGTGCTTTTGAAAATTATGTATCCCATCCCCATCTATTGGGTGAACAATTACAGTGTAGTGTCAGGAAGAAAGAGAATAAAACCATCTTTAGAGATAAAGTCAGCCTATTAAAAAAAAAAAAGAAAGATCAAAGGTTCAAGTACTACTAGATTTCACTAGAGTCAAATATTTTATATTTCAATTGTGTACGTATTTATTGCTATTTGAGCATCAAAGTATCTTAAAGATTCTGGCTACTCGATGGTTTTAGCTGTCAAGAAATCACAGCCACTATACCCAAAGTAAAACTGGCAAATAGTAGGCATTCCCAAACGTTGTTGCTTTGATTTATACTTTGTACCCTTTTAAATACACAATCTTGTCATGTGCTTTCAATTAGGTTATAAAGGAAAGGAAGACATGAGCCTCATACATCTAGGCTAGCAATGAAGTGAACATTTCCATTAGTAGAGGGGTCTCCTCCATGACGAAGACCAGCTCCTTTTACCACCACCCTCCCCACACGAGCTAACTGAACATAAATCTTTGCACAGTCATGTGAGAATCTACAATAAATTGTAAAAAAAAAAAAAAAAAATGAATGCTCTTTTCTCCATCTGGAAAAGTATCCGTGTCTAGTCCCTGAGTCCTATCAGCCCGTTCTAAAATGACAATCTACAACTGGTTTACTGAGTCTTTAGGAAATTGTAGTTCAAGTTAAAGAGAGCCTGTCCCTTAAAGACGTTTCCCTGATAGCTGCCAACCAACCCCAGGAAGGCAGAGATATGACAGTGTGGATGGAAGTACAGCATTCTCCTCAAAGTGGTGATCTCTGGAGCCAGACAGTTCAGTTCTAATACTGGCTCTGCCATCACCGTGTGACCTTGAGGTAGTTACTTAAACACTCTGTGCTTCAACTATCACAAATGGGGGAAAAAGCAAAAGCAAGTTATTAAGATTGTTTTTGAGAACAAAATTAATTAATACGTGTAGTTCTTAGAACAGTACTTTACACATGGTATTAGGTCTATAGTAACTTATATGTAAGAATAGGGTCTCTACACTTACACATAGTTATGAAAGAGAATTACAATGTAATTAAAAGATAACTACTATAATAAGGAAAAGTATAATTCCAAATGTAGTAGTGTGTGATGGAGTGTGTACTGTCCTTATAATACAGTTAACATGTGTTCTGATAATTGATAAATTCTCACTGTACTGGGAGCTCCTCATGTAAAAGGTCTTATCTTGCCAAATCCAGTGTTCAATTCTCAGTCCTCATCTTACTTGGTCTCTTGGAGGCTTTTCTTATGGTTTATTACTCTCCTTGAAACACATTCTTTTCTTGGTTGTGGAGACACCACATTCTCCTGGTTTTTATTGCCCTCACTGGCGAATCTCTTTTGCTGCTTTCTCCTTCTCTTCCCAAACTCTAAATGCTGGCATACCTCAATGCTCAGTCCCTTGACTTTCTTCTCTCTATTTATGCTCATGCCCTGGTTGACTGTATCTCATCTTATGACTTTTAATATTATTTATACAATAACTCACAAATGTATATCTTTACTCCCAATAACCTCCTGAAATCGAGACTCATACATCCACTGTACATCTGGATATCTAACAGGCATCTCAAACTTAACCTGTCCAAAACAGAACTATTTAATTCCTCCAATCTACTCCTCCCCTAGTCTTCCCAAAGAAGTACATGACCACTGTCTTCTACACAGTTGCTCAGAACAAAAGCTTTGATATTCTCCGTACCTTCCTTCTTCCTTGGACGATACCCGCTTCCCTCTCCATTTAACCATTAGTTATTATTTTTTCCTACTACCGATCAGCACATTCAAAATACATCTCAAACCTGATCATCTGTCCCTTCCTCCGCTGCCTTCACTCTTGTCCAAGCCACCATCATTTCTTATCCAAACTACTGTAACCACCTCCAGATTCCCTCTTCTAATTTTGCCCCCTAAATCCGTTCTCCACACAGCCAGTAGGGGGACTACCCAGAGCCCCAAATCCTCCAATCCCTTATCTCAGGCACCACCCCTTATCGTGGTCTACAAGGCACTCTATAACTTGGTCCCTGTTATCTCTCCAACCTCATCTCCTAACTCTCCTTTTCAGTAGTTCTGCTCTAGCCACATCAGCCATGTTGATATTCTTCAGACTCTCTCAACTGCTTCCTCCTTTGAAGGCTTTGTATTTGCCCTTCTTCCAACCTGACACGCCTTCCCCTCTTCAGTTTCAATTGACCATGTTATTTAAAACATTCACACACACACACACACACACACACACACACACACACACACACACAGAGTCCTTCTTCAGCCTCTTATCCTGCTATATCTTTCTTCATCACATTTAACACTACCTGGCATCATACCTACATTTATTTGCTTATCACTTCTATCCCACATAGAATGTAAACTCCATGAGGGCAAGGACTTTTGCTCACCATTCTATCCGCAGCATCTAAAACAGTCCAACATGTAACAGACTCTCAATAGTCACTGAGTAAATGAATTAGTATGTTTAATCATCTTAATCCCTCCAGTGCTGAAATAATTCCTGGTCCATTAAAACTTTGATGAATAAATGAACAAATTGCTGGTCCAATAGAGCTATCTCCTTAGGAATAAGTATATAAAAATATTTAATAAATTTATTATATTTTGAACTATATTGTTCACATCTTAATTATTTTATCTCTACTGTAAGTGTAATGTATCATTGATTTCCTTGATCTAAGTGGCTAATACTATATCTATCAAATAATGTAACTCCAAATGTATAAATTTCATTTGGAAACAAATGGGATGTACTCAAATATGTCCATCTGTATTATATCCAAAAGCCTGCCTAAATTTTGGGTGGCATGCTCAAACACTTAAGTTCTTATACAAAGAGCATGTTCCAGAGCAGCCCACATAAGTTCAACTAAGGTCTAGGACTATAAATTGGGGGCAGTGGGTGAAGGTAGAAAGGGCCACTCAAGCTCTTTACAAGTGTGCCTAAGAAATACTTATGGGCCCTGCTTCCCACTCCCGTCCAGAATGACTCAAGATGTCCTAACAACCTTCAGAATTTTCACAGCTTATAAGGAACAACCGTATTTCTTCTCCCATCCTATCTTTAGGTTTGAGTTTTGTAGCAGACTCCTCACTGTACTATCAACTAAAGTTTCACATGACATATGACATAAGGATAACACTTGCATTTTGAGTTTAGTCAGATTGTATGTTGAGTTAGATTTTGTCCATGGTTCTTATGTTTATATGCATGGATGTATAAAATAAGCCCATTCAAGGTGAAACCTGTGCATGATGTACCTTAGTCACTATTGCCATCATCCTCTGAATTAGAACTGACTTTTTAAGTTTTATTAAATTTACTGGGATGACATTGGTTTAAAAAATTACACAGGTTTCAAGTATACAATTCCATAATCCATCATCTGTATACTACATTGTGTGTTCCCCACCCAAAGTCAAATTTCCTTCCATCTCCATATATTTAACCCATTTTATCCTTTTCTACCTCGCCAACCTCCCTTGCCCTCTGATAACCACCACATGAGCTGTTGGTTTGTATGTTTATTCGTTGCTTTCAGTTTTAAACCTCACCAGTGAAATCTTATGGTTCTTGACTTTTTCTGTCCAACTTATTTCACTTAGCATGATGTTCTCAAGATCTACCCATGATGTCACAAATAGCAGTATCTTTCTTATGGCTGAGTAGTATTCCATTGTATATATGTACCACATCTTTATCCAACCATTACTGAAGGACGCTTCCGTTGTTTTCATGTTTTGACCACTGTGAATAATGCTGCAATGGATACAGGGATACATCTATCTTTTTTAATAAATGTTTTCAAATCCTTTGTGTAGATACTACAAGTGGGGTTGCTGGGTCATATGGTGACTCTATCCTTAATTTTTTGAGGAACCTCCATATTGTTTTCCATAGGGGCTATAACAATTTGTATTTCCATCAGCAGTGTATGAGGGTCCCTTTTCCCCCACAGCCCCTCCTACACCTGTTATTTCTTAATGATAGTAGCTGTTCTAACAGGTGGTATCTCATTGTGGTTTTGATTTGCACTTCCCTAACAGCTAGAGAAATTGAGCATCTTTTCATACATCTGCAGGCCATTGTGTGTCATCTTGGGAGAAATGTCTTTTCAGACCCATTTTTTAATCGGATTGTTTGTTTTTGCTGTTGTTATTGTTGAGTTCTATGAGTCCTTTTTATATTTTGGATATTAACCCCTTATCAGAGGCATTGTTTGCAAATACCTTCATCCCGTTTAGTTGGTTGCTTTTTTTGTTGATGGTTTCTTTTGCTGTGTAGAATTTTTAGTTTCATATAGTCCCATTCATTTATTTTTGCTTTTATTTCCCTTGCCTTTGAGGTCAAATTCATAAAATGCTCTGTAAAATCAAGGTCCATAAATTTAGTACCTATGTTTTCTTCCACGTATTTTACTCTTTCAGGTATTATATTTAAGTCTTTGATCCATTTTAATTTTTGTGTATGGTGTCAAATAGCAGTCTAATTTCATTCTTATCCATGTGGCTTTCCAATCTTCCCAATACCATTTATTGAAGAGGGTTTCTTTTCTCTACTGTATCTTTTTGGCTCCTTTGTCAAAAATTATTTGCACATATATATGTACATGGGTTTATTTCTGGGCTCTCAAATCTTTTCCATTGGTCATTGTGTCTGTTTTTCTGCCAAAATTATGCTGTTTTGATTATTATCACTTTGTAGTATAATTTGAAATCAGGGAGTGTAATACCTCTGGTTTTGTTCTTTGCTTTTCTCAGAATTACTCTGGCTATTTGGCGTCTTCTGTGTTTCCATACAAATGTGATAATTTACTGTTCTATTTCTTTTAAAAATGTCATTGAGAGTTTGATGGGGATTGCATTAAATCTTCACATTGCTTTTTATAATATGGCCATTTTAACTATGTTGACTCTTTCAATCTATGAATATAAAATATCTTTCCATTGGACAGAATTGCTTTTGTCTGCAGCTCTTTCTTCTATCACTCATCCCTCCTATAGTTTGTCAAAAACCACCTGTGTTTATAAACTCATTTTAAGTCACAATTTGCTAACCCCAGTTGCCTATGCAGGATATTAACACAATTCATGTAGTGAGGGGCAGAATCTAGTTGCTCTATCAACTGAATGATATGTAAAAGGAAGTTGTTTTCAGAGAGCTGAAATTCAAGTCTAACTTTTTCTACCTAATTAAATGGTGATCGGTCCAAGGAAGATGCAGTCACAACCTTAATGGCCAGAGCACAGGGGTAAACTATGTCCAATCCACGGGGGAAAAAAATAACATAAAATTATGAAGAGTGAATAAAAACAAAGCTCCCATCCTATAAAGTGCTGTGACACAGTTCTGCCCATTTTGGAGTATCTACTCAGGAGCTTCTCTTTTGTTCTTTCTGAAGATACCTGAGAGTCTCTGGAGAATGGATGAGATTCACTTTTGTAAGCCAAAAAGAAACCTAGAACAACTCTCAGGGGACTATGAAATAAATCACAAGGCTTTTGACTTTAGACAAAAATATAAAAAGAATTTGTAAAAGAGGAGACAAGAATGGCCACAGTATCATTTATTCTATTCCTTCTAAATGCAATGATGCTTAACACCCCAAAGTCTTATGGGTATCCAACTCCACAATATCTCTTTTTGAGACGGTGTGATGTGTGTTTGATGCTTTTCCTGGACTCCTGGATACTACACTAAAGGTGCAGTGACAGAAATTATAGTTCCTTCCTCAGCCTACAGTATGTGGTAGTATTAATTATGAAACTCAAATGTCACAGAAATATACATTAACAACAATAACAACAGTTAAATACTTTCATAGTCCTTCAGGCATATTTGAAGTATTTTCATACATCAATTCATAGCCTTCTGACAATGATCCTACGAGGTACTATTATTTCCCAGTTTTACTAATGAGGAAATCAAGGCACAAAGATAGTAACCAATTTGCCCAAGGTTAAATACCTTATAATGGAGTTAGTAAAGGCCATAAAGCAATAAACAGTATGAGCAGCATATAGACTTTTAACAAACATTTAACCAAAAAGCCTATGTTAAGGTACACTAACCTGCTAAAACAAATAGACCCAAACATGTAAGGGATTAAAACCATGGCAAAGTTTCCTTGCTAATTTTATGGTCCTAGGCAGGTATTCAAGTCAGTAGGTCTGTTTTCTTTCATGTGATCATTTAGGGGGTTGGGCTCCTTCCATTTTGTGACCCTGCCAACCCCTAGGACAGCAGTTCTCAACCTGTGGGTCATGACCCCTTTGGGGGTCAAATGACCCTTTCACAGGGGTCGCCTAAAACCATCGGAAAACACCTATTTCACAATATATAATTACATATTGTTTTTGTGATTAATTGCTATGCTTTAATTATGTTTCTTTTATGGTTGGGGGGGTCCACAACATGAGGAACTGTATTAAAGGGTCGCGGCATTAGAAGGTTGAGAACCACTGTCCTAGGATCTCACAGTTATCTGCATCCAACCAGCCTATATGAACATATGACATCAAAAGCATTTGAATGTCATACGTTCATATAGTTCAATCTTATGTAATTCAGCAAGTTCAGAAAACCCTTCTTTATGCTATAAAAGTACCTGTACATCAAGTTATGAGGAATAATTCTGCAATCAATAATCAGTAAAAAGCAATTTTAAAATAGATACACATATATATAATTTGTAGACCTAACAAGAGAAAGTGTGTAAAACCAGAAGAGGCCTTCAGAGTTGCTCAAAAACAGCTAGCAAATTCCTAAATGAGGAAACAGAGTGCTTGCCAAAAAGACCTGTACCCATAACTAGGACATAGAGAGACCCTGGAAGAAAGAGAATACACAAGGCTGAGAATCAGAAAGTGTTGGGAGAGGGCTGGTGTGAGCTGGAGAAAGAAGCCTCAAAGACTCAGAATGGAGATAAGTGAGAACTGCAAAACAGCAGAAAGGAGACTAACCAGGCAAACCTGGGTGCAACCAAACTCCAGCTGCTAGGAGAAGAGCCTGAGGCATGACTGGCAAAGCTTCATCAGTATGAATCGCTGTTGGCTGAGACTGCTGTCTGTAAAGCAGCACTCAGCGTGACTGTAAGACCTTCAGAGGGAAATCAGAGAACATCTACTCCCATGGGAAGCAGCAAAGGCGTCTTAAAAAACAGGAAAGGGGCCTGGAATCCTTGGAGTAGCTTTGGTGCATCTCTGTCTTGGACACTATTATTGTTCTTCCCCATCCATCCGGCCCTACGATTATGAACTGAACATAAACATCTGTTTCCCTTCTGCAAATCCTTCTGTTCTTTTTCATGCTTTGACCTAACATTTCAGGGAAAGGAGAAAAAAATAAATGGAAATTTGCCTAAAATTCAATTATCAGAGTCCAAAAAAGTTTCTACATGGCTAGAATCTGGTTCATGAAAGAGAGAGCATAGAAATTCTGGGAGAGGCAGAAATTTCCTAAGGGGGACTCAGGCATCCTTATCTGGAAAACCTACTGACAAGCACTCTTGCTAGTGAAGACCAAGCCTTTCTTTGTAGTCTCTCCAGCTGTTTTAATACAAACTAGTAAATCAGGACTCAGAATGGGATACTACTTGCCAACAACAGAGAAACAATGCTCTGTGTGGCCTAAGCAGAATGCACCATAATGAACAAAACTGCTTCCTGATGCTTTTGCAGTGATACTTACCAGTTTAACAAAAATAGTAATTAGCTGATTATTAAATGTGTGTTAAGCCGTGTTACCTTTGCTATGGTTCTTGAGCCCCTAATAGCTCCAGGGAATAAGTATCATTTCACAGACAAGAAAACTGAAACTCAGTGAAGTAACCTGTCCAACATCACATGGCTAAGAAGTGGCAGAACTGATATTCAAATCTATCTGGCTCAAACGTCACCTCCTCACTGAGGCCAATTAAATTGGGCTCCTTTTCAAAACCTGATTATTTCCTCTATAGCTACTATTTGGTTTATTTATCCACTGCTTGCCTAGCCCTAGAATGTACAATTCATGATGGCAAGGTTCTGTCTGTCTCATTTACTCTTTAAGTCCCCAATGCCCGGGGATGAGCACACAACACAACAGACACCCAGCAATGTCTAGTGAATAAATGACTGAATAAAAGAATGAATAAATAAATGGCATCCAAGCATTGCACAGTCTTAAGGACTGTACTACAACTGAAGTTAGCACTTTGTGTGAAGAGCCAAGATAATTTTCTATGTTGAACTTTGACCCTCCCATTTCCTAACAGAATATATCCTAAGCATCATGTACATACTTACATAAATATTATATTGGCTTTGTTTAAAACTGTAAAACAATTTTATTTTTCTAGGGAAAAAATTCCAAAAGGTTTTGCTTCCAAATTTCAAACTTTAAATTCTAAGTGATTTAAGTAGGCAAAAAGTTGTTTTCCCAATTATATTAAAGACTTCTATTTTATATCTGTTTTTCAGATGCCATATACTAGAAGAAAAAAGAAAATTTTAATTCCTTAAATTATGTACTGTATAACTTTTTTCAAATGAAATTAAGAGGAAAATTAATAACTCAATAATCTCTTTAATGTATACTACATGCAAACCTCTTGAGAATTATGAATGTTTATAAAATGCAACCATTCGTTCGCTAGAAAGTATACTAATTTTCAGCTGGTATGCTTGTAAGAAATTCAGTGAACATGCTGATATATATTAATAATGGGGTACTTTATACTTGTCAAAGTAAGAGTTGTTCAGAGAAACATATTAATAGCTATGCTCTCTCTCCCGAAGACTCCCCTCTGCTCATGAGCCCTAAATCCTTCTTTCCTCAACTAAAATGCATATCATATGACATCTATAATAATTCAAGATGATAAATAAGAGCCTTAATAATTTTCAATAATAAACAGGTTTTTAACCAAACTTTTCAAAAGAGACAGAGAATCAATGTTAAATCTTAAGTGTCACTAAATCTTAAGCATAAACTTTGCTGTAGAGGTTTTGCTCTATTCATTTCACTCATTTACCCTCCTAATAACACTCCCTTTTTTAAATAAACTGAATCTATCAGGCTGCAGATCAAAGCCACTTCCTCTTACTCAAGTTCAGCAAAGATAGAGAAATCCTATCATCCTCAGAATAATGGGTTTTAACATACTTGAAGACAAGATCATTTTCATCCTTGTCATCCTCAGATAATACACTCAGCTCTTTCCATCTCCCTTTAAATATGTGACCTACTCTTACCCGTTTTAATGGGCAGCTTCTGGTGAATTCACTTTAAGTTAATCATGAACAATTTGTATTTCAAATCCACAGCCAGCACACAGTGGCTTTTGTACATTTTTTGGTAAGAATGGGTATCTTGTCAACATCGGTAGGTACAGTCCTAATAGATGTGGAAGCCTAGACTAAATAATCTTACAGATCACCTCTATCTTATGTTTCCCCTCTAGTTATTAGGAAAATAATAGGTCCTTAGGTGGATACATGTTTTGGTATAATAGGAAACATTTTGCTCCCTGTGGCTCATAGATCAGTGTGTTTTATAATCCTGAATACTGTCACTGTAATAGATATTAAGGTTGTCCAGAAAATATCCAGCCATGTAACCATTCTCATTATATTGACAATGGCTGGATTTTTTCCAGACAACCTTGAATTGCTAGTTTTACTAGGATTTAATGTGTAGTAGATTACAAATCATCCTGACTGACTTCTATGCTTCATTTACTTCCTATCAATCAACACATGGAAAGCTTCTTAAGAGCAGTGTACATCAGCCAAATGTCCTATTTAGCAACCTCAACAATTAACACAGATTGAAATCCAGTTTCACAGAAGACATTCTGTTTCAGGGTAACCTAGAACTCAGTGGATTTTCCTGGACACAGAAAATCTTAGGTGCCAAGCTATAAACAACCTTGAAGTACCCACAAGAGATTGTAAATTATTGGGAGCCTACTACATTATAAATCAATCTTAAGTAATTTACACAGTAAAAGAAATTACTTTACATTGAGTCTATTTATATATGCAGGTCCTCAAGTGAGTTCCAAAATGTCAACTGATATTCAAATGTCAGAGCATACCGGGAGTGGGGAAGGTATGGAAGGGGGTCAGGAATGTAGATTACTAGATGTATAGCTTTCAAAGGATCCACACATTTGGAAAAACACATTTTATTTGCTTTCAATGTAATAGGGAGCTAGTAAATCCATCACAGTTTTCCTATTTGATATCAATACTGCCTTAGCTTTCCTATCTTTTACCATGTCATGAATAATTTAGAAGCCTGCTCCCTATAAAATAAAGAAAAGAATTTCTGTTCCATCGAGAGACTCTTTCCCCAGGACCGCACCTCTAAGAATGTAACTGATCCTCATTTGGTCCTTCATACGTGCATAAGCATTACAGTTGCACAAGTGCCAGAAATCAGGCTCAGAACCAAAGGTCTCTGCCTCGTGTACTGCAACTCGTGCATGCAGCCTGCTTGCTTCTTTTAGGGGTAGAAATGCCTCAGAGCTGTTGGCGTCGCCACAGCAGTAGATGTGGGAAGGGGGTTAGGGGGCTTTCCACAGCCCAGATCATCCAGCTGCAGAACCAGAAGAATCATTTCTAATCAGGCATGGAAATCCATTTCTATGACCTTAAAAAAGACTCAAAACAAGAACATTTAGACATTAAAACATTCTATTCTAAAGATGTAATTGTAATTTTACTGTTTACTATCAGCAGTATACCCCAATTTATTGCCTAGTGAAAAATCTAGGACATTTTACACCAAATTCAGAGTAGTTAGTAAGTGCAATTTAGTCCCTACTAGGATAGATCTAAAAGTTGGTTGTTTGGAAGATCTGATCTGCTTCTTTCCCAATTTCCCTAGTATTCTCTGACTTTTGAAGTTAATGAAAACCCTTATTCCACAACCAACCCTGGGGGCCTCTTGCTAACTCGCAGAAGCCTTGTTTCTCAGCCCCTCAATCCCATCACAATCTTGGAAGTGATAGAGGTCAATCTTCAGTGTAAAGCAGGGGTGTCCAACCTTTTGGCTTCCCTGGACCACAGTGGAAGAAGAAGAATTGTCTTGGGCCACACATAAAATACAATAATGCTAACAATAGCTGATGAGCTAAGAAAAAAATGTTTGCAAAAAATCTCATGTTTTGAGAAAGTTTACGGATTTGTAACAACTGCAGGTTGGACAAACTTGGTGTAAAGCATTTTCCCAGCTACATCCAACTATCACTTAACTCCTATCACTTATGCAACTGTCAGTTATACATTTTAAACTATAGTTTGAAGTTGATAGAGGAGAAAATTTTTCTCTTGGAACAATATAAACTGCCTCTAACTTTCCAGGAAAGAGTTGTATTTGCTACCAAAGAAAAGCAGATAAATAATTAACTTGTAGTAATCTCATCCCTACTCCCACAAATACTAAAATCTTTCACTTCTCAAGCAATTTTAATTCTAAAATGTCTACAGAGCATCTCAGAAAATCTATTTAATAGTTTATGTTTACTTCTGTAAAACTAATAATATTTCATTGGGATTTCTGATACAACCACAATTTCAATAAACCCAGTTTATTTCACTTCCTAAAAACCACTGAAGAAAATATGGTAAACGAAAACACAAATTATATTTTAATAACACCAGGACATAGACTCCAAAATATTTTTTAAAAGAATGCCAAAAAGAGCGGAACTCAGAAAAGAAACACAGGGGGAAAGTAGACAGAAGCAGAGGAGACAGAACCCAATTGTGGGTGACAGGTCACACAAACTGCCAACAAAAACACATTTTTGGAAGTTGAGGGACACACCTGGAAGAGGAAAGGTCTATATCCCATGTACAAGTCTGATATTTAAGTCTGCGAACTTGCCACTGTGCACTTACATTGGCAGCACTGCACAAACAACTAGGTAAGGTTTCACAACCTTGGTATATCTGTGTCTCACAGCTGTGTTCGTGTCAACCTGTGGCAGTGGGTCTTGCTGAGCAGCATTCGTTATTGTGTTTTTGTGTGCTGTCATGAGAATGTTGGAGTTTGAATTAGAGCAATGAACAAACATTAAATTTCTTGTTAAACTTGGCAAGAGTGGAAGTGAAATCACAGACATGTTAATTTAGTCCAAGTTTGTGGGGTAATGCCATGAAGAAAACGACAGTGTACAAATGGATTAAATGCTTTTCTGAGGGGAGAGAAAGAATCACTGGTGAAGAGAGGTCAGGGCAGCCAGTAATGAGCAGAACTGACAAAAACATTGCAAAAATTCACTGAATTGTGCATCAAAATCATCAGCTGACTGTGAGAAGCATAGCAGACCAAGTGAACGTCGATAGTTTAAACAGGAAAATCTTAACTGAAAATCTTGGCATAAGAAAGGTGTGTGCAAAAATGGTCCCAAAGGAGTTCACCAATGAACAAGAGCAAAGGAGAATCGAAATTTGCAAGGACCTTTAGGAGAGGCAAGACAAAGTTTGGGGCACTGTCTGTGAGAGAGTTTTTAGCCAGTACACAAATAACTGAATCGCAACACCCTCCCTGCTCACCTGATCTGGCCCCCAATGACTTTTTCTTTACCCAAAGATAAAGGAAATATTGAAAGGAAGACATTTTAATGGCATTCAGGACATCAAGGGTAATATGATGACAGCTCTGATAGCCATGCCAGAAAAAGAGTTCCACAATTGCTTTGAAGGGTGGACTAGGTGCTGGTGTCACTGCATGGCTTCCCAAGGGGAGTCCTTCCCAAGGTGACTATAGTGATATTCAGCAATGAGGTATGTAGCACTTTTTCTAGAATGAGTTCGTGAACTTAATTGCCAGACCTCCTGTATAAATGAGTACAAAAAAGAAAATATTTTGAAGTTGTTGAAAGCCTCCATAAACCTGGTTCAGATCACAGAAGTTAAGAATCTCATTCCTAATCGGATAAAGCCACGTGCACAAGAGGTTTATTCCACGCATTTAGATTGTTTAATATTAGAAAATCTGAAAACCTATTTATAAAATTCATCTTATTAATAGGTCTAAGGAGAAAAACAGTACGATCATCTTCATGGAAGGTGAGAAAGTATTATAATAATCATTACAATTTGATTTAAATAATAAAATAGGGAACTGATTATATGATAGCCTCCAAAGATGACCACTGTCAATTTTTCCCTTCCCTCTATAAAAATGTCACTCCACCATCAAGAGGTGGAGTTCATTTCACAAACCTCAAATCTGAACAGGTCCTGTGACTATCTTGACCAAGAAAATGAAGAGAAATTGATTTTCTGATACACTGGAGCCCTGGCTTTCCTTCCCCTTAGGACCCTGCTGTCAGTGCTATGAAGCCCAATCCCAATGGAAAGACCAAAATGAGAAGAACTAAGGCACTCTGGTCAACAGCCCCAGCTGAGCTCCCAGACAAGTCAATACCAACCACCACATACATGAGCAAGCCATTCTGGAAGCTCCAGCCCAGCCAAGTCCCGTGAAAACTGCAGTCCAAGCTGATACACTGTAAAGTAGAAAAACTGCCCAGCCAAGCCTAGTCAACCCACAGAAACATGAGATAATGATTATTGTTTCAAGTTACTAAATTTTGTTGTGGCTTCTTATGCAGCAACAGACCACTTAAACACATGGGTATTTTGTTTATATATCTATCTCAGCCCAAAAGCCAGGACCATACTTAATGGAGAAAGGCTAGAAATATTTCCACTAAAGTCAGAAATAAGGCAAGTGTTGCCATTATTATTTAACATTTTATGGAAGGTACAAGATGATACACTTGGATAAGAGAAAAATATTAGAGGTATTTTTTTAAAAAGTTTACTGTCTCCCCTTCACTCATTCTGGTCCTTTTGCTATTCCTTGTAAGCAAATTTTCCTTTTAAGAGATTTCGCTCTTGCTGTTTCTACTGCCTAGCACTTATGCCCCCCAAAGCCGTATGACTGGCTGGCTGCCTTCCTTCAGGGATCTACCCAAACATTCCTTTATCAGGTCTTCCCCAATCAAACTACATAATATTAATAATGAACTACTCTCAACTTTCCTGTTTTATTTTTCCATGGAATGTATCACTACCTAATATATTGCACATACATATGCATGCACTGACACCGCATTTCTTATCATCTGTCTGTTAAGACTAGGAGCTGTATCTCTGGCATCTAAAAGAATGCTTGGCACTCAATAAATACCTTTTGAATGAATGACTAAACGTTTACAAGAGTACAATGCTTTTATTTTTCTAGTTATTTTTAAATCTTGGTTCTTCCTTAATTCTAACAATTATTTGTATTCATCTCTACATTTTCCCTCTGGTTTTATGAGTCCTTTATAGTGGACATTATAGTGGACAAATTTTTCTGTGCTTATTCATAAGTATGCTATAATGTCCACTATAAAGGACTCTGGAACTCCAATTTCATAACTCAGTGAAACCAACCATCTTGCTGGATGACATTAACAGCTAGTCAAATAAATCAAAATTACTTTCTTTATAACATGCCATGCTTGAACTATTGTTTTTCCTGGTTATTTGGGCAAAGAAGTAATCATGCTTTGCAAAATTTCATTCAGTGGTATTAATAGTTTGATCTTGGCCAAGTAACTAAAACTCTCTAAGTTATCATTTGTTTGTAAAAGGACATAATAGGACTTATTTCATCTAGGACATCTGAGTATTAAGTGGCCCAATGTGTCAATATATGTATCAGTATTGAATAACTGTCAGTGGCTTTTGCCATTGTTGCTGTTGTTGTTCATGTGGAAAAGATACTTGATCCAACTTCTTTGTCCTTCTGTAACATCTGATCTCATAGACTGTATCTTCTCTGACTACCTTCAGTTTCCAACATCCACGGAAGAGTAGACAACACAAAATGTCCATAGATTAAATCAGTATAGACTGATGTTAGTGGGTTTGGCTCATAAGACACTGACATAAGGAATGGAGTTACGAAGTATACACTTATGAAGATCTCTTCATAAAGAGAACGGAGAGTCATGGTATTTGGGTGGGTCGCACACTAACAAGTCTGAGGCATGGATGACTGCATGACTTCCTGGGGTCCCTCCATCTCATTTTTCTCGGTGAAGCCCTCCCATACTGTGGGTTTCATCAAATCATTTTCAACTAGGGCATTATTACAGCCACCCTCCAGTAAATTCTTACTCCCTTGGGTATTTGAGCATACTTTCTTCCTTTGTGATAACTGAAAAGACAAATTTTTCATAAGTACTTATAAAATTTAAATTCAGGATAAGAAAAGTTGTCTTACTTCCCCAAAATTACACCTTTCTATACTATCATCTCAAGGAGTATCCAGACAACAGCAGAAGGTGCCAAAAGATATAGGAGAGTGTCTGGAAAGCAGGTAATTTCTTATAGAGCACAGTCTATTTCTTATAGCCACTTTCCTGCCTGACTGTTTAAGGATGTTTGACAGAATACAGAGCCACAGCTGGTGCTCTAAGCAACTGTATCTTCTCTGGAACTCCAGTCTTCAGAGGAGAAAGAATCTCAAAGAATTTCTCCATTTCTCAGTCCATTCCCAATTCCCTGGGCTCTAATCGTGAGCAAAAGAGAAGGTAGTAGCCAGTCACAAAAGACAACTTATCGTATAATTTTGTTTAAAGGAAATGTCCAGAATCAGCAAATCCATAGAGACAGAAAGTAGATTGGTGGTTTCCAGGGACTGAGGAAGGGGTAAATGGGGAGTGACTGCTAAAGGGCTCAAGGTTTCTTTTTGGAATGAAAAAATTAATCTAAAATAGATTTGGTAATGATTATACAATTCTGTGATTATACTAAAAAACCATAGAATTACAAATTTTAAATGAATGAACTGTATGGATATGAATTATATCTCTATTTTTTAATCTGGAAAAATTGGGAACAGAAAAAAGGTAAAATAATGTAATCTCTTGGCTTACATACATCAAACTGAAACTGGATAATAGCTAATAACTGAAATAACACGCGGGAAAGTTTTGTTTCTGACCCCTAGAATAATTCATCAAAAATCTCAGTTTCTCAATGCATATGCAGAGTTCTACTTAATAGCTAGAGTAACAACCAGCTACTAGGTCAAATCACTCTCGATGAATCTATCCTCATAGCCATTCCTTCTGTCACTGATTTATGCATTGTCTCTTCCCTGGATTATTGTAAGAGCCTTTTAATCAGCCTGTCTTCTCCCTTTCAACTCATTCTCCATACCAGCACCAGAGAGGTTTTCCAAACAAAAAAATCCAAGCATGTCAATTTTCTAGCATTCAGTGGCTCCCAACCATTTCCAAAATAGAATAGGAAATCTCTAGAAAGACTTTAAATGCCTCTATAGTCTCCTTGTTGTATCTCCTCTATTCAACCATACCCCACCACCACCACCACCACCCCCGCATGCGAACCTGGGGACTGAACCAAACTGAACTATGTGTCATCCCCATACTCCTGCTTCCATAACTGTACAAGCCATCTGGTATGTCCATTCATCCTTGTCCACTTAGAAACCTCCGGTACCTACTTTAAGACACAGCATAAACTCCACCTTCTTGCAATCTTCTGTTTCCCAAATGTTCTACTAGGTGATTCCTACTCTGTAATTCCTTCATTCACCCATTTATTCAACAAATATTTATTGAATGTCTGCTGTGGGTCAAGCACACAGTACCTTGTACATATATCCCTTCATTATGCAAGGTCTCATGTAGTTATAACTTTTGACATTTCTGTCTCCTCCCACTAGACTATAATCTCTCAAGGAGAAGGATCATGTTCTCTTGTACATCTTTGCATCCGTGCACCCAGTATACTGCTTGACACATTGTAGGTGCTTAATAATTCTTTGGACAAGTGAAAAAAAAAGAGAACTAAAGAGATAATTTGAATGTTGTCAACATTATCTGAAACCACCCTTTCACTTCAATATACAATATCTGATATAACAGAGATATGTTTTATTGGTATTAGTAACAGTAATGCCAGCTTTATGGTTGGTCAGATCTCAATTTGTTGGATACGTAAAACACACACAAACATATACACACATATAATTACATACGAGGGGTGTCCAGAAAAAAATCCAGCCATAAATGTCTATTTTTCATATTACTTGGCTGGATACTTTCTGAACAGCCCTCGTATATACTTTCAGATTTGAACATGAATGAGTTTAGAACAGATGAAATAAATGATTAATAGAAGACCAGTGTTCTCATTTCTGACTTTTCATGTTTCTTCTAGAAGAAAACATAAGTGAATTTGTACATGTGGAAAGAAAGGTGACATTCCCTGACCCACAGATCTCCATCCACACTACTGCACAGACAATTCTGTTTTCTTTAACCACAATTTCTCTAGCAGGCTGCAAAGTGGCATTCCCAGCCATTTGCTAAACACATTCACTGAGGAATGATGACCTGTTAAAGAAATTAGTTCCCTTTCTTTTGATTTTAGAATATTTAAAAACCAGAAAACTTGAAAAAATTGTGATCTCTAAATACTATTGTACTTCCTGCCAAAATTATTCCTTCTTATCTAAATCTCACGGGGTTTCTATATTATAAAAGCATTCACCATTTTGGCAACTATCACTTTACTAATATACTAAACTAAGTTCTTAGGCTGCTTCTTTAGTGATTCTAAATTATCAAAAGGCATATCAAAATTATTACTAGTTCTAGAATGTGATACATTCCACAAAAAAATTGGCCTGAACTCTTCAAAAAAAAAGGGCAACATCATAGGGAGGAAAAAAATAGTCAAGACCACTGTATAATAGATTAAAGGCTATGTTTTAACCTAAGTGAATTCTAACTTTAAAAAAAAGGACATTTTAATATGAGGTAATTTAGACTCTATGGGGAAATTAATGTTAATTTTCTTGGGTATAACAGAGCTGCAGTTATTGGAAGAATGTCCTTATTTTTAGGAAATGATGCTAAAGTACTTATGGGTAGAATGTCATCATGTCTGCAATTCAGTTTCAAATGGTTCAGGGAGAAAAAACTGTGTGCACAGAGAAAGAGCAAGTATATATGACATAATGTTAACACTGTTGAATCTAGGTGGGGGACAGAATGTGTTCATATATCATTCTTTCAACTTTTCAGTATGTTTCAAATTTTTCAAAACAAAAAATTGGGATAAAATCCTCTTTGAAGGAGGATTTTTTTAAATGATAATTGTGTCCTGTGCTACGAAACACACTTTTTCAAAGTGATACAGCCAATTGGTATTAGACGTAAGTCTGTTATTGAAACTGATACCCTAGAGACGGAAGCACTTTTTTCTGATTATTAATTTTGTTTAAATTAGAAGATTAAATTCTCTAATCCTACTCTAGAACCTCCCAAAAGGCTTGAGGTTAGAATTATATTCACACAGAATAAAAATATCAAAAGCAAAATTTATAACTTTCTTTTAAATTTATTTACTTATTTATTTATTTATGCTTGGATAAATAGTTCCCCAAGAGAAAAATGTGCCTGTGGTACACATGGAAATTTACCCTCATAAATACAATTCATTATTTCAATGTTTTGAAAGCTAAACACATCCCTCACAAAGAGGTTAAATTGTTTCTGCATTTTTCTACATATATCAAATATTCTCTTCTACATCCTTTCTCCTCCCTCTGACTCCAGAAAGTCTGTTGTTAAGTTGCTAGCAAGTTCCTAAGGAAGCTGCAGGTTCTAATAGTGGGTGCAAGTTTAATGAATCACTTGATATAATACCTTTGCTTCTAACAAAACCTTGTTAACAAAACTTGCTATGTGAACCAGCTGTGGTGGCAGATGACCCAGCTGAATGCCTTTTGGGATATTCTTTCCGAAGTCCCTATGTGGTGTGGAATGTTTTCTAGTAGCCAAAAAGCACTGAAGGGTCCAGAATTCTCTCTTTGTTGAAAGAAGTTTGAAACACACACACACACACACACACACACACACACACACACTGTGGGAAACTTTACTTCAATGAACACTGAGTAGACAAAAAGAATGTTTCTTGAGATATACTTTGCCGATAGAAATAAAGAGAAAATATGAGCAACAGAAAAAAAAAAAATCAGAGTTTCCCTATTGTTAAGAAAGAGCTTGGCACAAGGAGGAAACAAGATGACATAACCTAGAAAGCATGATGTGACAAAACATTAACCAGTTCAGTTTATCTCATGCGGAAAAAACTTTAAAACTTAAAAAGAATAATTTTCTTTAGTTTCCCACGTACACTACACTACACTTGAAAGAGTATGAATGCCAGATCAATACCAGTTTCTAGAAACTTAATTTTAAACACTAAAACATATCTGCTCTTTGGAGTCATCATTTCTTAAATTCTCCTGGTCTCCTCTCATCTACGCCAATAGCAGGAGGGTGGTGTGTGACATGGCACTTCTGTGCTTAGTTAAAAATTCCAACTACACACTTGTTAAGTTTCAGCTTCATTATGGCTCCAAAGGGTAATTTCTTGTTCAATTTTCCAAACAGTTTCTAAACATGGTAGAAATAAGAGCTATAACTGAGAAATGCTGATGAAAACCTAAGTATACATTTTGTGAGTCAGATTTTATTATGAACTGTACCTGAAGACCGGACTGAATTAATTAATGTGTATCATCAGAGCATCTCCATCACACCTGGTCTTGTTATTGCAGCACAGTGAGATTAAGGGATTCTTCACATGTCTCATTCTTTAACAAGTACAGCTTAGGTAGGAAAAGATTTCTCCTTGCCACTTAGGTCTGGCTGTCCCTGCACATTGCCCTCTCCTCTGGTCCTGCAGCTGCCAAGTGCTAGCAAGCTTCAAAACATTTCAGGTTCACTCCAGTGGGTCCACTTCTTGGCCTTTGTTTCCACCAGCAGCAGATCATGACTTACAACAAATCCTTCATACAGGGAAGAAAATTTTCTTGCTATCTCATAAGTAAGACATGAGGAGACAAACTTACAGCATTCAAGTATATTTAGAAAGCTGAAGTCAAATCCATCTCAGAAGTGTTATTAAAGGTAACTAATAGTTTGTTTTCTTGTGTATTTGCTTGTGTTTTGTTTTCCTCAGACATAGGAAAGAAATATAGTTCAGACCAGACCACTTTTAGGAAGCTGTGGAAACAACACAACAGTCATCATCAGCACTGTACAAAACTAGGTTTCTAGAAATCAGGGACAGAGAAAGTCTTGAGCTTGTACTTTTAGTCATGCTTAGAATGGTAATACAGTCGACCTGAAGTTTATGGAACACTGCTCATGCTTCAGGAACTGTGACAAGGATATTCATACACTGTATCACTCTGTTTTTATGGTGACTCTGAGAGGTAACTGCGATTTCTCCATTTCTGGAGAGAAGGACAACACAGAGTTAAGAAATGTGCCCATGGCCATGTTACACATGAACAAGCAGCAGAGCTGGTGTTCCACTCACTGCTCAGAACCCTAAAACCACACTTCCTTATCACTGCTTAGGCTGGGTGCTAGGGGTACGGGAGCCCAAACCTAGCCCATGGTCTTTCTACGTCATTACACACTGCTGATCATAACTCATTTGAAAGAGTAACAAATCATTTTGAAGTAGAAATAGAAATAAGAGTTCAGCCAACAAATTTGACCCATGTTACCAGAGAAACTTTGAGAGAGTCTCACAGAATTGCTCTGGTTCCCATGTCATTCTAAGAACATTAGAAGTCAGCAATCCACATACTTTTACTGACTCCTTTGGGAAATAAAATGACTTCAAGTTGTTTCTGACAGTTGCTTTGACCACAACTGCAAATTCAGTTGTCAGAACCTGACTTGACTGACTTACTGCCCGTCAAGGGCTCTCCTCTATTTCAGGGATTAAGAGAGTCAGGTCAGGGTGCCCTGGCTGTAATTATGTGATGGTCACTGCTGTCTACTTGCAGGACACAACTACATGGAAGCAGACTTCTCTACAGATGAGCAGAGGAAGGGAAGGTTCTTTGCCAGTCTGCATATGATGCTTTCTGAAATTAAGGGCAGCAGAAGGAGAGGCTATCAAGCCAGTCGTTTCTATGCTAAAAGGCCAGAGATGAAGTGCTGAAGAACTAAAACACCAACTTTTGTGGCTATGTGAATGTCACTATTTCCAGTCCTCAGGACAATGGCCCTGACGTGCATTTCTTTTATAAAGTGTCACAAAATTTTACATTTTATTCTATACAGTAAATACTCTGAAAGCATAGTAGAATGATAAAATGAATCATTTATAATATTGAAAACAGGGCCACTGAGAAAACCCTAAAGGAGTTGTATTTGGTTAACAGGAAGAAACAAAGCCTGGGAGGTAACTCATGGTTAAACAAAAACACAAAATGTTTTAATATTAAGAGTATGTAAATATACTTTCTAGAAGAGTCTAAGTGTGGTTGCATTTAAAAGAAAGTAAAAAATCCATCCCTTTCTATAATATATATTTATTACTGTCATCAAAACCATTAAGTAGTTTTTGGCATGAAATATTACTATATTAGTTGCGATGTGGAACAATTTGGACTGAAATCTTCCTCATTCCTCTAGGAATTATACCTTAATTCCTACAAAGCCTGCTACAGCAATAATATAACAAATACTTGCTGGTTGATCGATCTCAGAGGGAAAAAAACATAATATGACTAGAGAGGTGGGGGACTCTTGCCAAAATACTTGTTCCCCCCTGTCTTGGGCACGCATTGAAAAGAATGACTTGCCAGTCATTTTTGGTCACTTCAAAAGAAGGCTTTAAGATTTACTGATATAAACAAACAAGTACAAGCAAAAGACACTCACATTAACTACCTCTACGTGCTTTCTGCACCTTTGCAGATGACAGGGACATCATCAATACATTAACTTTGCAGAGCGGTGAGTCAGAGTGTTAAGAGCATAAGAGGGGAAAAGTGCAGGACCAAGTGGGAAGTCAGTCTGAGGTGTCTGCAGGAGCAGGGTCATTGTTGGCACTGGTTGATCCAGTAGCTAAATGTCAAGCTACCTTATATTTAGGCCAGGAGATTCCATGGAATCAAGATAAATAAATAAATGGTATTCCCATACCATTTACAAAGATCACATTACCCTCAAGTGACTTAACAGGTCATGGTAGAACCACCAGTACCTCTCAAATATTTCCACCAAATGTGAAAATGACATCTGGTAGCAATGGCTACAGAGTAATCCTTAGTGGTAAGCTCAAAGCTGAGGTGAGCACTTGGAAATGGTGGGGTGGGGGAGGTAGGGGAGTATACCCAGCAATGGCAAATAAAAGATTCTTCTAAAGTTCCATGTTTTACCTCTAATATCCTTATGAATTGGCATTCTATCCCATAACATATCCTTCTTTGCTTTAATGTGAAAATGAAGTGTTAATTTGGTTGTTTTATTGGGAGTTGATGCTACCAGAAGAAGAATCCCTTTTCTCTCTGGACATTGTTACTCGTGCCCAGTTTGAGAAGCCTGGTCCTGATGGAAAGGCACATATCAGTAATCACCCTAAGTTTCTCTGCCACAGTTCTCTTTAAGCCATTCCCCATCCCCATTTTGTGAGAAAAAATCATAAGCTCTTATCCAAATATAACTGTTAACAGATCCATATAAACAATTAGGTTATACAGTTAGTTATACAAGGGAGATAACTCAGAGATGCAAAATGAAATGGCCACAGTTATTTGCTACCTGCATTATTTTTCTATAAATGAAAACAATGACAAACAATCCAAAAATAAAGGTCTGTTTTCTATTGAGTTTTAGAGTTCAAATCAATAAAGGGCACATGCCATGTCATCCACATCACCAAACACAAGGAACCCACTAAATTCTGGGGGCATGGGAACGTACACTGTAGGCACAGAAATATTCAAAATGATAGGGTGGCCAAATGGGGAGCTACGGTACTGGCACTTGTTCATAGTTTTCTTTAATTTAAACTAACAACCAATTTTTTTAAACTTTCAAGGAAAAAAAGGTAATAAAATATACCTTCAGTCTCTCCCTACTCCCAATCTAAACAAGTCCTTCTAAAAGCCAAGGAAGGAGAAGGATTCCTTCCCTGTATACCTCAAGTTAAGGCAATGGCATCATTAACTGACCTCTCTATGGGAGTGATTCACCCCATGGGCACTGCAGCCAGCTCCTCCTATTCTCCTGCTCTTTGGAATGGCATGCTGGCATGAAACCTGGGATTTCTGATGCACCAGCAAAGGATCTGACCCAATGACTCACATCACATTTTGCCTAAATGGCAAAGATACCCTAAACGGTATTGCCATGAAACAATTCCCCAGCAACCAAGGAAGGTTTAACTTATGACTCCTTAAAACATGATGTGAGAAACACACCAATAACAGAATCTACTCCAGGGTGGCGATCTTTTTTTGACTTAGGCTGTGAGAGCCATAAACTGTTTCAAGACAATAGCAGTCATTTACATAGTTGAATAAAGTCTCTATCTCTGATGTAATGCTAAAAGGGTAGCATCATAACAAGTATATGTTATCGCTGAACTCTTACAACTGACTGACATCAATGGATTAACAGCACCTATTCCTACTCAGAACATGTACAATATTCATTTCTAAAACAGATGGTTCTATTAACTCCTCATCCTCAGTCTCATCATCTCTAAGATGCAGAAGGGAGAGACATAGGCTTTTGGGGAAGAATATGTGAGCTACAACATGCTCAGAAAAAGTGCTTTGCTATTGACACATTACAAGAAGGCAATACATTTCAGCTATTATTGCTATTATTATTGCCATTAGTGAAACTGTTAGAGGCATTATCTAAACAAGGTTAGCTATCTGGTTAAAAGTGAGCTGATTTGGAACTTAATAATGGCTACCATGTTTGAACACCTGTCAAATCTCAAACATTATCTTAGTGATATGTATGCACATCGTCTCTAATCCTTACAACAGTAGCACGAAGGTATTAAGATCCCAATTTCAAAAACAAGGAAACAGACTCAAACACATCAATTAATTTCCCCAAACTAAAACTACATAAAAAATAATTTCTAACAAATAAAGGAGATTTCAGGCAAGCAAAGCCTTAGCTTTGATGTCATTATACTTATCTCTGGTTGAGTCCACTCACACACGGGCATTTTGTGTGTACACAAAAACAATCAACTTATTGAAAATAGCATGAGCCTTGGAGTCAGACATGAACTTAAATACAACGTCCGGCATTTACTAGCTAAGTGTCCTTAACTATAAAATGGACTCATTAACGGATGTTGTGAGTTACCCTAGGACCCTTTTCACATTGGTTGTAGAAGCTGCAAGACAAAATTTATGCCTACCTCTCATAAGTCAGCATACAGGAGCTTAGGTGGCACATTTGGCATAACAACATCTTTGCCTTCACTTAATTTTTCCTTCGTAAGTTTTATTTTCACACTGATTGCCTCACTTTAAAATATCTTATGTCTGTTTTAGCATACCCCTTTTGACCCTTTCTGGAAAAGTATAATATTGAACACATAAAGAACAAAATTGAATAATTTATCACTTACTGATAAATAATGAATTGATACAGCACAATATACTATGTGGTCACTTACTATCTAAAAACAAAATAAATCCTCATCACTTCAATCACATCTATGATAATATTAAACCCAAAGTGTTTCCATCTAGTTCTAAAGAACTCTATATGCATTAAGGTACTGAAGCAACTTACTCTTCCAGTTCTGTTGTTTTTCAACATCACTTTGTCTTGTCTTTGAGTCATCACAGTATAAATTCAATAACAAAAAAAAGTTCAAGATTGGTCTGCTTCATTGAAAGGACAGGCAGAAAACTCAATTGGCTACAGTAATATACAGGTTATATCATTTAAAAACACATATATATCTTAAACTGACCATCACTTCTCGGACTTTTGGTTAAGATCAAGTGTGAAGTGTCCACACCTGACCTAAGTTAGACCAGTGTATAAATGTGGGACTATGATCTCTTCATGGGTAACGCTTACAAACTGAAGTGTCTGGAAAACCTGTAGCATCCGTAACCATCAATGACAGGGACGTCAGAGAAGATATGCACAGACACACACAGTAGGATAGACCATCAGAGACATCAAAAGAAGGAAGTGGTTAGAATCTAGCCTTTGAATCGGTATAGACTTGGAATTCTCATCCCGATTTTATCATCAATCAACTGTGTAAGCTAATGCTACTATTAGATGATTTACAACCATTTCATAAACCCAAAGGAGAGCCCACAATCAGTGCAAGAATTGCCCATGTTTCAAAGACCAGCTTAGGAGAGTGTCAACACTTCCCTCCACCTCAACCCCTAGCTCTCTCCTGGCAACAATCACGGGAACTGGGCTGAACTCCAGGGAAGGGCCCAACCCCATGTCTGTTTCCCATCACCCTTCTCAAGTACTCATTTCCCCTCCTCCCTTTCCCTCGTGTGCTTACTTCTCACCACTCATCCCTAACCCCGACCTTTCACCTTGGTCTTCAAAATATTTCTCTTTTAGTCTCTCCTCTCCCATTTCGTGTGTGCACTAAAAGCACAACAGGCAATTTTTAAAAAATCAAAAAGGTCTTGAGTGTTTAGGAAAATTGAGGTTAATAATAAGCCAGTGACATCAAGAGCCTGCCTGGTAAGTTTCCAAAAGTCTGTGCAGAATTTCTGAAAAAACCTCACGGTGGGTAAAGCCTGGGCTTTGAAGTCAGACCAACCTACATTCCACTCCCAGCTCTGACTCTTACTACTAGTGTGTTCTTGGGAACATCGTATAACCTAAGACTCTTTTTTTCCTTAACTGTTAAAGTGAGAAATCAAATGAGATAATTCAGGTAAAGTACTTAGCACAGTGCCTGTGTGGCAAGTATGCCGGGAATGCTAGCTATTACTAGTCCTGTTATGGTCCTCCTACTGCTTGCACCCAGCTTTTCTTTCACCAATAAAATTCAAGATACATTTTTAACCATTTTTTTCTCTAGCAGTTAACGTAAAATAAGAAAATTTTCTATCATTTTTATACACATTTGTAAGAATTAAGCTTTAGTATGTGCTATTGTGGGCTAGCCTAGAAATCTAAACATTTAGGGGTTAGTGGGAATATATTCCAAGTTGCAAATTCAGCTTGACAAATTCAGATCACAATCTGGTTACACATTTACAAGAGAACACCTTTAGAGTTAGTCTTTCGGGAAAACAAACTTATTAATTCCTTTTAACTATTCCCTGGGTTCCTACCCAGCTCCAGGTCACAGGTCTAGAGACATAATTTGGAAGGGGATGCAGAACAAGGGTGGGATCAGAAAGAAGTAGAGACAACGAGGGAGGCTCCCAAGAGACATGCGGCTTTAGCCCTTAGTGTGAGATGAAGTGAGGAATGGAGTAGCCAGATCAAAGACTAAGCAAAAGTGTGTGTAACTATGTTGAAATAATACACTGAGGTCCTCTTAGTGCAAACACCAGGATTATACTGGCTCCTCAGACCCTCAACAAGGGTACATTCTATAGCTGGTACATAGTTCTAAAGCAGCATCTCCAATAATGGTTACCTGCTCACTAAATGTATCTGAATTTCTAAGGCATAAAATTTGAAATTAAACCTTTTCTCCTTTGCAGACTCTACCCTTTTTTATCAGTTTCTGCTTCCCACCTTCCTGTAGTCTTGGAATCTAGAGGGTTATAGTGAGCAGGTGGGAAAAAAATCAAGAAGAAAAGAAATGAAGAGAACTTTCATTGCATATTGTCAGAGAAAAGGTTTTCTAAGCTTCTATTGGCAAGTGTATACTATCTCTTTTTCCTGTTTGTAAAAGTGAATCGTCTCTTTCTCATATTTGAATATGTCCCTCAGTAAAAATCATCAGAGGTCACTAGTATAATAGATGTTCTTCTGTCTTCTCAACTATGTAGTATGTGTAAAATGAAATAGATCCTTTATGTAAAGTATGTTTGTAGTCCCCAAGACAGTTATTACATATATAACAATGTATGATGTGGATTGTTGACTAGGTATGTTTACCTTTTGATTAGTGTATTGAAACATGTGAACATTTTCTTTCGTCATATAGTGATTCTAAAAATCCTAATATGGACAAAAATTTTGAAAATTTAAGTCAAGGTAAAGGTGATTAAATGAAGTGAACCCTTTCTTTGTAAAGCTAAGGAAATAATCAAATAGTTCAGTTTGGGAACTCACTGACTTACATGCCTGAAATCTGAGTCAGATTTCCCTCAATGCTGTTATGGGGAAAGGATTCACTGCTTCCCAGCCATCCCATGGCCAGATGTACTGCTGCTCTTTTCCATTTTAGTTCCCTTTGTCACTGTAAGATATCAGAAGGAAATTCCATATGTCGCTATTTTTAGTAGATTTCAGAGTCAGCAAAATGATGGGAGTTTGGCCTCTTAGATTATGGTCTTTTCTTCTGCAATTACATAAACTCAATAGTAATTTTCATTTCCTAACATTGTTCTCTTTCCTGCTTACCATTCACTCAACAAACATTTAGGGTCATACTGGAGCCACAATGAACAAGGCAGATACAGTCCTATATCATTATAAGTTACAGAGGCAGTCCTAACTTCAAATGAAGCTTTATACATGACACACAACATCATTCAGGCCTGCCCTCTTACGTGTAAGACTGGCTCCATGCTCAGAGAGATTTCTTGTGACAGTTCCCAAATGGTCACCACCATCTCCTCTTAGCCATTCACTTCCAGATAGAAAGAGGGTCCATTCCCCTGTCGATCAAATAAAGGACCTGGTGGAACTGAAGCTTGTTGGTCCCAATTGATCTGACTTGGGTCAACTCCCCACCAAGGATTTGTGATAGGCTTATAATAATGGCAGCTCACCCTTGCAAGCAGTGAGAATTCACTGCATAATGCTGAGAAGCTCAGGGCACTTTTAAGAAACAGAGGAAGGCATGAAATTGATGCTAGAAGGAACAAGATACATCCACTACACTCCTTATCCTTACAGAGCTAATCGCCTCTGAAGAACTAGCAGGATTATGGGAACCCACCAATGAATCAGTGCATGCATGAATCATCTGCTACATGAGAGCTAACAAGTGTGTATCCTGGGAATTTTCCCATAGCAATAGGATACAGGCCGATTGTTCTGTTAAAAACTATCACTGAGCAGCCACCATATGCTCAAAATTGCTGGCCTCTGGCAGTGATTTAGAGATGAAACCTTTTGTGTCCAATTACACCACATTTTGATTCATGCTGTGCCTAAGAATTCACCTTTATTTATAAAGGTCAAGGTTTCAGATAAATTTGACAAGAGATGATGAAATAAAGTGTTTACAAGGATATGCTTGCAGTTTCCTCGGCTAATCATGATTTAATTTTTCCCTGGTAGAGCTAGTTAGAAAAAACTACAAATAGGTGGCTCCATTCAAACCACACTTTAGTAGAAATATTCCTTCGCCACCTTGTTTACAACCTTAAGTGCTGAATTTAATTCTATCCTCCTATGTCACACCTCATCATCAATTTAATGTTCTCAGTCAGTGGTTCTTAATCTTGGAATCACTTGGAGAACTACAGAATATATCTATGCCTGGGTCAAAGCCCTAGAGAGTCTGTTATCATTGGTCCAGAGTGTGGCCTAGGTTGAGAACCACTGTCCTAAGTAGAACCTCGCTAGAGATGAATATGTGTCTCTCCTAGAAAACATGCCCAATTTGCATGATTTCTATAATCAGTTAAGAAACAGTTATAAATAAAATTGATTTAGGGTTAAATCAACTTCAGGAATAGAGAGAAATGTTCTCTAGATCAACAGCAAACCACCTATCTGTGCTTACTTTTGTCCCCACCACCAGAGACACATCTCCACATCTCTGCCACCACCACTGGGTCTAAACCACCATCTTCTTCTCCCTGGACCACTACAAGAGGCTCCAAACTCTCTCTTGCCTGCTGTCACACAGCAGCCAGAGTGACCTTCTTTAATTAGAACATGTCATTTCCTTCCTCAAAAACCTTCAAAGTCTTCCCACTATTTATGCTACAAAATATCTAAGCCCTCCAGGCCATTGTCTGCTCACACCCACCTCCTACCTCATTCACTACGCGTCAGCCACACACTGACCTTTCATTTCCTCCACATCTTCTTCATCTCAGGGCTTCTACATATGCTATTCCTCCTGCCTAGGATGTTCTATACACACCTGATCTCTTCCCACCACACAGTTGTTTTTGGTTTTTTGTGTGTGTGTTTTTTGTTGTTGTTGTTGTTGTTGTTGTTGTTGTTTTATGTGGGTAGTTCCCTGGCTGGGAATCGAACCCAGGCCACAGCATTGACAGCGCCGAAGCCTTAGCCACTACACCACCAGGGAACTCCCTACACACAGTTTTTGCCTTACTCACTTGACTTATTGTTAAGGTCTTAGCTTATATGTCACTTCCTCAGAGGTTGTCCCTGACTCCTAATCCAAAGTGAATCCCATGTTTAACACTTTCTTAGTGCCCAATTTTATCTCTTTCTAGTGTGGTGTTACTTGTATGGTGTCAGGCGCCCCCTCTAGACAATAAGCTCCTTGAAGACAAGGACGATTCTGTTTTGCTCACCCATGTATGCCCCAGCACCAAACCTTGCCCCAAACCAGAGCAGATTCTCAATAAATACTCAACATAAACAGAAGAAGTGTGATTTTATGGTACCATTTACTTACACTGAGGAATACTGTAAAAAATAGTTTATGAAGTATATAGCCATATTCACTCAAGATAATGTTTAGAATCCTGTTCACTACATTCCGTTAAGTATTCTCTTTATAAAAACCCATAGGAGACTTTTTTACAATCTTAGTTCTAGGAATAATTATGTTTCTTTTGAGTACCAGTTGGTGTTTTGCTACCATATTCCATAAGTTATTTGATATTGATTGTATAATGATTCTACAAATCATCTGCCAATTAGGCTTCCTTCTTTGCTTTGACTGATAAGAAACTCAGAGCCCAATTTGTGATCCTCCCCAAGCCCACCCTCTGCCAGTACCAGAACAGACTCTCATAATATATATTTTGCATTCTAACTTCACGCCAGCTTCATCTAATTAATCCTTCATTTTCCCTCTGCTCATTTTTAATTATAATGTATTTATAAGACATCTTAAATACTCTCTGGAACTAAGCAAGATACAGTAAATAAATTAAGTAATGACAAATAAGCTATTCAAGGAAAAGAGAAAGGATATCTATGTGATGAGTTGTGTTTCAAGATTCAATAAATAGGGAGTTCCCTGGTGGTGCAGTGGCTTAAGGCTTCGGCGCTGGCGCCGTCAGCGCTGCGGCCTGGGTTCGATTCCCAGCCGGGGAGCTACCCACATACCAAAAAATAAAATAAATAAAAATAAATAAAAGTAAAAGTAAAAGATTCAATAAATAACTGAAACCTCTTTGCATCTGCCAGGGATTCTGATTTGTACTTTTTTAATATAAGTCTGAGTCTTTGTAATTGAATCATGAGAACATTTTTGAACAATTTACCTGTCAATAAAGCAGAAGATGGTCCTTTTAAAGTTAAAAACAAAAGTAAAGTAACACATCTGTTCCCTGCTTAAGAGAAAGAAGAATCAGACAGAAAAGGATGGGCTTAGGCATTGGGGAACAGTGGGCTTCCTAATCCATCACAAAAAGCATTGTTAATGAAGGTCGATGCATCCAGAGAGAGTGCAGAGCTTTAACTTCTCTTGTCAGGTAGATTCCAAAGGAAGGGCAGAGAGGTCTGAGCAAGGCATGTGCAGTTACTGCCCCCAGACTGACCAAGCAGATGATTCTCTGTTCTCTCCACTCCCTGGCCCTAGGGGCAGGCAAACTCAGGCTGTTAACACTGAGTGATGCCCTCCACAAGGAAACAAGTCAAGGGAAAGGATGTCCTCTGTCCCCAAACATCATTGACTTCGATGCATTTATTTCAGCTAGTAGATATTTTATGATATAAAGTTACTGTATTTGTTTCCTACTGCTACTGTAACAAATTTCCACAGTTTATTACCTTACATTTCTGGAGGTCAGAAATATATCGCACGAGGCTAAAATCCAGGGGTCAGCAGAACTGCATTCCTGCAGGCTGGGGGAGAACCCATGCCATGCCTTTTCCAGCTTCTAGAGGCCGGGTAATGCAGGCTAATCTCCCCAACTCAAATCCTCTACTTAATCACATGTGCAAAATCCCTTTTGCCACATAAGAAACATATTCACAGGTTTTGGGAACTGGAAACTGGATTTTTTTTTTGGCGGGGGGTGCATTATTCTACCTACCACTGTTATTGGAGATGTGTTTAAAACCATACCCAAGAACAGTCGCCAGTATCTGGTATCATTCGTTCAAGCCAATTCATGTATTCTGACAGTTCAGTCCAAAGACATGGTATAAAATGCTTTTTCACCAAGGAGAAGTAGTCCAGGGATAGTTCGGAAGCTGATTTTAGCCCTAGGAAAAATATCACTGCTGCCAAATCAGCCTTCTAGCATGCAGCAGTGATGAAAGAAGCCTATTTTGTTATTCCTCCTACCTGGAATTCACCACCCTCTCTGTGGTTCCCCAGACCCTCCCTGTCCATTCCACACCCTCCACACACACTGCTAGCATGCCCATCCCCACAAACACCACCGCGTCAGAACAGGGATGTGAAGATGAGGTCAGAAGCATCCCTTGAGAACAGGAAGGTGAAGTAATATTGGACAGAAATTGGGCAATTCCCCATAACTGCTCAAGGATTTTTAGACATTATTTCTAGCCTTGCTGCTAGCTCTAGCTTTCAGAGAGATATATAGTTTATTCCTCTTGCTTTTCCTTACTCTTCACTTGATCTTAGCCAAAAGGCAGAGAAGCAATAACCTTTCCTTAGTCTTGACCCAAACGTCAAGGACTCTGTAATTCCCTAGGTGAAAGCCCTTCAGAATCCAAGGTAGTGTCCTGTAAAAGCACATTCAATAGATATTTCGTTATTAATCATGAGTATCCAGCCATTATTCACCTGCGAATACCAATTTCCAATTCCTCGCTATCTAAAAATACACTCACCTGCATACAGGTGACCCTTGAACAAAACAGTTTGAACTGAAAGGGTTCTCTTACACTCAGATTTTTTTCCAACACAGTTGGCCCTTCATATCCGTGGGTTTTGCATCCACAGATTCAACCAACCAGAGAGAGAAAACAGTATGTTCCCATTCCCAAGCACAGATTCCCAATGGCCAATCAAAAGTAGTATTTTCTATATGCAGCTGGTTGAATCCATGGATGCAAAGGGTGCACTGAAGATTCAAAAGTTACACGCAGATTTTCGACTGCACAAGGGTCAATGTTCCTAACCTCTGCATTGTTCAATGGTCTACTGTTATTTCAAACGCATGTAGGGTTGAGATACTTTAAATCATTGGTTTAATATTTTCTTTCACTGGCTCAGGCCATTGCTCCCTTCTCGCCTATCTCTCCTCTCCTCCAGCCATTTCTATTTTTCAGTGAGTCAGCCCTCACTGATTTGGGATCACATGACAGAAACAACTAGTTACAAATGCCATACTTCATGGGGAACCAGAAGACCTAATCCTTGGGCCCAAAATTTAAAGAGAAAACTTTTTGCTGATCATTGAAGGGTTAGATGGTATGATGATAAAGAAAAAAAAAAAAAAGCAAAACTAGATTTGTCTGAAGAAGTGTGGTTAATGTTGATTTATTCTCACTAATTCTTTTTTTTTTAACTGAAACATCATTAGCATGTGTGCTTTGCTCTTTTTCTCTCTGCTATGTGGCTGGGATGTCAGATTTAGAAGCAGTATGCAGCTGTAGCAGTTCCCCACTGTCCTCCCAGGCAGCATGGTGCTTGGAGTGATGATGGAGCCAGTCCCTGGCACAAGTCAGGGTCAAGGGCTTGGGCTGCTTTCCCCAGCCCCTGAAATGGACACCCTCAATGGCTGCCTTATTGTCACTCAAGACTGGATCAGGGTTGTCTCAACTGTCAGTGCTAAGAACTAGCCAAACACTCCATCACTGTCTATCTTGGAGTGAGCCCAAGCCCTGGGCTCAATAGCTTTTCTTGTCTTCTAGAACTGATGCTTTCAATTCAGCAACTGCGGCTCCTGGCATCCACACCAGAAAGTGTCACCAGGACCTCCTGCTGTGATTTCCTGTTTGCTAGGAAAGCTGCCACTCTCCACAAACCCCCAACCCCAGCCTACCAGATACCCACTCCCGAGATCCCAGTGAAAGCTGTGTCAGTTTGGTGTGATCCTCTTTAATGTACCCTCCTTGAAGGGAATGGGCACTTTAAGCTATCCATTCACTCAACAAATACCCATTTATTGAATACCCATTACTTTCAAGACACTGTGCTAGGCCTTAGAAGTTTGTCTTTGTGTGTAAGGAGTTCACAATCCAGTCAGTTATTAATCATTTGTAGAACCTCAGTGTGTGGGGAAAAGCAAAGAGGACAGATTTTGATAAGGGAGAAAAGGAGAGGAGGGTACCAGTTACCACGCCAGAGAGGAGAAATCACGTTGAGGGGAACTCAAGATAAACTAATATCACTTCACCAGCTGCTCTTAAAACCATGTCCACACAGGCCCTTCTGGAGGAAAGACAGATAGCAATAGTAGGTACTTCCTAAGGTCCAGAGCACACTTTTGTAAATTAGGTCACAGAACTGCAGAAACTCAGAAATTCCCATATAGAAGAAAGCACATTAGTTTTTATTATACTCCAAGTTGCTGGGTACAATCTACTGAAATATTGAAATAAATGACTGAGAAAATCAGCCCTTTTTAGAGCCTCCCCTCCCCAAATTGCTTGCCTCCCTCCCTCTACTCACGCTCACACATTTTGAGGTCAATTTCCCCTCAGTGATGACCCAGGGGAGTGAGACAACATTTTCCAAGCCTCGAGATTACTTGTTTATAATGTCATTTTTTTTACAGTCCTCTTTTTTGGCTGCAGTCCCTTCCAGGCCTCACATCCCCACTGAGGAAACCGGCAGGCCCCTCCAGAGGCTGCCCCAGGAGCAGATGCCTTGGCTCCCCGGAGAACAGGCACACCCCCTACTTTCTGAAGGCCAGTGAGTGGGCGGGTGAGGAGCACTCCTGCTGCTGTCCAGGCCCTGCTCCTTTCTGTATTTCTTTAGTGGAGTATACAAGGACTGTCCAGCAGAAATCCAGTCACAAATGCCTCTGTTTTTCATATTACATGGGGGATACCTTCCGGACAGCCCTTGTACTTCCCTGTCATGCACGTCTGTTAACCACCTGAGGGACTCAAAGAAGCTACCTTTTAAAGGAAGAATGAGAACCTGGACATTACATGTGGCCTACAGGCCAGGAACAAGGGTGCCACCTAGAAATCCATCAGAAATGTGGAGTCTCAAGCTCCACCCAGACCAACTGAACCAGAATCTGCACTTTAACAAGAACCACCATCTCCACCCAACCCCACCTCCCACCCTTACCCCCATCCTCATGACTTAAATGTACCTTCTAATGGCACTAGCAGTGGAAACAGTCCCAGCCCTGCTCTCTCCCCCATCTCACACCCAAGGGCCACCACTCCGCTTGCTATTTTCTCTAGCTCCATGTCAGAGCCACATTTCGTGGTGCCTGAAGAAGTGGCTCCTGCCCTGACTTTACCAAGGTAACTCTGTGTCATGGGTAAGCAAGGCATTTGCAAATCATCTCAGCACCTTTATTCATCAACCAGGCTTCTATAGCTCATGCCCGCGTCCCTCACCTGCCACACTATATACCGGTTGGCACTGGCCTCAGTTCTCACCTAACAACTCTATGGCTAAAAATATCATTTTATTTATTATCCATTTGTGAAATCTCCATGGCTAAGAGTTTGTAGTTCTTATGCCTCTTGTATTAGTCAGGCTTTCCCAGAGAAGCAGAACCAATCGGATATGAATATATAAAGAGATTTTTAGGATAAGGACTTGGCTCACGTGCCTATGGAGACTGGGGAGTGCAAATCTGCAGTGTGGGTCAGCAGGCTCAAGGCCCAGGAGAGCGGACAGTTCAGATGGAGTCCAAAAGCAGCCTGCCAGAGAGTTCCCTATCACTCAGGGCAGGCTCAGTCTTTTTATTCTATGCAGGCCTTCAACTAATCAGATGAGGCCCACGCACATGCTGGGAGGACAAGCTGCCTTAATTGATTAAAATGTTAATCTCATTCAATAACACTGTCACAGAGACACCAAAAATAATGTTTGACCAAATATCTAGACACCCCCATGGCCCAAACAAGTTGACACATACAATTAACCATCGCAGCCCTTATTAGAAATTCACGATGGGAGGTGTGTCACAGGGAGGTCACCAGAGTTGCAGACCTGTGTTGGTGTAGACTTCCTGACCACGCCAACACTCTGGTCTTCTGCAACATCCTTGATCTACCCTTTTCCTTTACCAGTGCCCTCATGGAGGACAGGGCTCAGAGCGTATAATGTCATGCAGACAAGAACAGGCTGGACGGAAGTGACGAGAGTCTTTTTATCACCCTCCCTCCATCCAGTCCCAGGTACAGCTATTCACTCAAGAGCGGAGCCCAGACCCAGGTCAAACACCTTCCTGCCACCACCAACTCAAATCGGAGTCTAATAATCCTTCAGAATGGGTTTGGGTTTTCCCAGATAGAGGGTCATCGGCGAAGACTGAGAGAAGTACAGAGAGGCCACAGTCAGCAATCTGAGTGACAAGGCCAGTTTAGGGCAACACTAGAGGTATGGAAGCTCTGAGCTAGACCCGAACAGCCTAGCTTCCTAGACTGAACCAGCTCCTGGAGTGGAGCCCATACGGGCCTTCCAAAGACTGGTTCTGATTAGAGTGACCCACCACCTCCCCTAGTCCCCTTTCTTTCCTCTCCATCTTCTTTCTCACTCCTACCACCAATCCTTGTCCCCAACAAATGTGACCTTTCTCCTCTTTGACCTTGTAATTTCTCTGCAGTTCCTGGCAAAGCCACTGAATATCCCTCCCGCACAGCTCTGCTGCCACACCAGGACCTAAATGCCTAACTTCACAGGGACAGTGCTGGTCTGGTGAAGATAATTTCACACACCCCCACACATGTAGTCCCAATCCTATGTCCACGTAACTTTCCCTAATACAATTTCATTTTGTTTCTGACCAATTAACGATGACGCAATTAGAGCCATATCCTACCTCTAATTCCCCTTTCCACCTTTGAGCTTTAACCTTCTAATCCAGCAGGGATTACAGCTCCAACTACCCAAGGTGTCCTTGACAATGTGATAGTTTAAACTGCTGAGTGACTGTAGGTTCCAGAATGACATGATGCCAGTCCTAAGAGGGTTTGGCAAATGACCTCCTGACCTGTCAAACAAATACCTGCATTATAAATGTGTCGGGGGTACAAGAAAGGGTTTTAAATTATAAATGTTTATAATCTTTCCATTCTCCCCATATCCCGCCCCCACTTCTGCTATGGAAAGAAAGTCCCTTCGACAACTCAATTTCCCCCTCTTTCAAAGTCCAAAGGAGAGGGCCAGTCAAGCAAGCCCCAGGCTTTCTTGTGTTGGCAGAAAGGAGACTGAAACACTAACAGATGGTGTGCTGGTGAAGAATGGAGAGTAGGGGCAGAGCCTCAAGGCTGAGGTAGGGCATAAAAAATACTCAGAAGTTGATTTTAAGAAGCAGCGCTATGGTTTATGATATGAATCCTCCTTTGGTGTCTTAATCTTTCACTCAAAGTCAGAATGGTTTATTAAGGACTTTGGGTTGACATTGCTATGTGTTCCTGAGTGTGAAACCATAGTGAGACCATACCTACGGTTCCCCAATTATTTGTTGCATTTTTTTTAAATCTTTGAAAACGTACATAAACTCTACTAGATGAATTGTACCTCACCTAAAACCTGACAGAAAAGCATCAGCAAAACCAAAACTAAGAATTCAAAGCCTCAGATTGCTAATTCATTGACCCAGTTGACCCCAGGTGCCAATCATTGCACAAAGCCTCTTTCTAGCTTTGAGTGACAATGCCAACCACAGGTTCTGATGGAACCAACATTTGGTACATCCCTTAACTGCTGTTGTCTTTATGGTTCATACTCTTCTTTTGGTTGACAAAAATGCACTTTCGGCAGATTCCAGCATCTCCAATTGCACGATATTTCCTTGATACCTTTGAAAAGCAAGTATAGGTAAAGCATTAATGGTTCATCACAATTCTCTGAAAAAAGATGAGCTACTCTGCAATACAGTTTATAAACCTCCACTGCAGCAGACCTATTCATCACATGTTCCTACTCACAAAAATATAATCTTGGTCCGGCAGCCTAAAATAAATCAAGGGAAGCCTGAGAAAATCAGACCATGAACCAAGAAGAAATGGTAGTATTTAAGTGACAAAAGACTACTTAGGTGACATTTAATTCAATCAGTATGTAACAGTAATAACAGCAACCTAACCACAAGTGTTGAACATCCAATTATCTTTTTTTTTCTGATTTACACAGTCATGGTAATAAAGTATGAAAAAAATAAAAAGTGTTTTCTATAAATATTTTTACATATACAATGCAGAATTTTATCTCTTATTATAGCCTCAATATTTTACATTCCTCAATATTTTTTAAAAAGTTACCCACCCCCGCAAATTTAAAAAAAAAAGTTACACTGTAAGGTTGCTCCCTAACTGATGAGGACCAGTCCCCAAGTACTGAACATATTGGTTGTTTCCCACTGTTACTATAAACATTTGGGTGATGAATAGTCTCATATGTATATACTGGTGTGCACGTATATGATTATTCCTGGGAATACAATGCAGAAGCAAGATTGCTTAATTAGAGGTAGACCCATGTTTGTAGGCCTTTGATCTATACTGCCAAATGGCTTGCCAGAAAACTTGGACCAATAACATTTCCTGCAGCAGTGTACGAGTGCCACATCATCATTTATTCACCAACACTGGGTATCATCTTTGTCATCTTAACAGGCCAAAGATTGCATCCTGTTTAATTTGATTTTTTTATTCCAAAATTCATTGGCCCTTTATTTATTTATAAATTGTGTGTATTCTCTATTTTTTTCTTCTATTATTATTCTTATTGATTAGAAAGCACTCATATAGCAAAGATAATCACTCTGTCATGTTCCAAATTCAAAAATCCTACTGGAATTACTTTAAAGTTATTAAATTGGGGAAGTGTTAACATCTTACGACGTAGAGTTTCCCACCCAAGACCATGAGCTGTTTCCCCATCGGTCTTCTTTATGTATTTTAGTAAAGTACTTCTTGTGCTTTTTTTACTAGACAGAGTATAGCATTTGTTGTTGTGAAAATGATATGCTCCATTATATTTTTTTAAATAGTTGTAGCTGGTACCTGATAGAATTTTTATGAGTTTAATAATTCCATGAAAACTCTTGACAGGAACACACTATTCCCCTTCTATCATCACCTAGGTGTTTGAACGTCCTTAGTGACTATTACGAGAAAAGGAGAGAGTGCTGCTATAAACAGGGTGCCCTGTTCCAGTACAGGGAGTCAAAAAGATAGTATCTGGGTAGCATTGTATAAATTTTAAGTTTTTCCTTGGTATGACTTCATCTATTCACAAAACTTGTCTAAAGTAGATGGGACACTCTAAAGTAATCGATTTTTTATTCTCATATTAACGATCAGGAACCTGAGGTTCGAATCTGAATCACTGACCTGGAGAGCTTAACAAAAATGCAGACTTCTGGCCCCAGTCAAACCCATTTCCCCAGACCCCTGGGGTGGGGTTTGAAACCAGGGAATCTGTTTTCAACTAGCGCCCCCTGGTGGCTGCCATAAAGCATTTAGATCACCACATCCAAGCCTAGGCTAAAATTCAAAGTTTCTGCCTCTAAATTATGTATTTATTGCACCATACCACAATGGCAGCTTGGTTATTGTGAGTTTCTAGAGATGTATGAATATGACCAAAGAGTTGCATTTTTTAAAGTATTTCTTTGCACAGGGGATCTGCAAAAATGTATGCTCTGGTTTGCAGATCACAAGCCGCCATGTGCAGGGTTCACTTATAGCTGTCACTTCTTCACTAAGTACAAGACAGCTCCCCTGTAAGCTGTGGCTAATGCCAGGGAGCATAGCTACTATAACTTGCACAGCCACAGTGAACCTCAGGACACCTTGGCAGTGTAACTCACACAGCCCTGCCCCACTGGCCTAGAGTCTGGCAGCCCTTTAGCTCATGAAAGTTGCCTGGAAAAGTGCAAGAGTGTCCCAAGCACAGATCCCACCCAGGGAAGCCGTGTTTCTACAGCATCCCCTCACAACAGGTAGGCCAGCTCTAGTGTAGGATGTCATTGCTAGTGACCCCATCCTGCCACTTAAGTGTCCAGAAAAGTTCATGGTAACCCTTTGGAAAATGCCAAAGGTTGGAGTTCAATGCACCTTTCAGTCACTCAACCAATATTTATGGAGCTACATGCCAGGTTCATGCTAGAGGCTGGGATGTGAGAATAAGTAAGACACAGCACTTCATGGACCAGTGGGCAAGCAAGAGTGGGAAAGAGGCTTAAGGTATTTGGCAGGCATCGAGGAGTTATGGAAGTGAATTTTCCAGGTTGTGGAAATTTCTCAGGCTGGCAAATATGGGGAAAGCATTCTAGAATTTATTTTTAAAATTCCAGAGGAAACAGCTTAAACAAAAGCATCATGAGTACAATAGACTACAAGAAGTTTGGATTGTAGGAGGATAAAAATAAGAGAGATCCAGAAAGGTAAACCAGAGGCCAGATTGCAAGAACTTTGTATACTCTTGGAAGGTACTTGAATTTCGTCTTGGAGATGACTGGAGCCACAGCTGTGTGAACTGGTAGCAGCAAGGAAAAAGCAGCACAGAAGATGGAGTCTGGAGAACTGCACATGGACTAGGAGCCTTTTACAACAGACAAGCTTGCGGGTGAGGGGCTGCACTGAGACAGCCCCAAGGGTGGTAAAGAGAAGTCAGATTCTAGAGATACTTAACAGGTAGAATCGGCAGGATGTGAAATCGAATGTTGAGGAAGGAAGGGTGAGGCCAAACAAGACTGAAATTCCAGGATGTGGATGTCATGGAATCATGGCTCTGTCTTTGGTTTGGACCCATCCCCAGTTTCAAGAGTCCTGGAAGTGAGCAAGTACTCTCCTTCTGGCACTCGGTCCCCCAGCTCCTCCTCCTGCTCCTCCTCCCCACCCCTCCTCAAATACCTACTAGCAAGGGAAGACCTTTCCTGAACAGGCACCTCACACCCAACACCACCATGACATCATTCCAGCAAGCTCTATTCTCCAAAATACTGTTGTTTAAGAAGCCATTTGCTCACTGATGCCACCTTACATGTGTGTAAGCTTTGGCACACAAAATCTTCATATTCACGATTTCCTTTGCTCCTCAAATAAACTTCATTTTACCAGTAAAAAAAAAAAAAAAAAAAAAAAAAAAAAAATCAAGACATAGGGAAGCTGTGGCTTGCTCAAGGTCCCAGAGTTCTTTCACAGTGAGTCAAGGACTCCAATCCATTTTTCTATCTTAAAATCTTGGACGGTTATAACTTAGAATGACTACAAACCAAGTCCCCTGTCACAACAGGCATATGTGAAGGATAAGAGAAACATGGCCAGGGATGAAAGATGCACAACAGGTATGTCACCCTGTTCAAATGAACTCTCATTACCTTAGGACAAATAGACAGACCTCACAAAAGAAAGCCCTCAACTCAGAGTCCTAACAGATTTTCAGGAAGCCTATTTGATTTTTTCCTCAGTCTCTGTTCTACAGAAGCAGAACCTCATGCCAGCACATTAAATAAGAGACTTAGCCCTGGAGCGACTTTCATTTCACACACACACACACACACACACTCTGCTGCTCAGGAAATGAGCAGCATTCTTTGCAAGGGTAACCAGCAGGCTGAGGTGAGCCGTATAGATGAGTCAGAAACAAGGTATTTCCAGGCACATTAAAAGGATCACATATGCTGGAAGGATGAAACCTTACCAGGAAGGAATTCGCCACCATTCGTATTTATGAAAATGTATAGTTTACTTCCGGTTTCACACTGTTTTCTAGCTTATTTTAATTTGAGAGGAATCTCATCCTGGATGCTTCTGAGTTGGTTCCTTATAAAATGTGCATGCATATTTGCAAGGTTAAACTAGGTCACGAACACACACAACCAGCCCCCAAGAGTGGACACTGGAGCTAGGTAAGTCATTGTCCTAGACAAGATCTTCCAGAAAAAAAGACGATCAGGGGTAAGGGTCAGTTCAGACAGGGAAGATACCCAGTGAACAAGGCTGATAAAGGTCAGGACTGAATTTTTCTTTAAACCCTCCATTTTTTGCAGCCTCTTAGACATAAGCTGACTTCTGAACAGCTTAAAAAAGAGTTTTTATGTCCCATTAGAGTAATTTCCAGGTGAGAAAGAGATATACTGAGTTTCCCAACATCTCACCAAATAAGTAGCTAAGTATGGACTTGAATGCAGGCATGAAGAAAAACTATCTGAAACTTGAATGTAAGGCAAAGAGCATGCACTTGTTTTTCAGTGTCATGCCGGGGCAGTGTTTAACACCCTCCCCACAAGGGTTAATAATCTAAAGGACTATACCTTTGTTAGATTCTGCTATTACCTAAAAGCTTAGACTTTCTGAAGCTGCAAATCTTGAAATGCAAATAACTGCTGTTTAGTATAAAAATACCAAAGGCTATGTTTTTCACAGGGCAATAACCAGCTTTCTATTGAACCTGCTCATCTTTTTTTTTTAATTCATTTTTATTGTTAGACTTATTGGGATGACATCTGTTAGCAAGGATTACATAGGTTTCAGGCATATAATTCTACAGTGCATTGTCAACCGCCCATCTTATTCTAACATTTTGCTTTTCTCAGTACTTATAAATGCCCACTTCCTCAAAATTCTCTTTGAACAACATTTATCATCTTACTGATTCTCTCATTAATGAGTTAATAACTCTTTGACATATCTTCATCCTATATTTGCATGACAGCCATGTTTTTAACTTTCTTAAAATTCTATTTCTTGCTATGTCTATAGTCTAGTGTTTCTTCTTCCAAAATAGCACCTTTATGGTACTATATCCACACACCTAGTTAAGTCTGCCTCATCCTATCTGCCAAATAGAGTACCCTGGACATGAAGTGATACACACAGCTGTCTATGTGCCGGGCATGGAAGGGCACTTGGAAGTTTCCTCCTAACTGACCTGACATTTCCACCATTTGAATGCTTGAGATGCAGCATATAGTCATAATACTGACTTCAAAAGGCTGCTCTTAGCAGCTGAGATGGCCAGCCCACCACCCACCAGGAAGAGACTTTGAACCAGCTTCCTAGATACTGCTGATGGGCTTGACTGATAAGCTTAGCTGGCTTCCTGGAAATGACCAACACTTCCTCATCCAAGTTTGCAAATGACACACAGTTTTGTGAAGTGACTGAAACGCTGAGGGGAGGAAGCTCAGGTACTGCCTGGGACATTTTCTGTATGGGTGAAAGTAAGAGGCCTTCAAGGGATCAAACCCATGACCTAGATTTCATTAGCACCTCACTCCAACTCACAAAAACAAAAAAGAAAACCACAAAGAAGAAACACAAAGAAGCAAAAAGTTTAATGGATTTGAAGAAGAAGGCCTTCATTTTACATACTTAACTGGTCACTGACAACTTTTCACACTTTATTGAGAGAACCATCTGAGCCATTAACAGGTCATTTGACCCACTCTCTTTAAAATCTCTCTAAACTCAGAAAACAACTCTTGACAGCTCCAAGAATAGAAGGTGATCTGGGATTTTAGCCTGACCACTGTCTGCCAGGCAGATTTGCTGGCTGCAGGCCGTTCCCAGCAGTTAGTGTGCTGCCAGGGAGCTTCAAGCTGCAGCTGTGCACATTCTGAAGAACTTTCTTCTGCTTGAGCTGTCTCTAGGCTCAATTTCTGTACTGTGTATTCAGCATGGACTATGTTTGCCAGGAACTGTGCCACATACTTTGCAGGATATGCAGTATAGAGATTCTGTCCTCAAGGGTCTTACTGTCCAGTGGGAGCTATAAGACACAGATCTAAATAGCTATCATTTAGGATAGAAAGTGATGAGTAATGCACAAATATTAAGATCTCACTATGCACCAGTTAATGTGCACTGAGTATACAGCTGAGAGCAAGACAAAATGGCCCTGCCCTTAGAACAGGTTGAAAGAGGGGAAAAACCACTGCTTAGCACTTACTACGGGCCAGGCCTCATGTCAGGCATTTTCTCATTTAATTTCCTCCTCACAAGTACTGAGTTTGGTAGGTAATGTTATCCCCATTTTTTAAAAATTTTTTTCAGTTACAGCTGACATTCAGTATTATTTTATATTGGTGTCAAGTGTACAGCATAGTGGTTAGACATTTACAGAATTTATGCAGTGATTCCCCCCAAGCAGTCTAGTACCCAATAGGCACTAAACATAGTTGTTGCAACATTGACTATAGTCTCTGTACTGTACTTAACAAATAAGGAAAGAAAGGCTAAGAGATGTTAGGTGACTTTCCCAAGGTCACTCAGGCAATGAATGGCAAAAACATAGGATTTGAACGCAGAACCATCTGATTCAAAAGATCCAGTTCCTTCAACCTCACTCCGGTTACCATTAGCATTTTTAGGGCCCGCCTTCTGTGCTGTCCTGACAGATTCATTTCCAAACTGAGAGACCTCCTGGGACGTGTCAGCTTGCTAGCAAGCAATAAGGTGTCCACTGCTGGTCCAAGATAAGGACTCGCAAAGCCATTTGTACAACACACAATTTGTGACTAATGCTTGGAACTGTCTCTAGCTGTCCCTAGATGTTCTCCACCATCAATCGTGTGATCCACTTATCTTCCTCCCGATAAACATGGGAAAATAAAAGGGCAGAGAAGAGAATAAAAGAGATTTCCAGCGGAAGGGGCACAAGCTCTGCCCGTTTTCCCTTCGGATTCCTCCAGCAGGCCTGGCCAAACACACAGAGCAGACAGCCACTGCACAGCAAAGCCGAAAGACGACACGGCTTCCACCTCAACAATGGCATCCTCCTTCCTCCGCCATTTTGCCTTAACCCCAAAAAAGTTATTTTAATTTCTTCCCTTTCACTCGTCTTTGGGAAAAAGAATTTGGGACTTTCATTGCTTAACAAAGCCTTCAGAACAAAGTCTAAATTAGTGAGTCAGGGCAGCCCGACCCTGCATGCCCACGTCCCATCGCCCAGATTCACCCCGGGTAGCCCGTGGATCACCCCTTGTCCCACCCCCAACACACCCAAGGTAGCTCGTGAGCCACCCCTGTCCCCTCTGTCCGTGTACCTGAGGTAACTTTCGGCCACCCTTGAGTGTCAGCTCAAACAGGTCCTCAGGTCCTGCAGACAGCCCTCGACGACCGCGCTCCGGCAGGGCATATGCACACGCGCAGTAGTGCCAGGCTTCGGGTTCGCGCTCCCCAGTGCGCGCGCGCGCGCGCACGTAAGTACATAGACACATTCACGCACGCACAGTAATAGGCCTGCTGCGAGCTCCCACGCCCCTCCACGCCACCCTGGGGTGGTCTTTACTGTGCTGCCTGGTGCCCAGGCCTTGCTAAAGAAACCCCTCCTCTCCGCGCTCCGCGACAGAGGAAGTGTGGCTGGTCTTTCTCCTCCCAATGCTGAGCAATCAGCAACCCAATAAACCCTGGAGGAAGGGAAGGAGAAAGGGAAGGACGAAGGGAAAGGAAGGCTGTGCTCAGACTCTCAGCCCGCAGCCCACCTTCCTGGGCTGGTGCTCCCCTCAGGCCTGGGGCAGTTCCCTGCAGTCAAGGCTGCCAAGGGAGAAAAAGGGGAGGCCTGAGGACAAGCGGGCTGGCGGGGATGGTTGTTGTCAGAAAACCCAAGCAGTAGTTCCAGGGCTCCAGTAACAGAGCTCGGAGCCATCGGTTAGGAGTATTTGCAGTGCCCAGAGGAGCCATGAGGGTGACCCAGCTTCTGGTGCTCGTTCCACAGATGGCCCTGGGCCCATAGGTCCTGGCACGGTCAAGGGGGTCTCCGGAACTGCTGCTCCTAACCTGCATGTACTGGGTTCGCTGGAGGCGGGAAATTCCATGTGTAATGGCTGGATTTGTTCCCTTCGTTCTTTGTTCATTGCGAGGTAGTGAATTGGTCACTAAAGAAACTGGACTCAAGCAAAAGCACGCAGGAAGACGAAAACAGAACTGGACAAAGAGCTCTGGGCCCCGCGGTCTCACCTTCAATTTCCCTTGCTAGCCTCACGTTTGAAAGGAACTCAAAATGTTGAAATGCCCTCTCTGTCAGCGTTGTCACCAGGATTAGATGGAGCCAGGTTCACCACTTCAAAATACACGTTTAAAGTTCATCGAAGTGACTGCAGCCATGTTATCAAGCTGAATAAATGCTGATCAAAGAGACAGAAAAACTGTTCCCAGTGTCTGAGGAGGCATTGCTTTTAAACAAATGCTTTTCAAAAATGAGCCATTAAGAAGTGCTTCGCATACATGTAGCCTATGAACCCGAACGCAAGTAAAAGTAAAAGCAGTACCAAATCAGCAACTCTGAGCACCAGACTAGAGAATTTGGCTGACATATGTTGGAGATATGGTTACAAAAGGTCACCATTCAGTTTACCTTTCATTTCTTGCACAGCTAATGGTAGGAGGAGTCAAAAATCAGCTTTACATTGCATTTGCACATATTTAATGAACTAGGGAAAAATCACATTCTCCTTCATATTTTACTTCATTTTCCCAAAAGGAGATTAATTTTTTTATTTAAATTTGCTCTTGCCATTCATCAAGAGAATTGTGTTACTCTTGCATTCAATCTGTTCAATCTCAGTTTAGTTTCAAGTTGAGACTTTATTTAATTTCCAGACATATACAGAGTAGTTGGTATTCCTCTATTCCTTATCACTCTGAGACACAATTGCTTGGAAAAGCAGGAAGCCTGCTGGGTAAATCAAACTCTCTACTTTTCACTCTCTGGACATGTCCTCCTGCAACTAAAGTTCAAAATTGTAATGAATCAGTTGAGCTAAAGCACGCGAATATTCAATTTTTAAAAAACATAAAAATAAATATTAAGCCTGTCTTGTTTCATTATTTGCTTTGATTTACAGATTATAAAATATGCAGGTGGGTTAATATTCTTTGGGGGAGGGGTTAATTAACATTTCAAAGACAGATTAAAAACAGATTTCTAATAGAGAATTGCTTATATAATTCTGTACCCTGAAAGGTGGCTCAAACCTAACAAAAAAAGATAATAACCTAAATGAGAAAGGATGCATCATTTCTTTTCCTTCGGGAGCTTGTATTATTCTAGGGCCTAATAAGAATCAAGAAGCAGCCTACAGAGTGCCTTAATGTCACCAATAATATTCATCTCGTTTGAATAATTTGGACTTGGCTCAGCCCATCTGCTCTCAGTACAGCCCAAGGTGGTCTTTCATTTGGAAATCATGCTGTCGACTTGGTTTAGAATATACAAGGATGAGGCATATGCTTATCCTCACTGCCTAGGGAGATGTTGGCATGGAGAAACATGGAGGCTACTGATTGAAGCTTGCATTTATGGACTCTCCTCTTCTCTTCTCCCCTAGTTACTGTGACAGTGGGAGGCAAACAACACTTGCTCGGACTGTATGACACCGCAGGACAGGTATATTTTTATTATCTTGATTCATTTTTATTATCTTCATTCATTCAATAGTTATTACCTCTTCTGATCATTTGGGGCAAATTTATTGTCTGCCTAAATGACAACCAAATAGCACATTCTTAAGATCTTAAAAATATTTATCATTACAAAAATAAATTATTACATGCATGATTCAAGGTGTTGATAGGCAAATAATAATTCATTCGTTGATTGATAACTAACAATAACCAAAATAATATATTAATATTTGGTGAAGATTTTCAATTTCTTCCTACCTTACCAATTCCAGATCTAAGATTACTGACTCAATTTCATAAATTTGAGTGTCACCCATTGTTTTTTTCCTGTTATATTCTTTGCCCAACTTTTAATTGAATTGCCTAATAAGCAGTGGAAAGATCCAGAAATAGATAGGGGATGGAGGAGTGGGGTTTTTTTTTTTTGGGGGGGGGGGCGTAATTCGCTGGCTGGGAATTGAACCCAGGCCACAGCTAAATTCTCTAAGATTCTTGAAATATTGTCTCAGTCAGATATGTTTCTTCAAGTTGGAAAAACCTGGCCAACCAATAATGTGCGGCAATGACCAGAACTCTCAACACTTAATCAGTTAGCACGTGCTCTGTGTGGATGACAATGCCACCTTCCTTCTCACACTCCACACTCCATTATCCAAAGTTGCTAAAGTTACAAGTTTATTGGTTGGAGAGGAAGTGGTTAAGCAATTGACAGCTGTGGCCCAATTTCTTTGAGCTTTTGTTACCATATGTTTTGGGTCATGTATTTAGGTCAAAATCAGCAGGTTGTTTAGTCTGTCCAAATTCATACATCTTAAGTTCTTTGGAGTGAACGTTTCACCATGCTCTTTCCCACTGTGGGTTTCCTGGTAATTGTTATTTGTATTTGTTATACATTTGTTTAGGCCTTTATTACCTGGAGATCATGTCTTTTTGCTCAACTTTGAAAGCTCTATACTAGAAAAATGAATAGTAAATAGAATTTTCTTTGGGATTTCTGTGTACAGTTGCAGGGCACTGTGTAAATGTCTGTGGGACATCTAAGGCTGGTGTTGGGGCAAGACTGGGAAGTAGGGAAACTGGAGAATCTAGCACCAGACTCAAGGCTCCTAAGAGCAGCCAGATTCCCCTCATTGGCCAAGAGCTGTTGGAACCAGCTACTCTCAGGAACTGGAAAAGTCACATCAATACCAAGAGCTAAGTACGGAGGTCTCAGTGTAGCTCATACTTGGCTGTTCTTCCACCAGAAAGCACTCAAGCAATAGGGGCACCCTGCAAGATGTTGTTTGGACTGGAATTGCCTAGTTCAATCATATAATCATTGGGTGTCTTCATTCATCAGCAACTCACAGCCTTAACTAGAGAGGAGTTTATTATCCTTCTGCCCTATCGTCAGATTTTATAAATATAATCCAGTTTGAAAAGTTCAATACAGCAAGAATTATTGCCTGACTCTGAAGCCTCTCTCCATTTCCCTGGCTTCTAAAAAGCTCTTTGTGCCCCTCATGCCCATTTAGTTCTCCCCTGTTCTATGGTAATCCATAACAATTGTTTGCTTCTGTGCTTTAATTGCTCCCAGAACAACATCCCCAGGCCTTTATACTTAATTTCAAATGCAATAATACTGTTTCAAAGCTTTTGTAGAGTTTAATTTTTCTTTCCTACTGCTCTGTTCTTTTTAGAAAATTTAAAAAATCACAATAGTATAGGAGTTGAAGCTCTAAGGCAGTATAAAATATCTTTAAATTCCAAATTGAAGAGTGCATTATGACCCAAACCTCTGACGCGGGAGAACATGGAATGCTGATAAGATATAACAACATATGGGATATAGGTGTTTCTTCATCGAAACTTCCTCTATAATGCTTTCCAACAGCTACTTTGAAAGCTCAAGAGGTAGACAAGGGCAGAAGGGAGTATAGGGCATGGGGAAAAGGCATTAGGATATGTCTTAAGTTTTCTTCTAGGCCTCAAATTCTATGATTAGAATCTTTAAAAGATGGCTTCAAGAAAGCCTCAAAGAACTGAAGTAAGTAAGCAAAATGATCTGAGGCTGGCCCAAAGTGAGACCCTTTCATCACTAAAGTCTTATTAAATGTTGGAATTTGTAAAGTCTTATTAAATGTTACACTAGAGCAGTGGTGTCCAACCTTTTGGCTTCCCTGGGCCAGATCGGAAGAATTCTTGGGCCACACATAAAATACACTAACACTAAAGATAACTGATAAGCTAAAAAAAAAGTTGCAAAAAACGCTCAATGTTTTAAGAATTTCTGTTGGGCTGCATTCAGAGCCATCCTGAGCCACAGGTTGGACATGCCTGCACTAGAGGATGACATCTAATTCATTTCATAAACCATTGGTTATCAAACTTGAGCAGGCCTCAGAATCCCCTGCAGGTCTTGTGAAAACCCAGCCACTATACCCCAGCCCCAGAGTTTCTTATTCTATAGGTGAGGCCCACGAACTTCCATTTCTAACAGTCTCCTGGTGCTGCTACTGCTGCTGCTGCTGCTTGTCTGTGCACCATACTTTGAGAACCACTGTTCTAGAATCTTGTCAAAGTGTGTGGTCCACTGGCCAGCAGCCTCAGTATCACCAGGGACCTTATTAGAAATGCAGATCTCAGGCCCCACCTCCAGCCTCCTGAATTTAAAACTTTATTTTTAAAAGATGCCTAGGTGACTCATATACACATTAAAATTTAAGAAGGCCTACTCTGGGAGTCTTTGGTGATTGAACCAAGGTTCCTAATATTAGGAGGAGGTGGTGGAAAATAACCATTCCCTGAGTTGATTCCCATCGTTCTATAACTCTGCCAATAAGGCTTTGTTAACTAATTTACTATAGAAGCATTGTCTCAAAGTTTCCATTCCTCACCTCAGGTGGAATAATCCAGCCTCCTCGGTTGTACACTAGCAAACATTACTGAGGCCACCTGGGTAAGGAGCATCTATAACTAACTCAGAAAACTCCTTTGGCCAGAGTTACTAACGGAAATAGAGGTGATCATAAAACCAACTGATTAATCTTTGAACCACAAAAAGGAAATAAGTCTCTGAACCCAGCTACAGAGTTCCATCTTGCTATGAATACTTAGATTTTCTTACATGAATAAACCAAGGAGCAGTGCCCCTCATCTTAGTTCTGAGATAATTATGGGTCAGAGTTGACGAAAACAACCTCAAGAAGCACATGTGTTCTGAAAAGTAAAGTGATAGGAACTCATTATTTCTACCCTCAAAGTCACCCTTGCACAAAATTGTTTGACCTGGTTCCCACCACTTTGCCACACCGAGTCCGCCTTGGGCACAAGTGCAGCCCCACCAGCCCTGCCTGAGACCCACTTCCAGCCCTTAAGCCTTCACTCAAGACAGTTTATAATGAAGTCACATGCATAAGCTGCTAGCACATGGTAGCTGGTATTCAACATGAGCTCCCAACCCAAACTCTGAAACAAATTAATGTTTGGACCTTGAGTGGAGTCCTTTGAAGACAGCATCTTCAGAACTCTGGTTCATCTGTGTGGATAGAATTCCAGACATTAGGTTAGGCAATGAAGTGTAAGGGCTTTTGCACAGGGTGACTCTCCATCTCATCCCTCAGTGCACACTGGGGAGACAACTAGACCAGGCCTGTAAGCCAAATCCCTTTAGGTCATGCCAACTCATCCTGTTCGGTGCATGCCCCTAGTAGCCTATTACTGAGAGTGTCTCTGAAGGGATCTCTAGAGTTCAGATCTTTGGCTTGGCTACGGAGTCCGAGAGCCAGCGTTTTCCATGATGTGCTTGCAGATTTGTTTGGAGTGCATCATGAAAGATCAAGTGGGGAGCGGGTGGGGTGGGGATGCTGTAGCAAAGCTGGGCATTTGCCAGGTAAGAACTGCCAGACTGGGAGAGAGGGGTCTTTCCCAAGCCATGGTTCTAAGCCAAGCACCCTCCCTCGCCCCCACAGCTGGGACGAGCTGTGGCACAAAGACATCCTGCCTCCTTCTCTGAGTGGGTCCTGGCTTACATGAGCAGTACGAGTAAAGCCCTCCTCAGATGGTGGCCTCTCAGGCCAAACTCTGGGATGGACATACTCATGGGCAACATTTGCAAAAGCGGCAGTTAGTGGCACCTCCAGGGAAGAACAAGATTCTGGTGTCAGGGGCCTGGTTTCTCAGCAGGGCAGCCCCTGAGTTCTCTGCATATGATCACCACAGGATCGGGGGCTGTCTCTGTGTAGGCAAGCAAAGAATGGTGTCTGTCACTGAAAAACCACACCTCACAGCAGCTCAGCTGACACCTGTGACCTGGGGAGTGTGGAAGCAGGAAGGCCATCAGCTGCACCCCGTAGCCAGGGCTGGACACCACATGTCTTCACCGGCTCTAATTTCTGGAGCCCTGTTTTCCTCAATGGGCTGAAGGGACTTGCAACCAAGCAGAGAGACAAGCACAGCTGGGCTTTGTTAGCGGTGACCCAGGATCCACTTGGAAAGATGCCGGTCTTCCCCTTTGCTATGGCTGACCCCATAGGGACATCTGGAGCACTGAATCTGGCATCAAACCTCTATGGAAAGTTTACCTAAAATGTAAAATAAATATTTTTTCTCAATGAGCAACTCAAACTTTCTTGCTCACATGCATCTTAATGTGGTTTCAGAAGTGCAAATTGAGGGACTTAGGAAGTTTGCCCACATGAGAAGTTATTGGTAGAAGTAACCTTAGGACACAATCTTACTTCTCCCAAAATTGTGAAAACTGGAGCTGATTCAGAGGGTCAGAATATGCACACATTTGGGCCTCATTACTACTCACTTTAGAAAAAGTTCATTTCAGATTCAGTTCTCACATCCAATGAGCGTAGGGACGTTACAGCTGTTGTTCACATAGGAGAATGGACTCTTACCACAAAAGAACTTGCCATATACAAGATGTTGTTCTAAGTGGCCTACAAATACTAACGCATTTTATTCTCATGACAACCCTTGAATCCAGCACTATCAACTTCATTTTACAAACAAGGAAACTGAGGTAGAGAAAATTCACCCAAGATCACATGGTAGTCATCAGCAGGGCTGGGATTTGAACTCAGAGAATTCGCCCCCCTAGCCCATGCTCTTAAGCACTATGTTAGAGTCCCACCCCATAAAGTTTATCCAGATTTTCCAAACCAAGCCTGACAGATAGGCGTGTATTTGCAGGAGGTTATGCAAATGAGACGTGCTGAAATGCGGTACAAATGTCACGTAATCCGAGAAGACTTGGAAACAATTCTGTTTCCAATTGAACGTGGTATGGGGGTTGGTGGGGGGACGGAGGTGGGGGATGGTGGGAGTGCCCCGTGCAGCTCTCCTTGCCACTCAAAGTGTGATCCCTGGACCAGCATTGTCAGTGTGACCTGGAAACTTAGAAATGCAAATTCTTAGGCTCCGTTCCAGACCTGCTGCTGAGTAAGAATCTGTACTTTAACAAGATTCCGGGGTTGCAATGCGCATAAAGCCTGGAAAGGGCTGGCCTAATGGTTTTACTTCACCAACTGTACCATCTTGATGCTAAGTCTGTCCCTGAACCTTTCTTAATAATCACCCATAGATATCCCAGAACACCAGATTTGCCTTCAACCTGAATGCTCTCCTGCCTTCGGAGAGGAGGTGGGTGGGAAGGACTCAAAAGTCTTCCTCGTGCCAAATCCCACCCTACCTCCAATCTCCTCATCCCACCCCCACCCCACCCAGCCTCCTCCACTTTAGCTCTCCACTTTAGCCCCATTCCAGTCCCACTTCCAGATGAAAACATGTGTCTTCAAGAAGCACTCGAGTACTGGTCTTCCATTCTCCATTTCAAATACCAGCTAGCCTATTAATCCACTCCTCATAGCCCCTTTACCCCATCTCAACGTGTGACCCTGCAACCTAGGCTAGAAATGTGCTCCATCACTACAAAAAAAAAAATCATTTAAGTTGGTACAAATCATCAGCTGGTACAAATTCAAATCCCGCAACCTCCCACTGCTCAGCCCACAGGCCCAAGGGAAGGAATGAGGGAAGGCTTCCTTTTATTAATCCAAAACCCCCAAAGTGGGCTGAAATGAGCCCACCAGCCCAGGTGTGAGCCTCCTTTAAGGTATGTTTGCTCTGTAGTTTCAGTTCAATCACTTAATCTGTCTAGACTCTGCTTTCTTAAACTATAAAATTGGCTGAGATGATGCAACCCCCCCCCCCCCAAAGCCTCAGCTGCTGGCCGGGGGGGGGGGGGGGGGGGGGGGGGGGGGGGGGGGGGGGGGGGGGGGGGGGGGGGGGGCGGGGAGCAGGGACTGAGAGGAGGGCTAGGCGGGGCCTGAGACTGGGCGTGCCTAACAAGCTCCCACGGGACACCAGTGCTGCTGGTCGGAACCGTAACTTGGGAGCCACTGTACTAACCGGTCTGTAAGACCTCTTCTGGCCTTAAAATTATATTTTGCCAATTCGGTCAAATAAATATTCTACATTATTCTATTATCAGAGAGCACAAGAAACTTCACCTGTCGCACTTCCACATAAATCAAATTGTATCTCATATTTTTATTTTTTTCCCCCAACTCAATTGCCAATTCTTACTCTCCTTACACAGTTCATATAGCATCCTTAACAGTGCTGGATTTTCAGGAGGCACTTAGTAAATTTTTAAAAATGGAATTACAGGTCAAGACTTCCACAGAAGAGAGAGCCAAAATACAGAGTACCATAACGCCCAGGGAAGGGCGCAGTGGGAAGTCACTCAGCTGGGCAGCCTTGGCTACCCTGCGGGGAGGGTACATGATCAAACCAACCTCCTTTCTCCTTCCCACCTACAATCAGTCCAGCAACCCAACCTCTTCCCAAATTTCCCATAATGTAAGTAGAACTGCTTTCATAGCTCCTGGGTAAAGAATCAAATAAACACGACTACCAGTTATTTGTTCTTATCTAGTTGTGACATTTCTCCCGATTGTGTCTGGCTTTGAGGTTTTAAATATACAGTGTCTGCTGCCATCTGGTGGTCATTTCTAATAGATGCAGGCCATGAAATGAAGGCTATACTCCTGCGGTCTAACATGTCTTGTCTTGGGTCCCTGGATAAAGCATGAATCTAGATTAAGATTTCTGGATAACTGAATTGTCTAAAACAATGCCTGATATGTCACTTAAAATTCTGAGCTGAAGCACATAGTTCCATAGAGCATATATGAACTCATATAGAGCATATATGAGTTCCATAGCTTTTTAAAATGTTAACAGTAGTTAGAATCCCAATAAATGAATTCATATGATGTCCATTTCTATGTACAAATTTATGTGATAAGCATGAATATATCAATCTGGGCACACCTATGTATGCATAATGTATATATTTGTATAGTATGTATACATATATGAAGTATGTGTGGTGTGGATGAGCACACATCTCATATTGTGGTGGGTAAGGTCATACAGGTATATGAGGACTGATAATTAAGTTTGTGAACTTGACTTAGCATTTACGTTGGCAGCACTGTACAAACAACTCGGTAAGGTTTTATAACCTTGGTATCTCTGTGTCTCTCAGTTGTGTCCACATGTGGCGGTGTCTTGCTGAGTGGTATTCATTATTATTGTGTGTTTTGTGTGCTATTTTGAGAATGTTGGAACTTGAATTAGAGCAACGAACAAACATTTAATTTCTTAAATTTGGCAAGAGTGGAAGTGAAATCAGGGACATGTTAGTCCAAGTATATGGGGATAATACCATGAAGAAAATGGATTAAACATTTTTCTGAGGGGAGAGAAAGCATCACTGATGAAGAGAGGTCAGGGTGGCCAGTAATGAGTACAACTGACAAAAACATTGCAAAAACTCATCAAATTGTGCATCAAAATCATCTTCTGACTGTGAGAAGCATAGCAGACTAAGTAAACATCAATAGAAAAACAGGAAAATGTTAGCTGAAAATCTTGACATGAGAAAGATGTGTACAAAAATGGTCCTGAAAGAGCTCACTGATGAACAAAAGCAAAGGAGAGTTGAAATTTGCCAAGACCTTTTGGAGAGGCAAGACAATGTTTTGGGCCGTGTTATCACTGGTGATGAATGTATGTACCTATACAACCCTGAAATATCGCATCAAAGTGCCCAATGGAAGTCAGCCAATTCTCCACAACCAAAAAAGTTCTGTCATTCCAAATCAAGAGTCAAACCACTATTGCTAACCTTTTGATATCAGAGGGATTGTTCATTATGAATTTGTACCAACTGGACAAACAGCCAACTAAGTTTACTATTTGGAAGTGCTGAAAAGGGTGCATGAAAATGCTAAGCAAAAGAGACCTGGACTTTTCACCCACAACTCATGGCTCTTGCATCATGACAGTGCACCAGCTCACACGGCACTGTCTGTGAGGGAGTTATTAGCCAGTACACAAGTAACTGTTTTGGAACACTCACCTGATGTGGCCCCCAGTGGCTTTTTTCTTTACCTGAAGATAAAAGAAATATTGAAGGGAAGACATTTTGATAACATTCAGGACATCAAGGATAATATGATGACAGCTTTGATGGCCATTCCAGAAAAAGAGTTCCAAAATTGCTTTGAAGGGTGGACTAGGCACTGGTGTAGGTGCATAGCTTCCCAAGGGGAGTACTTCAAAGGTGACCATGGTGATATTTAGCAATGAGGTATGTAGCACATTTTCTAGGATGAGTTTGCAAACTTAATTGTCTCACACATGTGTGTGTATCTATATCTATCTATCTATGCATAGATAGATAGTAAAAGTATACACACATACACATAAAATTACTTTGGGCTTATGTGTTACCAAATTCTATGAAAATATATAAAGTCTTCTATTGAAATAGCAGATTTTACCTTGGAACCTTCTAAAACATTTTGCATACAATAAAAGGTAGTTGCTGGTGTTTTCACAAAGTTGACATGAGCCACTGTTTTACTTTGTCTTTATCATCTTCCACTAAAACAGCATATGCATAAACATCTTAACATACTGTAACCAGTAATTTCAACCAGAGTATATTCGGGTATGAAAAGTCTTCGGAGAGAAAATAATTAATATGCCATTTTATTTATTAGGCCATACTGTGACCTTTAGGTAGACTTAGAAACAAACCCCAAATTCTGAGCTCTAACCCCTTGCACAATGTATTTCTTCAACTATTGTGATGTCTGATTTGGCAACAACCCTTTGCTTTGCACTTTAGTTAGTGTATTCTAAATTAAATTTGAATGCATTTTTTTTTAATTGTATAAGGAGAGAATTTCTGTACCTTGTCCAAAAGCCCACTAATTTAAATCCATATTCAATACAACACAGTTCCAACGTGACGGGAGAATTGCAATAATCCTTATTGAATTATATGCATTCAATGGGTGGACTTCATGGTATGTAAATTATCTCACTAAAGCTGTTAAAAAATATTTTGTTTCAAGTTCATCTTAAAAGGGAGCAATTTGGGGGTTCCCTGGTGGTGTAGCGGCTAGGCTTCGGTGCTCTCAACGCCGCGGCCTGGGTTCGATTCCCAGCCAGGGAACCACCCCCCCCCCCCCCGCAAAAAAGGAGCAATATATAATCCCCATACACAACAAAAAGGTGTTTTCCTGACTGATGGCTCCTTTATTTCCGGTAATCCAGGGAAGGACCAGATCACAGGGGGAGGAATGGTGTCACAAGGTGTTGCAGTAGAATCTTGCCAGTCACTCCCTGGAACCACAGAGGACGCGCCTCACCCAGGCTGTACAAACTTTGCTCTTCCCACAGGAGGACTACAACCAGCTGAGGCCCCTCTCCTACCCCAACACGGATGTGTTTTTGATCTGCTTCTCTGTCGTGAATCCTGCCTCTTTCCACAACGTCCAGGAGGAGTGGGTCCCAGAGCTGAAGGACTGCATGCCTCACGTGCCTTACATCCTCATAGGGACTCAGGTTAACAGGCGGGCAAGGGCAGGGTGGGGCGGGCGGGGCAGGAGGGTGGCAACAGAAAACAAAGACCCTCCAGGTATCTCTTGAACTATTCCACCACACACTGCAGGAAAGTGTCTCAGATACATCAATCCTATAAACAGCCTCTGCCTGATTATTTAGCCACAGCTGAAAAGACAATAGACCTATTTAATGTGAAGCAGGAAGGTTGACACAGCCTTTAAAAATTAATCTCTCAGCTCCTTATTTTTAAATAACAAGGTAATTTTTGAAATAGGAGCCCTTCTCCACCCCTGAGCCAGAGGAGTGAGGTGGGGATGTCGATAATACTCATGTCCCAATATGTTTTTACATCTAAAATCCATGATTGTTTGAACAAAATAGGTGTGAATGTCAAAATGGCCCAGACATCGGAATGGTCCCATTACGACAGGAACTCCTTAGCAACCCTCCTGGTGAAGGAAGACAGAAATTTATTTTTCTCTAGTCCCTCTAATCTCCTTGGTCTTCCAGATCTTAGGGAAAAAGTTAAAGAGACATACCAGATAAACAAACCTGTGATTGTAAAAGCCATTCAAGTGTTCTAAAAGCTAATAAAGTTTCCTAGTTTCAATTTCCAGCAGTAATTGCAGAAAGGTGTTAAATGTTGTTCCAGCCTTTTATAGTTTTAAAAGGATTTTGTCCTTTGCTATGTTAAACCCAAATTACTATCCCAGAGACACAGACATGAATAAATAATACTGAAGGGTTTTATTGTTATCTGTTTCATATGCTGCTGCTTTCTGTTTCTCATTTTACCTTCTGCTTAAAAATAAAACATAAAAAAAGGAAAGTATTTCCTCAAGAAGATATGGACATATAATTAACACATCCATAAATCAGAATACAGTTAATGCTCCTGCTCTGACAGTTAATTATGCATTTGTTTCCATGAGGTCCAGATGATGTTTGACCACATTGATAGAGCCCTGACTCCTGCTGCCAAAATATGTGACAAGATACGCAAACATCTCTGTGTGATGTGAGCCTAATTTATAACAGATGGGCACTCAGTTGAACAATGAAGGCCGAAAACAAAAACAACCACAACAAAACTATACAAATTAGTAAAGCTGCATGACGAGCTTATAACTGGGACCCTAATATATTATGAATACATTGGGTTTTACTTAAAAACACAAGCCCATATGTGTCCACATTCACACCCATTCATGGGTGCATGGGTTCACATATACAATGAAATTTTAAAGCAACTAAAATATTCAATCAAGTTACAAAAAAACTTAATTCAAACATACATGCTATTTTCAAAGTAGCTCCCCCTTTGAAAACACGAATGCTTATTCCTTGAGCAAACCCGTTGGGAAGTCCTCTTTAAGCCTTGCCTTCAGAGCCCGTACTAAAATCTCCTCACAGGTGGCAAATCTTCACCCCTGAAGATTTAGTTTGGAAAAGCCAAAATTATCTATTTTTATAGGAAAGAAGCTATTAAAAATAAGTAATAGAATTTAGGATCAAATGAGCATCGTTGTAAGGTAATAAGACATTGAGTATCTTCTATGTCCTATAAGCGGGCTCTAGAAATAAATAGAAAATTTCTAAAACACATGAGACAGCCACAGAATCAGTGGAGTAAGTCCTCAGCCCCCAGAGTAAGTGCTCTGAAGGAGCGAGTGCAAGGAGAGCCTGATGTCGTGCACATTTACGAAGAAATCACTTTAAATTTTCGATATAACATGGGCATGTCTATGTGCTTCCTTAAAGAAAATTTGGTAGTTTCATAGATGGCAGGGAGGGGGTGGATGTCTGTTCTGTCAGTTCAAAATGCCTGGTAATGCCTGAGGAGAAAAATACGAGTTGATCCCATGTGTGTTTTTTGCCAGATTGATCTCCGCGATGACCCCAAAACCCTGGCCCGTTTGCTGTACATGAAAGAGAAACCTCTCACTTACGAGCATGGCGTGAAGCTCGCCAAAACGGTACCGATTTGCATTCGATTGTAAGGGTTTGCTGAGCGTTGTGGTGCATGCTCTGGAATGGGTGGGCTTTTGCTTTAAAGTGCAATGGATTCGGGATCTCCTCTCCACTCTCCATTGTCCCCTCCGTTCTCTCAGGCCGGAAGGGGGCACTTGGTGAGCGTCCCTGTCGGCCAGCGTTATCTGCTTTTCACTAAGAAAGAAACTTGGTGAATTTAAACAGCCGGGGCCCTTAGTGTTTGATTTAGCAACCTCTGGAATAGCCACTGGCCGTATTTAGTATGAATAAAGAGAGTCATTAGATACGTATTTGTAAATCTCACTGCTTATTATCGATGTAATTCATTTAAATGACCCTGTAAAAGGCATTTGTGATTTTCTTGGGAGAAACTCAGGGTAGCATCGGGCAGAGTAATATGTGTTCAGTATCTCTCACCATGTAATGCACAGTCACTTACAGAGGCTGCTGGCTCAGTCACAAGCAGCTTCAAGAAAATAACAAACCGAAAGGCACGGAGACGGAGAATCCAAGCTGCAGCTGAGAGCAACTTGCTCACTGCTGGAATTGTCTTCACGGACCTGCCCTCATTCTTGAGAGCTTAATGTGAATAATGATTTTCGGGGGGAAATACATCAGAAAGTATTTGCCAGACACCAAATCGGTGTCTTCCAAGATGTGTGCCAAAGCAGCAGTAAAGGGCACAAAAGGTTGAGGTATTCTATGCAAGAAAAGGCTTATAAATCATATTTTTGTAACCTGAATCCACCCCCTCGTTGACCGACTCACAAATCTTTCGACACAGGCCAGAGGTTTCAGAAATTTCTTACTTTCTGGCGTGCCTAACCCTGCAAAATGCATGCCCCAAGTGGTTAGCAGTCACCCTTGTAAACTCATCAAGTATAATATTCACCACAAATTCTTCGCTAGCAAAAATATACGCATTCCTCCTACTGACACGTTCTTAGAGCGACTAAAACCAAGTATGACGCACTTGAGGAGAAATGAATTCAGCGAAGTGTTTTTACGCATGCGATTCACGAGCACATCCCCCCGAGAAATCCCCGGGCCGCTTCCACTTCTGTGAGCAGCCACGTCGGAGCTCCCGGCACGGGCCAGTCACCCAGGTCCCCCGCGCACGTCACAAGCTCTGTCTCATTTCAGCCGCAAGACGACCCTCTGAAGCAGAAAATGCTCGTCTCCTCTTACAGATGAGGACGCAAAGCCTTAGGGAGATACACATACTTGACTCATGCAGCTGGTAGTAACACAAACAATTCTAACCCAGCTCGGTGCCCAGCACCCCCGTGCACCTGGCCATACACGGTCTCCTCCAACCACTTGTTTGTCCTCCTGTAAAATGGGCATTTTCAGGTTCTATAGGTTCTTCTACCTTTTCCTCAAACATCCAGCAGTGACCTCACTAAGGTGTATAGATATATGCATCCATAAATAATTGTATACATCTTTCAGGACAGGGAGGACAGAGGCTCGACACCAGCTTTTGCAGGAGCGTGGTTTCTATTTCATTTGCTTCTGTCCTGTCTGCCACCATCACCCCGTCAGCATGATAGCCTGACTTCTCTTTGAGGAAGTTGTTTTTCCCCTCTGAAAAGGAGTCGTTCCAAAGCCTCCCAGCTCATTTCGTTCTTATTTTAGAAACAATGGCTGAGTTCACCACTTTATTGCCTTGTGCCAGTTTCTCCTAGCAACTGCTCTCAGATACAGAGAGAATCATGTTTAGCTTACAAAATCCAATTTAGAAGAAAAGCAAGCCAGAGTTTAACTTGTTTCATCACAATTCGTGTAATTATAGAGATGCTTTAAGTTTCCCTGCTCTCTGACTTTCCTGTCAAGCAGTTTATAATAACAGCTGGCATTTATGGAGTGTCCTAGTGTGCTAGGCTTGGTGCCAAGCTCTTTATATGCCTTGTCTTAATTAATCCTCACAGCAACCCCCTGAGGTGTGTATATTATTATCTCCACTTTCCTAGAAGAAACTGGGGTTCAGAGAGTTTCAAGTCACACACTGCTAGAAGGGAGCAGAGCTGAGACGTGAAGGTAGCCTTTAACCACCAAACCTCCTGCCCGCTCCCATAACTGAAAAGAAACCCTTAGGTCTGAGGCACCTTTTCTTATACGCTGAAGTCCCGTGTATTAATGTACATGTTTTCCCCACAACTTAAACACTTCACGAGTTCAGAGGTTTCTTATCCAATTCCTTTTTTTTTTCCCACTACTTTTCAACATCCAACGCGTTTTTCATCTATCATCGCTGTTTGGTCACACGGGACATTTTATTTTTAAAGGACATCTTCATATCAGACACACTTACAATTCTTTCCACTCCAAAGTCAACCGTATTTACATAAATATTTTGTAACAATTTCTAATAAATATTCATCGTCATCCCTTTACTTGTTTGATCCTCCCTCTTCTTGTCATCATTGTATTTTTTCGTCCCCACCCCCATTGCCCGTTCTCTGCTCATTAACGTCTGTCCCTCTTGCTAGTAGATTTATTCAGCAATAATTGATGGAACACCCGCTGTGGGCCAGGAGTTCTGCTACACGTGAGCTCTAAGATTATAGTTCTTCATGCCTTCCGTATCTCAATTCTGCTTGATACAACCTAAATATGACTTCCTAAGGTCAGACTTCCTAAAGGTATTTCTTGATAAAACACTTGGCTATGTTTCCTTCTTTAGTCTTTGGCCTCTTTTGCCCTCTCCTGCCATCTCCGTCCCCCGAGCCTTATTTACTGTCGTTCTCCCTGTTTGCCTTAGCACCTGCTTCCTGCTGGGTTTATAACAGGCCCCAGTGGGGTTTAAAGTAGCAAAATTGCTGCAAAAATCCTGTTATCCATGTTTAGCCATGTTAGTCAACTTCAGTCTCTAAAACCTTCGTCCCCCCGGCAAAAGTCAGTCACCCTCCTGTTCTGTGCACGGACCATTTCTTCTTTCTCCCATGGTCCTGAAAGCCTGTCCCTTCAGCACTGGGGTCTGCGTTACAGAGGTGAGGGAGAGACAGCCCCCCACCCCCTGCTCTCAAGATGCCCATAGGCTAGAAGATAAATAAATACATGTGTGCACAGAGTACTGAGGCAGCAGACTGAGGGAATGACAGACACGGTCAAGGGAGAAGGATTCAGAAAAAATTTCTTGGAGCAGTTGACATCTGAGCCAGGTTTGAAGGATAAGCATATATGTCAGGTGGACAAAGTGAGGGGACTGGCGAGGAAAAATTTCCAGTAGGGAGACCAGCACAGGCAAGGGCGAGGCATCCTTTAAAGCACAAGGAGGGAGCTCCCCGATGGTGTAGTGGCTTAAGGCTTCAACGCTGGCGCTGTCAGCGCTGCGGCCTGGGTTCGAGTCCCAGTCAGGGAGCTACCCACATACCAAAAAGCAAAAAAAAAAAAAAAAGGACAAGGAGCACCGTGGCAAGTGGTGGGCCAGAGCTCACCTCCAGATGTCTTGATCAGGTATTTTCAATGGGATTTCATGGCCAACACTGAGCCATTTGGAAGCTTTACATAAACATACACATTTCTGGCTTCTACAAGGAAAAATCAGAAGGTCTAGCAACACCAGCCAGCATTTCCGTGTCAACTCCAACTTTTAAACAGTCTTTTAGACAAGACAAGTACCCTCAGTTTGTCACAATCGCCACCACTCCACACTCATCCTCACTGAAGCAGTGAGCTGGCATTATCCAGCCTTTAGTTGACAATGTCTGCGCTACAGTCTTGAAAAATTCAACAGCAAATGCATCTAGCTTAGGAGTGCTTTTCCTCTTTCAGCAATTTGATTGTGGAGGGAATTTCTCACACAGGCCATTCGGTTCTCTTTGCTTTTCTTGGCCCTCAAGTTGCCCTTGCCGTGTGCCTTTCCTAATTCTTAAGTAAGAAATAAAGAGCGTCCCTGCTACTCGCCATGCCTTTAGATACCAGCTTCCTCTGTTCTTGCTCTTCTCTCCATTTACAGGAAACGCCTTGCTCCTCCTGCCCTTCTCGTCCCACCCGCTCACCATTCCGTAGCAACGTTGTTCATGACTCCTGCTCTTTCAGCTCCATTTCTTCTCATTTCCTAGAGACAACCCAACAGAGTGGTTAAGGCTCTGGCTCTGGAGACAAGTGTAAATCTCTGCCATTTTCTTAGTTGTGTGGCCTCAGGGAGGTGACTTAACCTCTCTGGCCATCAGTTTTCTGAGCTGCACATGACGATGGTGATAGACTTACCTCATAAAGCTCTCGTGACATTTTAGTGAGCTCATGTACCACAGGTCTAGCTCAGCAAATACGGTCGTTGTTACATCTGTGTGTCCTCTCAGACAGCCCACAGCTGGAAAGACCTCTTGGCTCTGTCTCTTCCAGCTATACGTGTCCCACCTCTGTGAGGACAACCTGGAAGAAGTACTAGGTTTTCTTCCACCTGATTAGTCATTGTAAGTTCTTTGTTTGGTTGTTACTTTCTTGTCAGGCTCCTGGATGTTCTCTACACCGCTGATGAATTTCCCAGCTTTGGGACAATAAATTTCAGCTATTATATTATAAAGTTCCTAGAAAAGTGTTCTTTCAGTTTACATTCCTCAATCTCTATTTTTTTTTTAACAAATCATTTTAGTAAAGCATGTTCCAGATTGCTAACAAGTTTATCTAAGTAAGGATCCATAAATCCTGAGCTATTACAGAGTGGTTCTAAGCATTTGACTGTAGGTCACTTTGCTTCCAGAGGCAGTGGGAATTGCTGCTGTAAGTCCTATTTCCTTGAAACAAGTTTTCCATTTCACATCTTTGAGGGCACAAATGGCTGTTTGTTTGTTTGTTTGTTTTTAGCAATCAATCCCTCGACACGGCCATGCCTCTTTCTTGTACCAGGATGCACTGTTCTCTCAAGAGCACTTGATACATGGTCAATAATTCTCACCTCATAACTGGTTCTGTTTCTCACACGTATTTCCCAAATCACACCCAGTATCTGTTTGCTACTTTTCCTGGAATTATGAGTACAAGCTAATGGTATATGAACCCAGTTACACAATAACTCCTTGATCTACTCTTTCAGTACATTCAGAAATGTCTGAATTGGGAAAGACAAATTTGGGTTCCTTCTGCCCCATCAAAAGGCAAACGGACACGCTCTCAGCAGCACTCTCAGGCGACGACAAGGAGAGAAGGCACCGGCCTGTTTTTTAAGACCAGACGGCCCAGAACCCCACGTGTGAGCTGAGCTCAGCCCAGCTCTCCCGTAATTTCTGGAATCAACCGAGTATTGTAATTGTTAGTGGGGAGGCATTCCGGATAGGATGGCCCCACAGTACCTTCCAGGTACTTTTTTCAGGACGAAGCACATTACAAGCAGTCATTCAACTAACACAATCATTAGAGGTGGTGTGCTTTGCACATGTGTTCATACCAAGCACTGGATACAGTCCCAAAGTGTAACAGGTGACATTTCATGACATTATTAGGAAAATTTTTTCTACCTTTTATTTCTCTCTTGTATCCAACTGTTTTTAATTATAGATTTTTTTTTTAAAGTTATCGCCTAATCCAAATGCCAAGCTGTGGTCAAAATGAAAACCATAAAATAAATTTTCAACATCCAATATTTTGGGGGGTATGTTTTCCTTTAGCTCATACAGTAACCATTCTTTACACACACACACACACACACACACACACACACACACACACACACATATACACTATATGGACCCAACCAGAACAATATTATTTCATGCTTAGTTTTTATATCTGTGAGCTTTCAAATGCATGGGCAACTTCATTTCATTGCCTACTTGTCCAGCTTGTCACAGACTTGAGTGATAAGGGTTACAGTTAACTGTCGTGGAACAAGGAAAAGAACACACATCAAGAGACCCAGATTATGAATTTAGTTCTTTCACTTTCTATTTGGATGTTCTTAAACAATTCATGGTACCTTCTGGGGCTGTTCCCACGCTATTCTAAGCTCAACCACAACAAGTTTCATTAGTTCGCACATTAAAAACTGGCTGGTTGCCAAATATAGCCCACGTCAGTGTTTTCTTTGGCCCACGCAGTATTTTAAAATTGGTAAATATTAACTAAAGACCCAAAAAGCCAAATTGTCTTGAAAAATACAAGGCTGGACTGTAGAACTGTATGCCTGAAACCTATGTAATCCTTGCTAACAGATGTCACCCCAGTAAGTCTAACAATAAAAATAAATATTTTTAAAAAATAAATAAATAAAAAGAAAAAAAAAAGAAAAATACAAAGCTGGGCAACAGTGAACCGATGTTTCTGAATGACAAGAATTCAGAACAATGTCCAAAGCTGAGTGAGACTGCCATCTTCAGAGGCAATGTGCATGTCATAGCCGACCACAATCCCCACCCCTCCCTATTGTCTGCCCCCCGCCCTGCTTTACACATTTGCATAAATTACTGGCCCCCAACAGCACATGGTTATTCTACCCAGATTCAGTCATCTAACTGCTGTGATTTCTAGGAGCTCACCATCCAGCCACCCTCTTCTAAATCTGCTTCAACTTTTCAAAGTCATTCTAATAATATGAAGCATATAATAGAAGCATATCTCCAGATGTCCTTAATATTTAAAGGCCCACATCAAACTGTTGATTTATAATGAGTTTGTAAGCAATTAAAACCCCAGGTCCCCTTCTCATGAATTAACTTATGAAGTTGACTGCCAAACATGGTCTGTTTCTACCCTGCTGTTTTTCTGAGAACCTATAGTTCTGGCCTGAATTTCTATATTTCTCATAGGGATTCAGTGATTATCAAAGATATCATAGTATGAAATCATCAAAAGCTCTGAAATAAAGCCCTAAACAAGCACAAAATACTTCATCATTTAAATATGCACAGGCTGTATAGCGAGTGACAAGGAAGGTGTCTCTGTCCATGAATCCATGTTATGATTTTTATTTCACATGCTTTGGGTTTTTCATCTGCTTAAAAATATGTCTTTTAAGATATATTACAACTGAATAATAACACTAGTTGGATATTACCTCACTGGGAGATACCCTATCGGAAGTGCGTTTTATTCGAGAATGACTTGTAAAACCGTATTACCCACTCTCTTCCTACATGCTTTATCAGTAAGTTGACACTTTGCCTTATGATATACAGAAGGAGATAGACACATTTCACTTTCATCGGATTTACATATTCTGCATACAAATTAGAGGGTATTAAAAACATCATGTAGGAGTTCCCTGGTGGTGTAGTGGCTAAGGCTTCGGCGCTCTCAACGCTGCGGCCTGAGTTCGATTCCCAGCCGGGGAACTGCCAAAACAAAACAAAAAAATCATGTTTAAACCATATCACTGCTTTTGAATCCTCACTTAATTTTCATGTTTTTATGTTCTTATATTAGGAATAAGTGATTATGGATTACTTCAGAACTTACTGCTAATCAAAAGTGATCCACACTATTTATTGTTACTATCAGAAGATAAAAATCATAAAAATAAAAAAATCAGGATAGCAGATGCATAGTGCAATACATTTTAAAAACCTATCATCTAAAGCACCCCCAGGCCGTCGGTGGTCCAGCAGCTGCAGCAGCCCCTGGCCGGCCAGGGGGCTTTTCTCTCTGTTTTCCTCTCATGCTTCTCTCTCTTTTGTATTTCAGATTGGAGCACAGTGCTACTTGGAATGCTCGGCCCTGACTCAGAAAGGTCTCAAAGCGGTGTTTGATGAAGCAATCCTCACCATTTTCCACCCCAAGAAAAAGAAGCAGCAGTGCTCCGAGTGTCACAGCTGCTGCTCAATTCTCTGAGGCGGCTCGAGGCCCACCTCCGCCCCACCAGGGGGTGAGAATGGCAGCCAGCCTCCGTGACCAAGCTGAAGCCAGCAAGGAGGGCATGACCAGAGAGGAAGCCCCTTCCCACGGAGGCGTGTTCTCCACTGTGAGCCCCCCAAGCAAGCACACTAGCCAGCCAACTGCCACCTCCTCCCGAGCCGCCAGACGCACCCACCGCGCACCCTGGACGAGGAGGCCGGGCCCGGGTTTCAGCCGGTGCCACTGCTGACCACGTTGGGGACAACGTCAAAGGCCCCCGCCTCTCCCCACCCCATGAACGTGAAGCTGATGAGAAATCAGCGCAAGAAAACCAAGAGACTCGCTGTCCTTGTGCTGGTGGCCTTACCTGATGTCTTTGATAAAACGTGGGAATACAATACTAACCTCTTTTTCTGAATCTACTACTCTATGTGTCTCACATCCATTGGTATTGTTTTAAGGACTGTACTGATGTCCCCGTGTACTCAGGCCTTACCAACCCATACCAAATTCGCCTAAAGACAAAGGATTTTATACTCATTTCTATTTTCAGCATGTTTCTACCAAAGTTATTAGAACCGACATGTACCTCTGAATGCCTGACTATAAGAAGATACAAGAAAAATGTTAAAACTCTTGGAGATTTTCAGAACCGTGATATTTAAACCTGGTTGAAAGGAAACACCATCTGAATTGTTGCAGGTCCACGTTCCTGCCAGATTCACCTGGAAATGCTTACATTAATAGGTAGCCTTATTTTTTCCATATTATATTGTCATGGCAAATTACAAATGAACTATGTTTAAGAAAGTAGTATTTCTGCTTTTCAATCAAATTGATTAGGGGGGGAGAACACGGGAGACTTACCTTATAACTATTCTTTATTAAACAAAGTGAACTTTCCTGCTCCCGCCCTTCCCCACCGCGTGTCCTTTTCCTGCCTTGACTTCCCACTCTCTCCCATGCCCGATAACAACCTGATCGAAAAGAGGAGTCCGGCCACGGGGCATGAAAAAGTGTTTAAAAGTCGTCCGAGGTTAAACAAAGTGCCTCAACAATTTTTCCTCTTGCTTCAACTGAAAATACAGTTGTCCCCCCATTATCCCTGGTTTCCCCTTCGGTGGTTTCAGTTAACCACGGTCAACTACAGTCTGAAAATACTAAATGAAAAAATTCCAGAAACACACAATTCGTGAGTTTTAAACGTTGCGCCATTCTGAGGATTGTGATGAAATCTTGTGCCACCCAGCTCCGTCCGACCCAGGACATGAGTCATCCCTTTGTCCCGTGTATCCATGCACTACACACTAGCTGCGTTTAGAGACTTAGTAGCTGTCTCAGTTATCAGATCGACTGTCATGGTATTGCAGTGCTTGCATTCAACCCTCATTCTACTTAATAATGGCCCCAAAGCACCAGAGTAGTGATCCTGGCCATTCAGATGTGCCAAAGAGAAGCTGTGAAGTGCTTCCTGTAAGTGCAAAGACACATGTGGATTGGGAAAGCCACAGCACATATAGGGTTTGGTACTATCCCTGGTTTCAAGCATCCACTGGGGTCTTGGAACTCTCCCCCACAGGTACGGGGGACTTCTGTACTTCTCAGCTTGCCCCACGTAAGCTCCCATTTTATTTAAATGACATTTTCCAAGTACGACTGATACTAAAATATAGCTTCTCCCTATTTCCCATTCTCATTGTCCCAAACGTGTGTTTAGGGGCTAGATCTGTGAGTACCAAGCTCTGGATCCATTTATCCCCCGCTTCCCAAAATTATGTGGCCCCTGGAACAGGGGCTTTGCCCTTGGGGTAGTAAAAGCTCCCAGTAAGACTTGGTGTCCTTTCTGTATGGCTCTTCCACACAACCAGGAATGCTTTTATCTCAGAGTGAGTTACTTTCTAGCTTTTAATTAGAGACTATGAAGGCTTCTAATTAGTCGTATTTGCTTGCAATTACCCTAGAAACACCCAGGTAGACACTTTATTTTTTGTTTTAATTTTGTTTCAAAGTGCCTCTTTGCAGCATGAAATTGCACCAATTTTAGTTTTAGCATTTCCAGACTCACACCCCTTCTGTTGGAAAAATCCAGTCTTTCTAGTCCCTTCTGCTCCTGGAGGAAGCACACGAAAACAGAAGCATATGGCATGGGTCGTTTCTGTTATGACCTTCCATGACACCCCCTCAGTGTTTGGGGTTTTATTTGGATTTTTTAGAATTTCTGAAATTTCTATCTCCCTTATCCCCAATCTAGTTGCTAAACATTGTCTTAAATAAACACACACACACACACACACACACACACACACACCACAACCTAAAAGGAAAACGGAAGTTTTGTTGTCAAAACTTGATGAGAAAACAAGGATTTTCTCCCTTTGTAAATGGAAATCAACTGTGTATAAACTATAATTCTGCAGAGGTTGTGAATTCATCCTTTACAAACAATAACGAACATTTAGCCCTGTAATAAATGAAATGCTGTTAGCCAGTTTTGTTACATTATTGCATAGATACGTTTTGCTAAAGGGCTGTTCCTCACTTCTAATTGATGTGGGTGAAAAATGTTTGCTTGGCCAAGGAGAATTTTCCAGATCTGTCCACTCAATAGGGAAATGGTTCCCCAGGCCGTCACCTCCCTAATGGGCCACAGGGATTAACTTGCTCATAGTGAGAAGATCACCGTCTCTCCGGGAACCAGAACCTGGAGAGAAACTCAGTGTGTGTGGGTGGAGCACAGGCTCCTAGAGATCTTATGAGCTAATTATTGAATAAAATAATGAAGAGCAAAGCATCGTAAGTGAGTTAATGTCCTTCAACCAAATAATCATCTATCCCCTGTTTCATGGCAAGATCTGTTTCATTTCACTAAACAGTGTTTTCCGAGATAAGATTGAATACAATTATATCCTGAAACCAAAGATAAGAAGAGACATAAAAATCTGAAGAGTCCTTTAATGGTCTACACCATTTTCAAAAGTCAAGAAGGAATAGCCAGTCTCCATTTGAGGGTAGAGTCTTAATTTTTCAGAGCTAGAAAAGGCCTATAGTCCACTCCCCTCATTGTACAGATGAGGAAATGTAAGCCCAGATAGGTTATAGCTGTTTTGTGACAGAGCTAAGACAGATCTCAGCCTTTCTGCTTCCTACCCAGAGCCTTTCGGTTCCATACTATACTCATTATCCCACATATTAAGTTGGAATTTTGGAAATGTATTACTAGCCTGGTATCTGTTTTTCCTATCAACCCTAGCCACAATCCAAACACATGACTTAGGCCACTATAAATAAGATAACCCATCAAACTAGTAACAATCCAGAGATAAGAATTTGATCTACATCTGATATGGCTGGAATCCACAGTATACAATGTAATATAACCCCGCTCGAATTACACAGTAGATAGCAACATAATCCCAATCTAATGACTCAATCAAACAACTAATTTGACAGATGGTTTTTCAATCAGATGGTTAGTCGGCTGATAGAATTAAGGGACTATCTGGGCTATTTTGGAAACACAACAGTACGAAGAAATCTGGGCTGATTTCTGTTAAGAAAAGTTATACTCGAAGAACAGTTACTGCATGACTGGATGCAGTAACTACAGCAACCCTAAACCAGGAAGCTCTAAACTGAGAAATTAAAAAGTAAGTCATGTGACAAGAAGGAAGTTTTGGTCCTGAGACTTCAATAACAATATGTATGATCATGATATGCAAAGAACCATTGGAAGATTCTGGTCCATAAGTGCCAGATGAAGTGAATATAATCATATACAATTTTCATAGAACCACCAATAAGAAAATAAAACTTAAATGGTAGTAAAGGAGCAATCACAAACCACATTCACAATTTTAGGAGAAAATAAAAAAGTTAAACCCATAATTTAAAGCCAAAAAATGTTATTATTTATAAAAAATGTAAATTCTTGTAAATTCTCCACTTCACAAAGTGGAGAGTCTTCAAAAAGAAATATTAGGGGAGTTCCCTGGTGGTGTAGTGGCTACGGCTTCGGCGCTGTCAACGCTGCGGCCTGGGTTCGATTCCCAGCCAGGGAACTACCCACATTAAAAAAAAAAAAGAAAGAAATGTTAGACTTGAAGCAAGCGTTTACCAATATAGATAGTATCACACTCATAAAGGCAAACTCATCCATCAGACAAAAGTGATGGAAGATTAGAAATTGAGGCTTTGCTTTAAAGGAATGTTTGACACCGTGCTGGAGATGATTACTTAACCACGTACGTCTCTGGTTTTAAATCCACCCTATGTTAGATGCCAGAATGCAAAACGTGCGTTCCCTCTCAACAGAGAAAAGCACAAGTCACCAGCTGTGCTCTCGAGAGTCACTGAGTAGGCTGTCCAAGTACAAATCAAGAACCTCTACGAAATATTTGTATTTCAAGGATCATTAGGAACAGAAAAGAAAAGAGAAGGTCAGGGAAACTGAGTTGCTTACAAAGGAAGTCAGGTACCTTTAAAAGGAAACAGAGAATGGAGAGAAAACTAAAGCTTTTGAACACAAGCCAACAACACATACCTGACCATTTCCCAGAGAATTGCTAACTTCTGCCCGGTCTCTAGAGGCAGAGGGAGAAGGACTGATAAGGTGACGGGCAGGCCGTATTTCTCAGTATCTAAGCAGAGTCAGCCAACACGGTTCATTGGGTGACAATCCTGGGTACTGCCGCCTCATAGCTCATGAAAAATGGGCAAAATGCTGGACCTGCTCTTTGGGCCTTGAGGGTCGGGAGGGCTCTTTAATAGCCATGAGGGTCATCACCCTCACACTGTCTCTACTAACATAAAACAGGCAGTCAAGGTAAACTTACCGAAAAACATGAGTGAATGAACTATTTCAAAAGTTTCCTTGAGAAGGAACATGACTTGAAACCTGAAAATGATGACTTTGGAATATCTGTAAAGACAGTGACTTGTGTGAATAATATTTAATCATCTTCCATGAAATATCTCTAAGGAGAAAGATTCCTTTTAAAATTGACCACAGCAATAGCAAAAGTAGGAGATGAAGCAACAATCCATGGCGTTTCCATGGTCAACAAAAACCAGGAAGGAAATTAATGCATCAAGCTCTGTCCACAGAGGCTCCAGGCGCCAGAGGCTCCGCCCTGGCGATCCCTCTGGGTTAGCGCAGGAATGAGCCCAGGAGGGTTTGACTCATCTCTGAATTGTGGAATGCAAATTCAACAACAGTTCTTGGCTTTCAACTTCCACTAGAGGAAATGAGAGTAAAAACTGCGTGATTGATCTTGGTCACAATCCTTTTTTTTTTTTCTCCTTGGGGGATAGTATATCACAATCCAGAGTCATTTTGAGCATGTGTGTGTTTTAAACATGTTCTACGTGGATAATTGCATTTTGTTCTGAGTTCTGCGGTGACTCAGAAACTTTATGATACTATAGCTGGAGGAATTTTGTTGCATTTTAAGCCATGTCCTCCAAGCCTCCAAGTGTGTTCAGTTGGATTTAATGATCACTGTTTTAGGGGATGTGATATCTGAGGAGAGGGTCCCCAGTCCCATCACTGAGTCCTGCTAAAAGCCATAGTTGCATAACCTCCCAGAGATGCAGGACAAGCCAGTTTTTGAGTTTATGTTCATTCTTTGGAGAAATAATAAAAACTCTTCCATGGCAGTGTCGTATGTTAAGGGCAGCTTTGTAAATACATACCTAAAAATATCACCACCTGCCATTTTTTCAATCAATTTTTTTAAGCAATGGTATTTTTTTTTTCTCCTAAAGGAGCCATGGGCCAGAAAGGTAATAAATTCTACATTCTTCCCATCACCTGGCATAAGTTGTTTATTGCTCTTAAACAGTAATTGCTGTTTACGTATATCTCAGCAGAATTTTATCCCAACTGAAACAATCCATATTCCTTCCCAGATAATCTCTACCGAGGCAATGACAGACAAGGGAAGCAGCCCTGCACTGCTCACTGGTTGGCTTTCTTGCAATCTGCTCCTTATGTAATGGCTGTTCTACTATACTTATCGTAATTCACAGAATATTACTTGATGTACTCTTTAACCTTGCAATTTATTTTGTGTCATCTTCTGACTTTTAAGTCCTTAAATAGTCTTTTTTTCTGTTCTCATTTCTGGGTTCTCTGAGGATGTCTCCAGAAGCCCCTCATGGAAACTGACTTCCTCGGGCCTCCGTTAGAATGGGAAATTATCTGGGCCTTTGCTACTCAAGCTGCAGTCCAGGAACCAACAGCATGGGTATAGTCCTAGTTAGGACTATAAAATGAATCTCAGGCCGAACTCAGACCCAATGAATCCAAATCTCCATTTTAATAAGACCCCCAGGAGGTGATTTGTGTGCACATTAAAATTTGAGAATACCGACCTGCGAGACAACCAAGGTTATTATCAGTCTTTATACCCAGACAGGTAGCTGCCTGATGAAGAAACCAACAGCTTTGCCTGTCTCTCAGGTGATACCTTTGGAGTATTTCTTGGGCTATTATTTGAGTGGTTCACATTTACTGGGTAAATAAAAGGCGTTCGGGAGTCCTTTCTTTTTCTTGTCATGTGCTGGCCAGCTGCAGGAAAGGAATTGGCAGATTTTGGAATCAAAAACAGAAAAGCAGCATCTGGTTTGTAAGTTCCACTAACTTTAAAGTACTCCTGTTCTAAAAGTCTTCCTGGTATTTACAAGGGAGAGAAGAAAATGACCTCTAGAATTAATTCCCATGAAGAAATAAGAAAGCTTCATATCACATTAAGTTATAAAATAAGGCTAAAACAAATTTCTGAGTCATAAAACTTTTGGTGGAGCTTTTGTCTTTATTGCTTAAGACACAGTGCTCTGGATGCCAGAAAAAGGATTGACTGCAAACAACTCGTCCTCTGAACAGGGCATTTCACAGACTTCTATTGTGATTGCCCTAAGCACAGACCAGAGTTGCATTCACTTACGTATTTAACATGTTTTTACTAAACATCACAGGGAACCATGATTGGTTCTCCCTGCCCACACCCCACCTTGTATACAAGAGCCCTTTAAAAATCGTACACAAACACACACACACACACACACACACACACACACACACACACACACTGAAGCCTATCGTCTTACCGTCTTACCGTCTTACTTAAATACCCCTGCTGCTCAAGAAGTGCTGAAGGCAATCATACCTACCCTCAAACAAAGAGCGAGCACCGGATTAACATTGTCTCGTACCTGCAAATGGCAGAATAAGGACCTGACATCATTGTGCACACGCAGTCGCTAAGGGCCCACCTCCTCTGTGACAGACCGCCTTGGCTCCCACAGCGGGCTTGCCTTTGTCCTGCTGACAGACTTCTGACTTTGGTACTTTCTATCAGGTCCCTCCCTTCCTGCTCGAGGCTCCAGGAACCCATTTGTGTCCCGAGATACCCTTAAACTGGAAAGCTCTCAAACTGGGACAGCTTTTACATCTGGGAACAGATTGGCTACCCGAAATGGGTGGCTAGCATTCTCGGAAGGGTTTAGTCAAATCCAAAAATCAGAGCCTTACCAAAGATTATTTTCATTATTGCAAATGCATCCCCGATTCCTTGCTTATAAGCACTGGTGCAAGCTGCCAGAAAGCGTTTCCGACACCAGGGGTGCCTGTCCTCCTACAGCCTGCTGCCGTGCCGCACACCTACACACGCGTTTTCCCTCCCCAGGCCGCGGGCAAAGTCTATTTTATCTTCTTCATGAGCAACCGATTCGGCACGTAAACTGGCATGACCAACCAATCTCTCTTCAAGAACATGTACTTGTCATTCTGAAATGTTGGTAACAGTAACTTAAAATCCCAGTCTAAGATATCCGAGAGCCTCTTTATTTGAATAAAAACGTTTTTGCTCAATTAAGGACACTGACATAATCAAGTGCTAAAGAAGAGAGCCCCCGGCCCAGAGCCCACGCCACCCGTCTGCTGCTTGCAGCGCAGGGACAGGAAGGAGTGGACTGATGGCACCTTCATCGCCTTTGGCTCTGTCCGGAAGTTGGCTCCGATTTTGTTGATGCTGAAATGTGCAGCTGATTTCAATTGGATTTTGTTTCTCATTAACTGGTGTTTATGTTTCAATGGGGAGATGTTTCAGCATTAGCTCTGAGCTAGCTCACGCAGGAGCCAAAAGCTGAACAAAATCTTTTCAAAAACATTTCCAACGTATTTTAAGACATTGGCTGTTAATTCCACTCAACAACATTGCCCCCACCTTCCACAAATATATATGTATTTGTTCATGTCAATATGCAGATTCCAGGAGGGAATGGAAGATGGAGGTTCAGAACAGCCTGGAAGCTTAGATGACCTTCCTTTGAGGGTGCACCTCAGCATGTCGCAGACATCTTAGGCATCTGCACGGGCAGCGTGCTGGGTCCCAGAAAGCGTGATCTGTTCATGCATTTCCTGTAGAAAGAACTTGCAAACTAACAGGATTAAATTTCTATTTTTAGTCTATAATTTGGCATGTAAACTTCCACGAGATGATGACTATTAATAATCATCAGTATCTTTTATGGTGTGTATATAGTTTGTGTTAAATGAATAAATGCTCTTTCAAATGATTTTTTAAGTTGTAAAATATTATTTGTGACTCAGGAATATTTACATTTATTCCTTGCTGGTTACTCTGTCTTCAACATCACACACAAAACATTTACTCTTCTTATCCTGGTAAATTGATGTTCTTTGTTAAAGCAAAAAAAAATTTTTTTCTTTTTTGGAGATGTCTGAATGACTTTTGAGAAGTCCCAACTTTTTAGCAATCAAGGGCAAAGCACATAATTGATCCTGTGTATCAGGAAGCCTTTTTTGTTAACTCAATTATTCAGTATGCTAAAGAAATTGTACAGCCAGAGGAACTTGGAGTCACATATAAAGCCAAAAAAGCTTAAGAAATGTTTACTTTGCTCCTGATAATGAGGACCTGAAATGGAGACTGGAAATGATCCCTCTGAATTCCTTACCACTGGGGGCAAGTCTCTGCCTTACACGACCAATTACGGTGCTTTGCACCTGCTCCCCTTTTTCTCATCCTTTCCCTATTTTTTTTTCTTTATTACAGCGTATACCACCTCCTCAGAGGTCTTAGCACCCCCTTCAGATCCTCCAGGATCACAACCACCAGTCGTTAATCCTTCTAGACCTCCCTGCACACAATTCCAAACAATCCCACTCATTAAAATAAAGGGAGATCATATAAAAGAAAGGCCAGAAAATTCATCTTGCAAATGAGGACCAAAATTCTTCTAATCCAGTAAATTGTTTCACTCGTAGAAATTTTCAACAGAAAATAAAATTGCAGAATTTGCTAAAGCATAGTTTAAAAGTTATTTCTTAATAATTTACTGTAATGTTTTGAAGAAAACCAGAAAGGATGAGGTGCACATTATTTTTAAGAAAATGTCTCCTGAATGAAGAAGTCAAGCTGCCCCTCTTTCAAATTTTATAAAATGCAATTTGTTTCACCAGTGCTACATCATTGTCAATTAGATGTACATTTCCTGTTATCTCAGAAATGCTTTTTGTTATGTTAAAAATCTAATTAATTTGAAGAGTTAACTGGGTCACTGCAGCAGAATTTGGTACGTTTCTGGTGCCCCATTCATTTCCTAACCAATGGAAGAAGAAAAGCTTGAAGTACCATTTCAATCAATGGAGCTAATAAACTCAGAAGTGGAATAAGCTCTGAGAATCTATATTCTTCATTCAGAATGGGGTGGGGACATCTGGGAAATTCATCTTTTCCTTACTTTTGGTTAATTGCAAAATAAAAATATTTCCAAGAGAGTTAGTTTCATCCGGAGCTCCCTGAAAAGGCACTGGACCACCATTCCCCTGCACCCCGTGTTCACATTACCTGGGAAACGACTTGCGAGCATCCAACCTGCATCTCCACAGCAGGCTCTCTGAATTTCCCATGAGGCTCCTCTCCTTTTCTCCTTCAGTCTCTCCTGTTGTCAGCTTTGATTTGAGCTAGAGCAAAGGATTATCATCCTAGTGGCTACACAGGAAACTAGAGAAAAATTACAATCTCCATTAAGCCACCCAAGTCTGCATTGAGCAACCTTTAGAAGACACCGCAAGCACGCTAATCAGTGGTGTGAGATAGTCTTTCATCAATAAAATCAAAGATTTCTCCAGGCACAAATGACGTGAAAGGAGCACTCCAAAAGAGCATCATGCTCCAACAGAGACAGTTTGGCTCTGGGTCAGAGAAACCTGGCATGTGCTGCTTCTCAGCTGTCTGATCTCGTGCAAGTTACTATATGGCCTCCCTGAGCTTCGGTTTCATCATCTATGAAATGGCAATAACAATGTCTATAAGCATGATTGACACAGAATTACAAAAAATGAATATAAAAGGTCCTACTTACAGTCAGAAATCCATAAACGGCAGCAACAGTTGTATCTTTATTTCCCAAACACAGTGCCTTGCACAAAATTAGAATTAGTAAATATTTGTAGAAGGGAAGGAGAGAGAAGGGGTGAGAAGGAGAAAGGGAGAGGGAAGAGAGAGATGGACAAAGGTTCGTGTTAGCACTGACAGATTGTTTCCTCTTTTTAATTAATAACTTTTCTGGTTATAATATGTATTTATTGTGGAAGTTTTTTGAATACCATGGCCTAGGAACCGCATGGACTATTAGCCAGCACCACAGCTCCTGCAGATCAGGGTCCTCTGGTCACCACTGTAGCTTTGCTGCCAGTTACCACAATGATGTTCACCTCTGACTGTGACATGTCATCACCTGGTCTCTGTCATTCCAGGACCCTCTCACTTTCTCTGACACCAGGGAGCCCAGTTCCATAGTTCCATGCGAGTTCCTCCCGCCATCAACTGCCAAGGACAGCCACTAACCAGCTCTTCTATGATGCAGGTGCCCCTCTCCGGTATATTCCTTACTGTTTCATTAAAGGGAGTGTCCACAGAACCCCCCACATGAACACAGCCAGCTGGTGAGGTCTCTGGTCTTATGTAATGCATCTGTTCTAGAAGGCCCACCTTTCTGAGTCTTTTGTCCTCACATACTCTTCCAGAGCCGTTCTAGCCTTCTCTGCATTAATGTAAGCCACCGTGTTCCCCGAGCTCTAGAGCAGGGGTGTGCAACCTTCTGGCTTCCCTGGGCCACATTGGAAGAAGAAGAATTGTCTCGGGTCACATATAAAATATACTAACACTTACGATAGCTGACGAGCTTTAAAAAAAAAAAGGTCCATGCACAATTTTCGTAGTGTTTTAAGAAAGTTTACAAATTTGTGTTGGGCCACATTCAAAGTCGTCCTGGGCCACAGGTTGGACAAGCTTGCTTTAAAGAGTCACCCAACAGCACATTGGGACCAGACATGTGCCCTGGCGAGGGTATTAAACCCTGAGTCATGGGAGAGTGTCCCAATATGAATGAACTCCTATCCAGTCGTCTACTCTGCCCCCCATGCCCTCTCATCCCCTTCCAACACCCTCATGTCCCACTCCCAAGCCCGTTCTACTCATCCCTCTTGTACTAATCAAATGGTGAGGCAGCTTCAGTGGAGAATCTGGTTTCTCACACTGCAGGGAAAGTCCTACCCCAGCCAGTTTGTCCTGAGCCTTGGCCCTAATTGTCCAAGTGAAATCAATGAGGGGTTATGGATAGAGGTTGAGAAAGGCAAGTACAGTCACGTAAAGCAAGCTTGTCCAACCCACAGCCGCCGGCCACGTGTGGCCCAGGCCGACTTTGAACGCGGCCCAACACCAATTTGTAAACATTCTTAAACATTACAAAAATTATGCACGGACCTTTTTTTTAGCTCATCAGCTATCATCAGTGTTAGTGTACTTTATGTGGCCCAGGACCATCCCTCCTCCAGTGTGGCCCAGGGAAGCCACAAGATCGCACACCCCTGATGTAAAGCATCGTCCTCAGATGGGGCTCCAGCCTGGTCTCCAAGAGAGGGAGGCTGACCTTCCCCAGCAAGGGGAAGTGGCTCCTCCGCAGGGGGACCGCAAGCTCACCCACAGATTGTCTGCATTCCAGGTTTCTGTGTCCCACTCTTTCCCTATGAGGCCCTTGACTTAAGCATAGGAGATGGCTAGAGTGTTGGATCCAGAGTTTTTAAATAACTTAGCTGCTCTCCTAACTAGGTCTGAAGGCTGATGATTTTCAGCTCCAGAAGGGTCTCCTCACATGCAGCTTTCACCCCATGCCCGGGGTGTTTTGATTGCACTTAACAAGCAGCTAACAATCCCACGGTCCTGATATTTGCCATTGCTCCCAGGCCTCTCAACTGGTGTTGAGGTTGTGTTCGCCAGAACGTGCCTTTCCACGTGTGTCGTATCCCGACTCATCACAGGGAAGGCCTAGTAACCGAGATGCGACAGCATGCCTCATCGCTCTCTCAGCCCGCGCCACTGCTTATGGCACGCTGGCCGAGCTTCCCAAAAGGTAGCTGTGCTGGCTTTCCTCTGCTGACCCCTTGAACCCACTCTCCACCCTTCTGCAACCTGCTTCCCAGGAGGCCAGCGTTTATGGACTGAATCAGTGGGGTCCCTTCCCGTTCAGCAGAGTGGGCAGAGGAGCAGACTGAGGTTGGTAGATTTGCTCCCCTACTCCCTTACCTCAGAGTCCCAGTTCTTGACCATCGATCCCAACTTTTGCTTTACTGGTTTCATGGGGACCTGTAGGTCCCTCACTTAGAGAGGACTCTTGGCTCCCAACAGAGATACAGCAGGGGTGGGAACACAGATGAAGTCACTGTGGGGACTCAGGATACCCAGCCATCTGTGTGTGTCCCTTACTGAACACGACATCCTCAATGAAGGTGTCAGTAAAAACAACCTCACAGTTCATTTTGGGGGTGCTTTCTTGTTGTTATTCCAAGAGTATTAAAGACTAAAAAGACTTTTCTGAAACTTTTCATGAATTCAAAAGACAGAGGGCATGCTTTATTGGCATTAATAAGATTCTCCTGGCACATTATGAAAAAGGAAGAAGATGTCTGAGTTGGAGACACGTGCATAGCATTAGAGGTTTTTGCGAAAGCTAGACAATCACAGACTTGCCTCTGAGCCAGCAAGGCAGTTCAACCCCCCACAAACATGGAAAATTTCTGAGTTTAAAAAGTTAAACGATTTAAATTTAAAATATGCTAAAGGGAAAAGAATATTTGTCATTCATCATTTTGGGCTTCATTTGGGACAGCATCACATGAGTTTCATTTCATAAGTCTTTTCTAAGTGTAAATGATAGTTCTAGGAACACATCTTTTCTGAGATTTTTTTGCTTAAAGAGGAACTCTTAACTAAGGATCTTAAGGGAGCTTGGGGAATTCTGCATAGGAGAAGGGTCCCCCAAGTCCGGACTCCTTCCCGTGTGAGCTGCCACCCCCTCCCCACTATTTTCTCCGGGCAGTTTCTGTTCTTGCGTAGGTGGTTGCTCAGTCGGTCGGAGACGGAGCTGCAGCTGGATGGCAGCGGGGCGCGAGGACTACAGTTGCAGTGACATCCGGCCCTTTCGTCCTAAATCTAGGTGGAGACCAGTCATCAAAAGAGGACACACCAACAGCCCCGTTTCCTAATGACGCCCAGTGCATTTAAACCACTGGCATGTTATAAACCCAAATGGGGGAAGATTGTGATATACAAATGATTTTCTGAGCTTCCAGGTAAAGAAAAACTACTTTGCAGATGTGTGGACCCGGGAAATCACGGCGGCGAAGGCACAAGCATCGTTTTGTACGTTTGGCAGTAAGGAGGCTGCCTTGGGCCTCACACCCGAGGGAGACCCAGGGAAGACAGGTAACCTCGTCCGCGGGTGTGGTCAACATTCAAGTCCCTGAATGCGAGGGGGTAGCTGCTGCTGGTGTGCCCTGCAGGCGGGTCTGTGAGGCCAGGTGGCCAGCTTCAGAGGGTCTCACACTCGGTGGTGGCAGTAGAGCAGGCCCCACAGTCACAGCGGATGGCCACGGGGTACGTGTAGAAGGGGTCGACTCCCGGGGCGCAGTTGGGCAGCTTGACCGTCACCTGTTTGGTCTCGTTGTAGGTGCAGACTCGATGATGGGCTTCGATGTAGGGGGGTTCCAGAACGGGCTTCTGTCCCCACGAGGAGAAAATAAGGAACCCGTTAGAACGCAGCTTCCCACGTCATTGTCCCGGTACCGTTTAGCACCGTCAGACGGAACCGCGTTACTCGCTGGTCTGTCTGTTCGCCTGTCTCCCCCCAGCGGAAAGCAGAGCCCTGAAAGCAGGAAGCTGCTTTGCTCACTACCACGTCCCAAGCTCCCCAGCACCAACGCAGTAAACATTTGCGAGCAAACGGTCCTGACCATTGCAAAGCCTCCTAACTGGTCTCTCTTCTGCCCTTACCCCCTACCATCTCTTTAAGAACACGGCAGCCCCCAAGTGATGCCTTTAAAATATGTCAGATCCCCTCGCCCCTCTCCTCAACGCCCCAGTGACTCCCCCTCTCACCCAGCAGAGTGAAAGTCGAAGCCCCCCATCACCCTCAGAGCCCTGCGCCCTCTCCCGCACGCCTCCCCGCACCTGCCGGGCGCCCCCCGCGCGGGGCTGGCTGCTCACGCCGCGCTCAGGCCGCCAGCACCGGGCCACCGCGGGCAGGGCCTCCGCGCTTCGCCCTCGTGACTCGCTCCTCCACCGACCTCAGGCTTCTGTCCAGACGTCACCCTCGCAGGAAGAGCGTCCCCGCACCTTGCCCTGCCCTTGTCAGGGCCCTGCCACGTGCTTTGTATTTCATTTGTTTGTGCTGCGTCTTTCCCACTCTAGGAAGTCGGCTCCCCTAGGACAAGGACCTGGCCGCTTTCACCCCGCGCTTTGCCTCTACTACCCCAAGTGGTACCTGGCACCGGGAGCTCCTCAGTAACCAATGAAAGAAAACGGGCAAGGCCGTTTCCAGACCGCCCTGGGCTGTTCTGATAAGCAAAGCGTTCGCTGCCTTCCTCCACCTTGTATACATCTTGAATTCAAAATTAATTTTGATAAACAGAGCATATTGATCAGGAAATCAGCACAAAGTAACCGTTAAAATCTCACACCCTGCAGTTAGACCTGTTGAGCTTGAGTCCCTGTCCTGCCACTTGCTGGAGACCTTGGAAAATCCACTAAACTGCTTGTCACCTCAGCTTACCCATCTGCAAAACAAAATATCACCCTCACGGCGCTGTGCGGAGAGGTTTGCTTCCTGTCCCCTTACCCTCAGTAATCTGGACTCCCAGGGAGGGTTGCCGGATAAAATACAAGACACACAGTAATATTTGAATTTCAAATAAACAACATTTTTTAGTGTAAATATATCCCAAATGTTGCATGGAACAGACATTTTTAAAACGGCAATTTATCTAACATTCACATCTCACTGGCATCATGGTCTTGCTTTGTTTTGGTTTTTTGCTAAGCCTGGCAGCCCTAAACCCAGGCCATGAGCAAAGGTGATTTTCACAGGCAGTTCCACCTTTGTCGCCATGAACACCCGTATTTTCAGACATGCTCCCCAGTTAAGTTACCAAAAATAGGTGATTTATAGCTCAGAACCTTCCAGTTGCTGGGAATATAAATCTCATTTACTTACGTTCTATAAGTAACCTCCCTTTCACAGTGCGTGGAGACAGAAATGAGAGCTGGCTAACGTTAAGGAGACTCTTGTTTTCTAAAGCTCTTGGTGCATTTTCTCTCATCACAGCCCCTGCCCTCCTGTGGGTGAGCATGAATTCATAAGAAAAGGTGGGCTGGATTGGGAGAAACAGTGGTTTGCGACCTGGGCCCAGAAAGAACTCCAATTAGCCCCAAAAGGAACTTCGGGCAGTGGGAGGCACCAATTCCACGCATGGGACCATAATCTTACACACGTGGCAGAGGGTTTCTCTCCGAGTCCCTGAACAGAAGGCTGTTTTTCCTCATGGCAGTGTCCTCTCATGGTGCTCAGGGGCTGCTAAGCTGGCACCGATGGTGCTAGAGGACAGACCTGGTAACTCCAGGGAGAGGCCAATTGCATATCACTCAACAGGTACTTATTGAATGCCTTGCTTTGGCAGGAGCTGTGAAAGGCACAGGAATAAATCTCTACCCTCAAAAAACTTAAAATCTTGTGTGATGGGCGAGGAAGTAAGACAAAATGTAGGCTTGCATGATGGGCTGACCTGAGAGTCAGAAAACCCAGTCGGCGCTGGAGAATAAATCTGATCGTGACAGACGGCAATGAGGAGGGATACGAGGAAAGCACCAAGCGTGAGACCTCACGAAGGGCACTTAGCAAAGCCTTAGACATCAACCTGACAAGGCCAGAGCCCAGACCGTGTAGAGTCACTGAGAAAACAGGCGGCGTCATATTGCTACGGACCGTGAGAATTGGTTATTTAATTTGCAGTCGTGGGTGGTCATTAAAGGTTTTTGAGCTGCAATGACGAGATCAGGGCTGGTACTTCATTAGTCACCAAGGCAGGCCTCGGTGGGCAGAGCCAGCAGTCACTCTGTGGTGTGATTTGATGGGGTGCTGAATGGCCTTTCTTCCCACCTTGAGCAAATACCTCCTCACCTCAGCCCAATGGGGTTCCAACCTGGTTTGAGATTTTTATCCCCATTTTAAAAGCAATGCATCTAAAAGGCTGAATATAATTCAATATAAAGGTCTTAATGGATCTGTCAGTGATCAGCCGTGAGGCTCCCAGGAAGTTCCGTGGGGCCGAGGCCAGGGCTGTGGGAGAGGCACTTACCCTCACCGGTCACCTAGCTGAGGGCCCCTCTCTCTCTTGGTAACTGGCTGGCTGTATCTCAGGGGGAAGGAGGGGTGAAGGGAAGAGTTTTGGTTACATCCTTTGAAACAAGAATTTATCCCCAACTTGCCGCTGTCTCCCTGCATGACTTTGCAGTCCCTCACCCCCCAGAATTCCTCCCTGTCACCTGTAACATGGGTAATATAAAGCATATCTTGAGCTCCCAGAGATGATTCCCAAATGCACACATACCTTGTAAGTAAGTGTATTAATTTTATCAATGCTTTGTTAGAGAGACAAGATCGTGTTTCTTTCAGATATTTTTGAGCACGCTAAATAATTATTCTTCTTTTTAAAAGCCCACAGGAAAGGGCAAATGCCCCAGCTCTACCTCATTTCGTCAAAAAAAGCAAACCCTTGGGAATCAGGCCGAGCGGCTGGCCCTGCAGGCACTGCCACCTGGGCCTGCCTTGGGACTCACCTCCCAGGTTTCACAGCGGCCCCAGCAGGCATCCGTGGTGATCCGGAGGCCCCGGCAGCCTGGCTTCTTGGCCAGGAAAGTGAACTCCCTGACGGCACAGCCCACAAAGGTGCGCAGGTTCCCACCGGGGGTGCCAAGCACACAGCAGCAGCCAGCCAGGAGGAGGAGGGCCACAGGGCCGACGAACAGGTAAGCCGGCTTCATGCTGCTCCTCCAGAGAGGGGAAGGAAGGAGTGTGTTAGCAGACCCAGCTGCGCTCCACGGGGCGGCCCACCGCGAGTTGGTGGTTGCTATCAAAGGGATCTTGCTCTTCGGAAGAAATGAGCCAAAAAATTGCAGATGTCTCCAACACAGGTGCCCCAGGTGTCCTCTGACTGACTCCACCATGGATCCCATGGACCCACGGTGCTCGCTAAACACCCAGCCCTCCAAGGCACCCTCGGGCTTTTCCTTCTTGTCACCCGACAGCTGGACTTGACCGTGTGTATCTAAGAAGTTAGTCCCAATGGTCTCTTCATGATGAACACCAACTATGAGTTACACCAAAAGTAATGCATGTCCTAACATGATACATGAATACACACAAATTAATTTTACTCAGATTCAGTGTGTTTAGTGCCATGTTACATGATTGCTCAAAATTATGTTGTCAGTGTTGTGGATGGAGGATAGAGGGGGAGACAGATAAACTACAATTGTATGGCCAGATGTGTAGTTCCCACCCAGCCCCCCTCCACAAAACGTGGGTACGCACGAGACATTATGAAGCTTGGCATCTGACTTCGTGGCCTTTCATAAAAACGTGTTCTACGTGCTGCAAGCTGCCTCTGCCCTGTCCCTCCACTGTCATAGGCACCGACTGTGATTCAATTTACATCCAAATGATGAAAGGCTAAAAGGTGTTTAAAACATAATCCTAATCTACTCTCCAGCCTGTCCTCTCTGGGTCTTGGTCATTTCCTGTGCTTTCTTCAAGGACCAGAAAGTACTCCCTGCGTGCTCAACCCACTGGACAGAACTTACCTGGGTGTTGCAGTGGGGGGGGACATTGCATTTATGGAACAGCCCCAGTTCATCATCACTTAAAACAGGCTGGAAAGTTACTCATTTCCAGGTCTGACCTCCCAGTTCTTGCTTCTGATCTGTCACATTAGCAGAGCCCTCTGGGCTTCCCCTCAGGAGGAAGGAAGTCACACATCCAGAGAAGCACTTACCTGATCTGGTCAGAGCCAACTCTTCTCTTCGAGCTCACCCTCGCACCCGAGATTTCCGAAAGTCACCGTGAGGAGGTGAGGGGTAGAAGTCTGCTCTCGGTTACTGGGCTGCTTGACTGCTCAAATATATAGGAAAGGTCTTGTCAATCAAAACAAAAGGGAGGCAGATCCTTACAGGAACCACTAAACACATCAAAGACCTGGGACATAAAGCAGGTCTCTATTTTCCAAAACTGATTAACTTAAAGGGTGTTGTTTTGTTTCTTAACATCACCCACTGAAACAGAAAGTTACCTTGGTGGGTGACATAATCCTAGGGAAACAGTCAAAAGGTAGTTCACGTAGCTCTCAAGAGAACAAATACACTGGGGCAAGCTGGATTAAATTTTCCTTCGTGGTAACCACAACTTTCCTTCGAAACACGAGTCAGCCACTAGTAACTCAGGGCAAACTCTTTTCCTTAACCCACATTTCAATGCACTGAAAAATAACAAAGCGGCAATTCTTCCTCAAAGAACAGGGGTTCACTCACTGAAAGAATGGAAATCACAGTGAGAAGAAACATTTTGGAAATCTTAAAATTAGTTAAGGATTAAATAATATTAAGAACACTTTAAAATGAATCATCTAGGGGGAAAAAACCAGGATGTTCCAAGTGATTATCTGTCATCATGGGAATTAAAGTAACTCTTCATGTCTTCTATGTAGTTTGCAGAATATTTCACATTTTCCACATCGGGCAGGCTTTGATAATAGAAATCCAATTAATATTGGTACTTCAAAAATTAAAATAAACCAATAAATACACATTCATGCCGCATGTAATGGTATTGAATGCTGTTCTAATGGAAGTGTCTCATCAGATTTCTGGTTCTTCAAAGCCTAAACTAAGAATGCAATAGTATTCTTTGAGCGTGGTGTAGGCATGCCACCTTTTTGCAAGCCTTGCCCGCTGCCACGCCGCTTGCCTGTCTGTAGGCAGAGTGACGGGTTGCTGTGCGATCTCAAAGGCCGCTTCAGGCCCCGCTGCCCTACTGAGTATCTCAGCACCACAGTGTGAGCATCGGCCACCTTCGCCCCATCTCCATTGACCTTCCTGCCATTGAAGTCATTCTTTTGAGGCAACGAACAACGCTGTGGGCCTGTCTCCAAGCACAGGCCCCAGAGAACCTTCTCTCATCTTGTTTAATTATCATCCTCTAATGGCGTCACTGTCACCTCGGAGGATGAGCCACAAGACACAGGTTCACTGTGGGTAAGACGAGGGGAGAAGGGAGGTAGGTGAGCACTCATCTTGAGGTCTTGGGGAGCATGACCACCGAGGAGGAGCGAGCTGATGGTTGAGGGAGGGCCTGGGAGTGCACCTGTCTGCAGGAGACACTGCAGAAGCCTGGACACTCCCCACCGCCCCCCGGTTCAGCTGCGCTGACGCTCGGTGGCCTAAGTGTCCTGTGACTGCGGTGGGCAGTCTTCTCTCGGCCTCAGGTCTTCATCTGAACACGACGGGCTTGGAGCCTAGGACGCATAAGGTTCTTCCCGGTAGAATTGAAAGGTTTGCAAACTACGTCATGAGCAGAACAAGCTAAAGGCAAGTGCGATGGAAAAGCTGAAGGTTCGTGTTACAATCAAGTCATCCCGATTTGGGTTCAAACGTCAACTCGGACACTGCCAACTTGTGATCTTGGGCAAGTCTCATACTCGCCGAGTTCTCGGCGTCATGCAAAGCGGAAAATGCCTCCTTCCCACCGAGTTTGTGTGAGCATTCTACAGAATAGTGTCCATAAATTGCCTATCTCAGGGCTTGATACACGATAAGCAGGTGATGCGTGTTTTCTTTCCTTTCCCGTCATCATTGTGTCTACCCCTAAGAAATGAAAAGCTGCCAGTAAAAAACGTCATGCCATTAATTATTAGACATATCCTAATTTCAAAGGTATTACATGTGGAGGTGGGGGAATGTGAGTCCAAGAACAGAGGAAGCCAAGTCTTCGGGGGCGAGGAGATGTGACCAGCACTCCGACACCAGGCGCCTGGGTGGGCACCAAGCCGCCTCCCCGGCCGCCTGCGGCGCTTTGATCTGACAGGACATTAACAGCACATTTTGCAGTAGGAAGAAAATGTCTGAAGTATCACGTTTAATTTTTAAGTTCTGAATCTCACCCTTGGGGGGGACAAGCTTTACCATAGCTCCTAAATTCGGTTTATTAACCTAACTTCATGAACACTCCCAAATGGTTTCAGCTCTGACCAAGAAGGGGGTCACACTAACTGAGCCACCTAACACGCGCCGAGCACCCTCTCTGTTCCGTGCGCCCTGAGGGACGACCCACAGAACCGAGCTGTCTGCTGCGTCACGTCACAGGGACCTCGAGAACTGGGAAAAGACGTGGGTGCTCCCATGCATGTCCCCACTGGCCTCTCGGAATACACACCGCTCTGTCCAGGGCTCAAAGCAATCAGCATTGTGCCTCCTGTGGGTGAATTTTAAAAAACCACAAATGAAGCTATGTGTTTCAAGGAAGTAATACGAGTATAATTAAAGATTTTCTGCAAATAGATACAACAAAAGGCAGCCTTCAATTTTACGAAGTTGTACACTGCTTTTAATATCCCTTACTCACAGGGGAAAAATTCTGGGATTATGAACAAAGACGAACGGTGAAGTCTCGGAAGAAATTAATTTTATTGAAAAGTCATTTCTTCCTTTCGAAGCCCTGGGTATTTGTGGGACACTCCTCATTTTATTGACTTAAAGAGATAACATTTGCCCTAGATGACAGCACAGTTGCCATGGCAACTTTTCTTTAACGAGACTAAAAATAATGACGCCTGTGTCTGATTTACTAGGACAAGTCAAGCCTTTCTCCGCGGCTCTCTGAAAGAAGCATCTGTCAATTGTTGCAGATTTATTTCAGATTAAGGGGCACATGGTGTAGGCACTGAAGTGGAATATTTTTATTTCCACCTGACTCTTCCACTTTTGAATGTCATAGCTTTGCAAGGCACGGCAGACACATGCCTAAAAGAGGCGAACAGAGAGGAGCTTAATGAGTCACAACGAAGTATTCTTTACTTCAAGGCATCCTGTATTCTCATTGGAACGAGTCCACAAAGCGGCTGGGTCCCCAAGTCCTTCATTTGTAACTCCCATGGCAGTCGCACAGACAAGGCCAAGGTTGTTGGCAGATAAGCTACGCGGCAACAGCACCTCATTTGTTAGCTGTTGGCTTTGTTCCAGGAAGATGCCTGGGCTTCTGGCCCCCGAGTGCATGCGTGTGGCTGTGTGTGCCCGTGCCGGTGCTCGTGTGAAGGGCCCGGTGACGGGAGGGCGGAGAGGCGGAGAGCCGTGCTACCCGCCAGAGTACTCCTTACATAATTTGACATGTATTTACGAAGCAACTACTATGTGCCAGGCACTGGCTAGCACTGGAGTCACTGGGTTCACTACAAAAAAATAAAAAGATGATGTTGGGAGGCGTGGGGGTACCAGAGCCAACGACTGACGGTCATGATAGATTTCCTTCCTCCTCCATTTCTTTGTCGCTTCCTCCTTCCTTCTGTTGGGCCTTTCAGATCTCATCGAGTGTAACCATGTCAGATACACGTGAAGCACACGCAGTGCATCCGGTAGCTGTGGTCCCTGGGGCCTGGGGATCCCTTCCAACCCAGTCATTCTTCAAGCCAGTGACCCACCTTTGCAAAATGCTGGTCAAGGATTAGAGATGTAGTTTGAGACTTAAGAGCTGAGTAAAGTAAAAGTCTCAAACCCATGATTCTGAGTTAAGGAGCCATAGATAGAAAGCACTGTGACTAGTAAGTATATAAACATCCAACACCATGCAATGATGTCCTCCCTGCCTACATGACCTCCTTATTTGGATGTCACCGAAACATCCCAACCCCGGTCTGTCCCAAACAAGGCTCTTTCCCACCCTGCTTCCCCTGGCATTTCCCATCTCTGTAAATGAAAGCCCTTCGGATTCATTCTAGGCACCTCCCTGTCCCACACCCCCTGTCCCGCCCCCACATACAATCCTGTCAGTTCTGCTCCCAAACACCTCGTGACTCAGTTTCCTGATTCAGAACCCTTGAAGACCCTTCTTGCTAATGCCTCTGACACCTTCCTCTCTGTTCACTGTACCTGGAGAGGGTTTTTGTAAAAGTCAGTCTAACCCTGACTCTTACATTCTGGTGAAACGTGGCAGAGCACTCTCCGTCACCCCGCCGCCTCTCCTCCTGGCCCCACAGCCTCAGCCCAAGCCGGGGACTTGCAGCCGGAGCCAGCACCACTCATTCTCCCATCAGGCCTTTGCACTTGCCCTGTCCTCTCCCCAACCCCTACATCTGCTTGTCAGGACAGGTGCTTTCAGTGCCCGCCACGCCCCGCGCCCCCCGCGCCCCCACACCCCCACGCGCCCCGTGCCCCCCTGCCCCGCTTGCAGCTCCTCCCACGTGGTCACAGAGCATTGCCTCCAGCCCTCCTCAGGATAGCCCCAAGTAGCTGCCCGGTGGCGCTCCTGTTCACCCTTCCATCCCCAGTGCCTGCACGCTGCGGGCAATGAACACTGAAGCCAACAAGTAGATGATGGCATGACTGTGGGGACCAAATAGCACTCATTTCCGTTTTCCCCAACTCCAACTTTTGTCAGTCTCCGTTAAAGCCTGACAAATAGATCCAGTCAATTCAGTGAGACTTGGCCTCCCACATCCACATGAGAATTCAGTGGGCCAGTGCGGGCTTCCAGTTAGTGCGGTGTGGGGCCCAAGGTGGGGCTGTGGGCTCGCCCGGGCAACCTCCTTTCCCACCACGGACACTAAGCCCGATGGTTTCCCCACCCCCACCCCCACCCATCTGAACGGGTTTCTCCATGTGAGTGGTCAGGCAGGGCACACGGTCTTGGCATTCCTTGGCACCTTGGTCTGGTTGAGTTTTATGACTAACTTCAGTTACTTAGAGGCGAAAAAACATTTTCCCTCTTTGCAGCTTGAAATACTGCATCAAAGAAAGACGGAGTGTGGAAATTAGATTTGATTGGCAACCAGCTATTCACTTCAGTCACTTCTGCTATTCTGTGGCTCTCTTTGGAAAAAAGGAGTTTGGGCTTTTCTGACAGCCTGATGGGTAAAGACATAATTTTAATAATTCTCTCCCCTCAGGGTCAAAAGTAAAGGAGGAAACTTCATAATGGAATCACTGTTCTTCACAGATGCTGTCACTGGATCCATCCGCTTCTGCATTGTTCGTGTCCAGAACCCTGGAAGCAGGGCGCGTTTCCGGCCGGCCTGGCGCTCTCGGGGCCGCTCTGTTCTCTGAACTGCCCCGACGACCGGCGAGGCCCGCAGCACACTGAGCCAAAGGCGCGACGCTTTAGAAGTGCAGCCAGAATGCACGCACGCACGCACGCACACTCAATTCAACTCTGTGCGTCACATACAATTATGGGTTTAATTCCTCAATATAAAAAAAGTACAAGATCTTTTTATTCTTAGACTCCCGTCTAATCTTTTGCTTCCAATGTTACGACCAGGGTTGGTTGGGGTAGAAGAAGTGTTTGTCCCCCATGCTCACTTCTCCACAGTGGGCTAGAAGGACAGGTGTGGACAGAACACTCCGGCATCTGTCTCTTTACTCCACATTCCCACCCTGACTCTCTTATCGGATTGATTGACAAGATTGGCAAATAAACCTGATGAATCGATATCCTAGATGGTTCCAGCTCAGGTAGATTTTTCAGTTAGGATGGTTTGGGCTGCACATAACAAGTGCAAACCACTGAAGGTGACATAAACGTACCTGAGCTTAAGTAACAGGAAGCCCAGCCTGAGGGAGACCTGGTGCTGGTGTAGCTGTTCAGTGGTGCCAAGAACCCAGGTGTTTCCTACCTTCCGGTCTGCCAGGCCTCCCTTCATGACCTGCCCCTGCCCCGAACTTAGTCAGTAAGCAAGAATCCAAAAGCAAAGGCAGAGAGAGGGAGAGACAGAGACAGAGAGAGACAGAGCCAGTGCACAAAGACAGGAAAGTATCTTGTCACAAGCATTTATCGTTTAAATGAGGAAAGGTCTTACAGATTCGTTTCCTGCCAATTTCCTCTTTAATCACGCTGGCCAGATGAGGGCACATGGTCGTGTCCTAACTGTAAGGAAGGCTGGGAATGGCGTCCCGGGCATTTTAGCCTCTGCAGTGGGAGACCAGCTCTGCCGGCAGGAGAGGATGTCTGTAGGGTCAACAGCCACCAGCACTTGTCCCATGTGTTGGTTCAATTAGAGCAAAGGCCATCTCACTACATATCAAGTTGTCTTTTCTAACTTCATTCAGTTAGAAAACCAGTATTTTACCTCCTCCCGTCAGATTCCTGTGTCTTATTTTCCTGTTACTTCCAAGCTCAGAGCAAGGAGAGGCTCATGATTACGTATCACCCCCCAAATACTAACCGTCACCACTGGGAGCATTATGGACCGTAGGAAGGAAAAGCATCACTACCACCCCTCTGGGTGTCCGTTTCTTTATCTGGAAAGCAAGGAATGAGAGCGTCTTCCAAACGTCCTTCCAACCCCGAGAGTCTGTGCTTCCGTGCGGTGCATTCGACTGTCTCCGAGCAATGAATGAACTCACAGCAGCCTGAGACGTGTGAAAGGAAGAAGTCTGACTCGCAGTGACTCCCATCGGCCTTGGGAAATCAAACTAGTACATGATGAACTAGTATACGATGAAATAATGATGAACTTTGAAGCCAGTGTCAGTTTAATAAAAATAAGAACTTGGGAATATGCCCCAGGCGTGCTATTGAGGGTAGCAATGTAATAGGCTTACAAGAGGTTAGGAAAATTGCTGCGCCCTTGAAATTGAGTTTCATAAGGCGACTAGAATGACAAGGCACTCAAACTGGGTCTCGCCTTCATCTCTGTGTTAAAACAGTCTCTAATGTCTACAGGGTACAGTTCAAACACCTTGACATAACATAAAATGTCCCTGCCAGCCAACCTTCAGCCTACACTTGCACATAATCAGTAAAAATAATAATGATAACAGAACAGCTGATATTTTAAAGTCCTTCTCTGTGCTCAATACATATAAAGCATTTTATATTTCACGGTCGTTTAACCCTCACAACAAAAATATTGTTATAATGTTATTATCTCCATTTCACCTATGAAGAAACTGAAGTTAGGTAATTTGCCCAAGGTCACACATCTCAAGGTGGTGGACCCAGAATTTGAACTTAGGCAGTCGATGTCCAGGGCCCACACCCTTAACCACTATGTTATATTTCTGACAGTATTTAAATATTATTTTATAAATTTTTGTTTACATTTTATTTCTACCAGTAATTCTACCAGTAATTTTTTCCTTCATCCTCTAGTATTGTATCTGACAGGTAATAGATACTCAATAAATACTGAATGAATGAATCAGTGAACAAATGAATGACTTGCTGTGCAGACTTTTCATTGTTCTTCAAGCACACTCTATTATACCACCTTGCCCTAGCTTCTACTGTTCCTTCTGCCCAGCTGACACCTGCTCCTTCTTCAGAAATGTGCTCAGATGTCATATCCCTGCTGTGTTCTCTCCATCCATCTTCCAGAGAGAAAAATAAGTCACATGGAAAACAAGTCACCTAGGAAGGAACTAAAATCAAAATGGCACAGGTTGTGAATAGTAACCAGGGGCCGCTAAAAGCAGTCCCCCAAATCTCAGTGACTTAACACAATAAAGTTACAGTCAGCAGAAATAGAGGGCAGGGCTCTGCAGTCATTAAGAAACAGAGTGTCCACCTTGTGGTGCCACCATCTTCAAGGTGTGGCCTTTCAAGACCACCGATAAGGGGGAAGAGAGAGCCTGAAGGACTGTGCAAGCCTGAAGTGGGTGCATCACTTCCACCCGCAATTCATTGGCCACAACTCAGTCTACGACCCCAACCTAACTGCAAAGAAGACTGAAGAACAAGGTTGTCCTACGTGCCCAAGGAGAGTAAGTAAACTTGGTGAACGTACGATAATGTTTCTACCACAGCTTCTTCGCAGCAACACCAAAAAAGGCCTGAAATTCTAATGGCGATTATTTTCATCTTAGGAAATTTTATACCTAGACAAATTTTCAATCAAGCATGAGAGCAGGAGAAAGAAATGTTCAGATATATTTTTTCAATAAAGACTAGAGAGAAAGAAACAACCTTCTATCATCCTTTCCTTTGTCCTACCCAAAGCTCACACCAAGGACCTTCGATGGCCTCAGAATGTCAAGGGGAGACTGGGACAGGGCAAATGTGTGCAAATATGACACCGTCTTTGAACACAAAGGAGAGTATTTTCTCTTTCACCCAATTTGTTTTTTTCTGCACAACCCCCATGGCAGGTATCATCGAATTAGAAAGGCTGCGAACAACAGATGTGGCCATGAACAGGGCCACCAGAACATCACTAGTGACCACCACTGATGTTGGGTCTCTCTTCTATCTTACCCCAAAATAAGACACTGTAGGCAATTTTTTCTGAAATCAGTATGTTCAGTATCGTCCTTATCTAGTGGCTTCATAAACCACTCCAAAATTTTTTTGAGTTTGACGTGACTTTTTTGTGAGCTCATGTTGATCGCCAATAAGCATCACCTGTCTAAACGCACGTACACCTATCAACCTTACCTACTGAAAATATCAATAATTCACCTTTCTTTTTTAATGGAGGCAGCGCTTGCTGATCTCTTAGCTCTCTCATTGACCTCCACGCTTGTGAAGTTCACTAGCGATGGTTCTGCTGTCAGTTCTGTAAGATCTACTAGAATGTCACTTACTTGGTCCTAAGACTTAGCACGTGCTTTCATGGGTGCTGTCAGTGGCCCCTTCAATAACATGCACCCTGCAGTCATCTTTGCAGCACCATTTTAGGTGCTGGGGATGGAGATGAAAAATAATAGTTCTTGCCACCCAGGAGTTCTTAGTCTGGAGGAACAGACTGAAAAAGAAATCAGTAATTTCAACAGTGGTAAGGGCTGTGACAGATGTGCACGGGGGGCTCCGGGCTGGGAGGGGCACTTAACCAGCCTGGAGGCGGGAAGGAAAGCTTCCTGAAACCAGGGCCCTCAGAGCAGGCGAAGGGCTCAGGAGCAGACACGTAAAGAGAAGGAAAAAGAGGCATTCTGTGCCCGGCAGTGAGGGGAAACGCAGGCTCAGGGGGTTGGAAGGTGCCCGGGCACAGTGGGGGCAACAGGGGACGGCAGGCACGCCTGGGCAGGAGCCTGGACAGGAGCGAGGGCCGGCTCTGCCCAGCAGGCACTTGGGCATCTTACTCGGAGGCACCAGGTGCTCACCTAAGAGCTGCGAACAGATCCCTGTGACCAAGGGACTGAGGTGCGGATAGCGGGGGTGGGGTGGGGGGGTGGGATTAGAGGAAGGGGGCCTTGTGACTAGACACGAGACCACTGAGGTGACGGGGGGATCCCTGGGAGTGTGGACTGAGGCCATGGGCGTGTGGGTCAAAGAGAGGAAGGAGCAGCCGCCATCTGCATGGGGGGTTGGTTCGACGGGACCGAGTCTGAAGGACGAGGGGGGAGGCGCCTCGACGGGCCGCGTGTCTGGTGTTGCCCGCTAAGTAGAGGGTGCGGCCACCGGCCAGCAGGGCCACCTACGGGAATCAGGTTAGACGCAGGTGAATCCACGTGGCGTTGGCTCTGAAATGTCTTCCTGATACACGAATAAGGACATGAACTCGCCGGCAGACACGTGGGGCTGCAGTCGGGGCGACACGGACAACAGCGACGTCATCTGCACACAGGGTGCCGAAGCCCTCAGGGGTGCACCAGATCTCCCGGAGGTGCACCAGACCTCCCGGGGGTGCTGAAACCCTCAGGGGTGCACCAGATCTCCCGGAGGTGCACCAGATCTCCCGGGGGTGCCGAGGCCCTGGGGGTGCACCACATCTCCCGGAGGTACACCACATCTCCCGGGGGTGCACCACATCTCCCGGGGGTGCACCACATCTCCCGGGGTGCACCACATCTCCCGGGGGTGCACCACATCTCCCGGGGTGCACCACATCTCCCGGGGGTGCACCACATCTCCAGGGGGTGATGTAGAGAAGCAAGTCGCGACGAGAAGCCTCGGAGAGCAGGACGCAGCCCGTTTCCTCAGGGCTCCCACCGCCCCTCGACCCGGCGGCCACCGTTGTTACGTCCGAGTCTTTTCCTTCCTCCCTCACTACATACAACTACTTCAGGGGAGGGACAGAGTCTTATCGGACCCGTATCCCTGGGATGGAAGGCACAACCAGGACTGTGCTAGGTGTTCGCTTGAACCAGGTGGGTGCTGTCGGGGAGTGTGTGGAAGAGGCTAAGCTGAGCAAGGCCGGCGTCTGCACTCCCGATGACCAACGTTAATCCAAGGACGTGCTGCTTCCCCCTCCCCCACACCCTCTTTCCCATAAGAGCAGGAATCTGGCTGCTAGGCTCTACTAGTTGCTTCCTGCTGTCACATGAAATGAGGAGCATTCTGTTTTTCTGGGCTGCTTAGGTTTACATTTAAAACCACAGAAATGGTCTTCACTGGCTTCTGCTCTGCAATTAATCCTTTTCTGACCCAGGCAGGTGGGGTGACATCAGGCTCCCCCCAAGGCACCACCGGTGTCAATTCGAGTCTGAGGTTATTGTACGTGAGGCTTCTGGTCTTAGAGCCTGTCTCCCTGGGGGAGTTCACTGACGTTGGGAATTCGTCGTGGTTACAAAGTACTTTGATTTCACAAAAATAAGACATCTTCTCTGCTGAAGGGGCAAGTAGTGTTTTGTTTTTGTACAGATTTAACTAGGTGAAAACCACAAATCAGTGTCAGGAGGCCACGAGGTCTCCTTCCCTAAGCCGCTACCAGCCTGCTTACAGGACAGTCACCGTGTCTGCAGTCACCACAGTGGGGTTTGCCAGGACGGACAGCTGGAAGCCAACTTGTCTTTGGAAGGAGGCCGCCAGTCTCGGGCTCTCGCTTCAAACGCCTGTAGAAGTCCTCATGTCCCCAACCACTGTGTCCTGCTTGGTACCTCACTAAGCAGATGCAGGTGAGACTTGGTGCTCGGCCAAGGTTTACTCAATGTTAACTAACACACAAAACAAGGAAAGACAAAGAGAGGACGAAGTCTGAGTTCTGAGCCTTGACTGCAGTTAATAAAATGGAGCCAACAGGGGGGCCAGGGTCTCAGGGAGAGCTCAGGATGGTGCTCACCACCCCCGAGGAAGGACAGCAACTAACTGCACCCCGGAGTCAGGCGGTCAGTGCTTGACGGAAAGTGCTCGCCTCGGTCTCCTCCCGAGACTGCAGACCGGATGCTTACGGTGCCATTTCACACCTACTAACAGGGAATATACAGCAGACTCTCAGTTAACCAGCACCAAGGGGGAGTGGTAAATGCTGGATAAATGCAGGTAGACTCTCCGTTAACCTGAACTCAAGCAATTGGCAAAACTCTTGCTTGAGATTTTGCGTTGCTGGAGTCCCAGGTAACAGTCAGCTGCATATAAATTACACCTGATACTGTCACCGAGGTTGGGCAAATAAGGAGGTACCGAAGGAAATTTAGTTTGCTTGTTAACATAAAATCCAAAACAACAAAGAAACAAAACTCATGAACACAGTCAGTAATTCAGTAGTTCCCTGAGGGTACGTGGGGAGAGGGGTGGAGAAGGAGGGACAGGGACACAAACATGGTGATGGAAACAGAACGGACTCTGGGTGATGAACACATGACACAACACACAGGTGATGTACTGTAGAACTGTTCACCTGGGACCTATGTAATTTTTACTAATCAATATCACCCCAATAAATTTTTAAAAAATAATAATAAGGTACCTAAATTCTGGAGACCTCATATTGGTACAAACCTTTTGGAAAATAATTTTCTCACACATCTCAAAAGTCATAGAAAGGTTTCTACCTTCCCATGCCTGGGAATTTATCCCAAAGCAAAATATCTAAAATGAGAGTACGACTTATGCAAATTATGTTTACTGTAGCATTATTTTCTAAAAATAGCAATAGGAAACATCCAAATTATGCAAGGATAAGAAATTATGAAAGTATGGTTCATCCTCTCACTGGAATAGCATTTATAAATTGAAATTATTATAAAGACTGTAGCATGTGGAAAAGCATTTGAAATAAGTTTAAAGGAAAAACCAGAATGTGAATTACCCATAATAAATGGTAAATCTACATCTGTTTAACAATTATGCAAGCATATGGACCAGAACTGGAAAAGTAATTGTTTTTTTAAGCTGAGTAGATTGTGTTAACCACAGAAACTAAATTTCTTAAATCTCCACGGAAAGAAAATTCTGGTGCTATTCAAATAATCCCGGAGAGAGAAGAAAAACACCCTCATTCTTTTCACAAAGACAGCGATGCTGAAACCAGAACAAAGCATGTGATTAAAGAAATACAAGTTATTCTTGATTTAAAATAATATTTAAATTCTCAGTAAAATAGAAAACTTTCTCACTATCATATGTATACCCACACATAGGTTGGCCGTCCGGGAAAAACCCAGCCATAAATGCCTCTATTTTTTATATTCCATAGCTGGGGACTTCCCGGACAGCCTCGTAAATGTGAGCGTAGTCTAGTGACTTTGGGTTAGTCAAAAGGATAAAAGCGATCTGTGAGTTCTTCGAAGACTAAATGGGGGTCAGACCCATCCGAAGGCTCAAAGGCAGACGTGCTGTCCGAGCCCTGGCCTTTGCAGGCCGTGTCTTCGGGTCCCGGTCCCTGGGCCTCTGCGCCCACTGGATGCGCTCAGCACCCCGCAGTAGCTGCGGCACCTCGGCAGGCAGTTCCGAGCGCTCCGGCAGCCTCCAGGGGCCCTCGGGTCTCACCGCTGCCTCCCCCGACCACCAATCTGCCTGGCACTCAGCTTTCCCAGCCCCCGGGCACCTCCCTGCCTGGGGACCTTCGAGCTGTGGTCCACCCTGCCGGGTAAGTCCTTCCCTCAAGTGCTGTCACCCTCGTCCCCTCGCTCCAGCCACCTGTCTCCAACAGCACACCCGACACACACGAGCTCCCCACCTCCTCACCCTGTGTCATCGCCTGACATCTGTTCTTTATGCACATGTGCCAACAGAGAGAGTGTTTCAGGAGGGCAGACACTCCGCACGGCCCGTACCCGGGCCCGCACCTGCTTCGTGGTGCCGAAGCCAGAGAAAACCTGACTACTACGGACTTAGACAATTTACAGGATTTATGATCGCCCACAGCTAAATCCCTGGGGGACAGGCTGCAGGAAAGCGCAAGGCCGCCTCTCTCTCTGCAGTGCACCCCTGCTCTCCCCTCTTCGGCACGTCAGCTTTGTGCTCCCCACAAACGCTGCCCTCGCGGTCACAAGGCGGCCGCAGCAGCGACGGAGTCAGCGTGCTGTCTCTTCCACGTCCCTGAGAGAAAGCGGGACGCTCCCACTTGTTAGTCAGAGTTCTCTCAAGGTGACACATGAAATTAATCGTCACACCATTTGTCATGGAAAACAAGTCATTCCCTTCAGCCTGATTAAGCCCCATTAGCTCGCATGCACACCCCACACAAATCCCTAGCAAGGAGGGCTGACTGCCGCGGTTGGGTCCCCGTGCATCAGGACGCAGCCCTGCAGAGGGGCTGGAGCCGGCCTCCCCCACCTCTCATGGGCTGCGTGCGGGGGGAGGGCACGGGCTCGTTCTGTACAGACCACCAGCCGTGGTCACCGCCATCTCCGACTTCAGAGGAACACCTAAGGTCCAGGGAACCTGGCTGGGAGACTAGCTGGCCTCTTGGGGTCCTGACGCACAGTATCTTCCTTGGAATCATTCATTCTTAAGTTAGGGAGCTGCCTCAAAAATTTTCCTTTTGGGAGAGCCTGAGGCCTGGGAGAAAGTTAGGCAAACACATCCTTTCCTTGGGAGGGAGAAGGAGACAGAAATAACAGTGCAAAACTAGAGCACATATTTTTTTGGCAAATCAGTATCAAAACATGAAACATCTACAAAGTACAATACCCCTCCACAGAAATGGAGGTTCATTAAATTCATACTCAGGCAACGTGAACGGAGGCGGGAATTCAGCACAAGAGAAAATATTTTGTCAGCAAAATAAGCAGCCTGTAAATTACTGAAAACATATCGGCAGCCAGACAACCAAACCTGTTAGACAGAGAGTTTGACCAAAACGTTGGTCTGAGCACAAGTCCTGATTTATCAGGAAACAGAGCCAGGAGGAGACACTGAACACCACGGGGAGTATTGCCTGCCCTGTGGACACGGTTACAATAACCTATTCACCTGCTGCAAACGCACGAACTGCTGCCTACTGTCTCATTTCTGAGCGATAATTGATCTGTTTTTTACAACGTGACTCCTTCACTGACATACTGTAAATCCTATATAATTATGTTTTTAATTAGCTGTCAAGGTGTCACTGCTGTACTAAGACGTTTGCCACAACTATTTCCCATGCCTTGAAAATACCGCTTTACCCCACGCCAACCCGGTTACAATTTGGTCCCCTCCCCCGTCCCCAGTGCCAAGGCTGCCACAACGCACAGCGAGGACGAGCCGCAGAACATGTGAGAGGACGAATCTCCTCAAGATCTTGGTTTCAATCCTTTTGACGATATACCCAGGAGTGGATCTGCTGGGTCATATGCCGAGACTATTCTTTGTGCTTTGAGGAACACTCGTACTGTTCTCCGAAATCGCTGCACCATTTTCCATTCCCAACAGCGCGCCCGGCCCGGGGTCTCACACCCTCTCCAACACCCGCTACCTTTGTGTCCTTGATAGCGGTCACCCCGACAGGTATGAGACGTAGCTCACTGAGGTTTGGACTTGCATTTCTCTAATGCTTAGTGGTTTTGAGCATCTTCTCCTGTACTGATTGGCCACTTGTATACCTTCTTTGGAGAAAGGTCCATTCAAGTCCTTTGTCCATTTTTTAATGGGTTATTTGGGCTTTTGCTTGTTTGTTTGTTTGTTTGTTGCTGTTGAATTGTACGAATTCTTTATATAGTTTGAATATTAACCTTTACTAGAAATAGGGTTTGCAAATATTTTTCTCATTCTGTAAGTTGCCTTTTCATTTTGTTGATGGTTTCTTTCACGATGCAGAGGATTTTTAGTTTGATGTAGTCCCACTTGTTGATGTTTGTCGTTGTTGTTGCCTGTGCTTTTGTGTCAAAGCCAAAAATTTTTTGCCAAGACCAGTGTCGAGAAATTGTGTCCTATATTTTCTTCTAAAAGTTTTAGAGTTTCATGTCCTTTAAATTCAAGACTTTAATTCATTTGAAGTTAACTTTTGTGTATGGTGTAAGATAAGGACCCAGTTTCACGAGGATATCCAATTTCCCCAACACCTTTTGTTGAAGAGAATATCCTTTCCCCATTGTGCATTCTTGACTCCATTGTCAAAGGTCCACTTACTATGCATGTGGACATCTATTTCTGGGCCCTCTGTTCTGTTCTGTTGGTCTATACCTCTGTCTTAATGCCAATGTCATACTGTTTGGATTATTTGAACTTTGTAATAGCTCATGTTGTTGCTTACAGAAGGCCTGTGACATGATACCAAAGCAGGACGCAGTAAAAGGGTTCATGAGGGACCAACCAGAAGTTTAGGAAGTAAATATTTATGGTTTACGTTTTCTCTTTAAAATAGAAACCAAGCCAGAGCAAGGGACAGCGTGGACTTTGGGTCTACGGAAACCTAGTAAAGTTTTAAAACAGTCACTGAGGAGAATGGAGACAGAGAGGGTTAAGCTGAGTAAGTAGATAGCCAGGCTGCAAAAAGGACTCAGATGAGCCTGAAACCACACGTTTGCGGTGAGACTAATCCCGCAGTCTGCCTGCGTTTGTTCAGCAGCAGTCAGCAACTCGCAGTGGGCAGGAGCTTCAATTACGGCAGGGTTAGGCGGCTTCCAGGCCAGGTGGAAGGCAAGGATTCGAGAGTGTTGGCAACAAAGTGGACGAGGAATTAAGCAGGATTCCGAGCTACATAGATGAGGGGGTAGGGACAAGGGTGAGCGGACAGGCCACGGGGTCCTCGCAGCAAGTGCCATGTCACATTCATCTTTGAGTCCCAGCGTCCAGCCAGCGTAGTAGTTGCTTGGGACACACTGAATTTATGTGTGCATGGATGAAACGGAGGAATGCACTCATGCATAACCATGAGGGTGCACAGAGGGAGAGACTGAGAGGGAGACGTACACACCGGGAGACCCGGGTCATCGTTGGACCAACTCTGCTATTACTATGACTCCTGCCTAATCCTGTTAGGTCGGTTGAGTAACTCTTCGCGTCCCTCTACGATCTAAAACTTGTTCTCAGGCTCTGCATTCTGGGGAACCCAAGCAAAGGCAGGTGAGGCTCCTGGGAAAGAATTTTCTCTGTGATGAGAAGAGGCCTAAAGGAAAAACTCTTCTTCCCTCTGGATGTAGTAACATGAAGACATGAAGCCTGGAGCTGTGGCAGCCACTTTGCCAGAAGGAGGGGCCAAGTCCGCCAAGGGAAGCCAGTGTGAGGAGGACGTCAGAGCGGTGTCCCTGGGCTCCGCTGTTCCAGCAAATTAAGCAACATTGGGACTTCTTCCTACGTGCATTTATAAATGTTTTCGTCATGTAAACCTCCGTCACAGCCCCGCCCCACATGGTGCAATGAGACCAGCGGAGTGGCCCCCTCACCTGCAGGCTGTCACTCACACCAGGCTGCTGAGACACGGGGAGCAGCACTGGATTCACTTAAACTGAAATATTCACGTATGAAGGTCAGGAAGGTCAGAGACACCATTCCTTGGGTTGGTTCCTGAGCATGTTGTTGACAATGTTTCTGACCGGCTAATTCAGGAGAGACTGATGGAAAGAGAAAATCTAGGCCTCATTTTGGCCAATAATTAGACACCCCCCTCCTCTCAAATGACAAGACTTATTCACCTGAAATGGCTTGTAATCCACGTCTGTGGCTCTTACTCTGTACCAGGCACTCTGTTGAACACTTCATACATATCATGTCTTTTAATCTTCAGAACAATCCTATGAAGTAGAGAATGTTTTTATTCCTATTTTATAACTGAGGAAAGGCAAGTTGAAAGTAACCATCAAAATCTGAACTTGCTGTAAATGTCTCCTCTGTTACAATCTTCATCTTTTGGTGTCAAGTTAATGAGCAACGAAACATACAGAATCAGGAATTAAGAGAAAGAAAAGACTCCAATAATCCAATGTTAGAATAAACCCAGTCAGTGTTTCAGCAAATAAAGCCAACTTATTCAGAACTTAGAATAAGATGATATGGAAAAGTCAACTTTCACGTAACTCCCTTCGATTCCACCATCCGGTCTCTCTCCGACAGACGCCCCGCGGGTCTACCCCACCTCTCCCGTGACTAGGTGCTGGGAACGTGTCCCTAAGGAAGGACAGCTGCCTGTTAAGGAAACATTCTCCAGCCATTTCTTCTTCCAATTCATGTTCACCCGCGGTCAATCGGGTGTCACAAAGGTAATGAAATCCACGTCATTAAAATATGACACTTTAAAGTGCATCTGTAGAAAGAAACCACAATGACAACAAAGAGAAGGTTTGTTTACTTTACAATAACACAGTAACTTTGCTATTTAGTCAACTCTCCAACTATACCAGGATGTCTATTATTCATAACCATGACATTTGACCACAGGAAAATACTAGAAGGACTGCATGTAGCTTATTCCCCCATGCCCTTTTCCCTGGCAGTTAAGCCAAACACAAATTTCATTATCTGGTTTCTAGTCACAATAATGAGCCAAACTGTTCTGAAATCTCAGACATCACAGCAAGGATTTTTCAGAGGGGATGTAGGTAAATCTGAAAAAAAAAATTACAGAAAACAGTAGTAATGGCAATGTTTTTTGGGGATAGTTTGTCAAGTGGAGGATAAAAGAAAAGGTTGTGAGTGAGGATTTTTCAATGCACTAAAAGAATTCTGTAATCTCTTCTCTGAGGACCTTGTCACTCAAATTTTCTAAGGTTCCAGGATAGCCTGAGGACAAAATGGCACGCCAGTGGGTTCTCCAGCTCTCCATAAAGAATATTCTGTAGCGGCTGCGTCACTTGTTCTGTTTAGAAAAGCAACAACTGTTGTTACGCAGGGTTTACCACTTGGATTCGTTCTCTTTGTGGGGCATGAAGAAAGATGTCTGGAATAGTCTCTACAAGAAATTTGCATCTGAGGAGGAGGAGGAACGCCGTAGGACTGCACATCCTGCACAGAAATGCACTTTAAACGCCACCACAGAGGAATACAAGGTGAGGTCGGTATATTCAAGCATAGTTACACGTCTCCTGGAAAAACCAGACAGACCATTGAGAGACAAGCGGAATGAGGCCATGCATTTTACATACATCTGAAATGGGTGATGTTAACCCCATTTTACAGGAAAAGGGAGTAATAAACCACCCAGAGTGACATTTAAAACTTTAAGGGAGCTCCCTGATGGTGTTGTGGCTTAGGGCTTCGGCATTGGCGCTGTCAGCGCTGCGGCCTGGGTTCGGTTCCCAGTCAGGGAGCTACCCACATACCAAAAAGCAAAAAAAAAAAAAAAAAAAAAAAAAAAAAAAAAAAAAAAAAAAAAAAAAAAAAAAAAAAAAAAAAAAAGATGATGGCAGTATCAATGATATAAAGTCCAGGGCAAATTTTGGTTGACTGGGCCAAGTATTTATTATAGTCTTACAGAAAGATTTAAAATAGGAGTTCCCTGATGGTGTAGTGGCTTAAGGCTTCGGCACTGGCGCTGTCAGTGCTGCGGCCTGGGTTCGGTTCCCAGTCAGGGAGCTACCCACATACCAAAAAGCAAAAAAAAAAAAAAAAAAAAAAAGATGGAGTACCTCCCAGAGTTTTTATTTATGTGGGTTCTATCCATTGATACTTACCATGGTAGAAATTAAAACTAAGGATTTTAAAAAATACTTACCTATTAATTAATTTGAAAATAACAATAAGCCTGTTACATGTTAGCATAAATAACACATTTTGTGAAAAATCATGACGCTTTCCAGAAGAAATAGTAAGAGAATCTGTTCTGTTTACACATTTACAAATTGCTTTAATATCTGACATATAGAAACATCTGGATTCTCACGGATATTTTTATATTCAATCTGTTATGCAAGCTGTTATGCAATTTGGGTGATGCAGATTAAGAAATCTAGCCTCATAATGATACACAGTCAGAAAAAAGAAGAATATTTTACCACTCTTTTCAGATAATGTGTATTCTTTGATACTAAATCAAAACTCAACAAGTGGTAGTTTCTAAAAGGTTCATTGTAATGTTGCATCCAAAATCATAGCAATGAACTTTCCATGAGTTACATTAAAATCCATTGTTCTATCTTGGATTTTGAATGGATTTTTTTTTTTTTTACAGAAAAATCCTGCATGATCAGTTAGAAAACATTAGTTCATTAAATTGAAAAAAATCTTCAAGTGTTCACACATTTCATCAAACGGCATCACTCTCAGTTATTTTCCTTGAAGCAACAGATTCGCTTGGTTAATATTCCAGAAAATAACTACCAAATATACAATTCTAAATGAGCACAGATTATCTGTCAGCCAACCAAGTAAACATCGATACAGAGACAGTTAGGAAAATCTGAACTGAAATTCTTGGCACGAGAAAGGTGTGTGCAAAAATGGTCCCGAAGGAGCTCACTGATGAACAAAAACAAAGGAGAGTCAAAGTTTGCCAAGACCTTTTGATGAGATAAGACTAATGTTTTGGGCTATGTTATCACTGGTGATGAGACATGGGTGTACCAACACGACCCTGAAACAAAGCATCAGAGTGCACAATGGAAGTCAGCCAATTCTCCATGGCCAAAAAGTTACGTCAGTCCAAAGTAAGAGTCCAAACAATGTTACTAACACTTCTTAATATCAGAAGGATTGTTCATTATGAATTTGTACCAACTGGACAAACAGTCAACCAAGTTTACTATTTGGAAGTGCTGACAAGGTTGCATGAAAATATTAGACAAAGACGACCTGAACTTTTCACCAACAACTCATGGCTCATGCATCACGACAACGCACCAGCTCACACGGCACTGTCTGTGAGGGGGTTTGTAGCCAGTAAACAAATAACTGTATTGGCACTCGCCCCCCCCCCCCGACTCACTTGATCTGGATCCCAGTGACTTTTTTCTTTACCTGAAGATAAAGGAAATATTGAAAGGGAGACATTTTGATGACATTCAGGACATCAAGGGTAATACGACAGCAGCTCTGATGACCATTCCAGAAAAAGTTCCAAAATTGCTTTGAAGGGTGGACTAGGCACTGGCGTCAGTACATAGCTTCCCAAGGGGAGTACTTCGAAGGTGACCATGGTGATTTTGAGCAGTGAGGTATGTAGTATTTTTTCTAGGATGAGTTCACAAACTTAATTGTCAAACCGCTTATGACAAATACAGGCAATTATGGCTGGATTTTTTCTGGATAGCCCTCAAATACACACACACACACACACGTATATTTGAGGGCTATATATATATATATATATATATATATGTATGTATATATATGTATGTATATATATACTTTCCCTCATACATTCATCTAAGGATAGACACTCGGGTTGCTTTCACGTTTTAGCTATTGTGAATAATATGGGCGCATAAATATCTCTATGAGACCCTGCTTTCAATTCTTTGGGGCATATTCCCAGAAGTGGAATTGCTGGGTCATAGGATAATTATATTGTTAATACTCTGAGGAACTGCTACACTGTTTTCCACAGTACAGCCAATGCTTTTTTTTTTTAATTCAAATGTACCCAGAACAGGCCTGGGCACCTCTTTTCTGACCTGCAGTACTGCCTAAAAGAGGACAACCTGTGGAAATCTCCTTTGGCCTGGGGACTTCTGGACTGACCTGCAGCCATCTCAACCCGGAGAACCACAAGGGGCAAGTTCTCGAGCAGGCCGCGGGTGCGTCCCTCCTCCAGTGCGCGCGCGCGACCCCAGCCGGGGCGCCCTCGCCCTCGGGAAGCCCCTCCTTCCCCACGCGAAGAACGAGGGGGCAAGTCTGGCACCCGCATGAGCCAGGTTTTAACGGGCGTTTTCCTGCACAGTCCTCTGAGGGCTCTAAGCAGAGGAGGGGGCATCCCTCTCTTCTGAGGGAAAGGGAAATGGTCATTCCCGATTCCTGTCAGGTCAGACGACAGCTGTGGTCATTTCCCTCGAATATTATCTAAGCGCGAACAAATCGTGTCCCAGCAAGTGTTAGTTGTCCGCCCAGACAGCATGGCCTGGTCTCCCATGACAGACGTACACCTCTCTGGTCTTCCACCAGCTAAATCCCTGGGGTCACAGGGTCAAGGAGGCCTTCGGCCTCTGTCTTGGCCTTTTTTAGTTTCAAAGGCCTTGCAATAGCCATTCTGGACCGATGAGACCAGCTCCAAATAACCGTCTAGTCCCCAGTTCGCTCTCTTAAAGGGAACTCGGGTTATCCCAAAAGGCACTGCAAATAGTAACGTGTCACATGCCCTATGCATCAGTTTCCTAGTGCTGCCAAAATAAATCACCACAGCCAAGTCATTTATTCTCTCACAGTTCTGGAGGCCAGAAATCCAAAATCAAAGTGCTGGCAGAACTGGTTCCTTCTGGAGGCTCCAAGGGAGAGTCCATTCCCGGACCCTCTCCCCAATTCTGGTGGCTGCCAGCACGGCTTGGTTGTCCTTGGCACAGAGCTGCATGGGCCAGTCTCTGCTCTGTCTTCACATCACCTTCTGTGCACCTTGTGTCTTTGTGCTTGTGTCTCTGGCTCCTCTGTTTTTCTCTTCTAAAGATGCCCGACTCTGGTTTTAGAAGCACCCTAAATCCAGGATGATCTCAAGTGCCTCAGTTACAGCTACAAAGACCCACTCCAAATAGGCCACATCCACAGGCTCTGGGTGAGCACGTCTTCCGGGTGAACATACCGTCACCCTACTCGCCCCATCCTAGGGGAGAGGAGGAGGACAAGCCCAGCTGCTCTGGAGAAGCCACGGAGGCGCGAAGGCCTGGCGCCCTCGCCTCTGCTCAGCCCGCCGGACTTTCCCTCCAGACCAGTTACACTCCAGGCTTGATGATCAAAAATAAATGCAACTTGATATAACTTGACCTGAATAGAAACCTACATCAAAAGAGACAATAAGACAAGAATTATCTCAGTTTGGTTTTTTTTTTTTTTTTTAAGAATGGGACTTTTCTTAGAAGAGACTCTAAGACACCCCTTGTCTCACATGCACTGCAATTACTATTACCCATACACCCCTGTCCCTGGGAACCCTATCCACCCCAGAAAGGAGAACAGATAATGAGCTTTAATTAAAGTTGATGAGAAAGTTGGACAAAGGCTCTTGGAGGGGGCAGGGCTAACGATGATTGAGGGAGCTTTCCTAATAAACAAAAAGTAAAAAGGAATCCTTCAAAAAAGAAACAGAATGTATTTACATGACAGTGGAGAACAGATCCCGGCTACAAGTGAGGAATATATTGGTGTAGATGACATGGAAACACCTCCAAGAACGGCTGCTGCACACGTAGTAGCCATTTCCCATGCAGAAGAACGAGGCGCTTGGTCAACTGAGATGTAAGAACACCAAGATGTTAATATAAACACATGCCCATGGCATGACAAGATCACGCTGAATAAAGCTTATGTGACACACGCCACGTTAGACAGGCACGATCGAGGGCACCCAAATGTCTACAGATTTGTCTTTCTGGTGTTTGCTATAAACATTCCAGATTCGTCTGGACCAAGACTAAATGCCAAGCGGCACTCTTGTGCTGTGGGAAACCCCAGCAGGGATCCCAAGACTTCCCTTCAGGGAGTATCCCGAGGAGTGGACATGGGCCATGAAACCCCATTGCCAACTCGGCTTGTTAGGAGCAGAACAGCTTTGCCAGGAGGGCTTTCTGGTCTGAAGCTTCTTTACCATGTGTCGGAATGCTTGGCTGCCACCCCAGGGGACAGCCGTCATAGAAACTGCTCATCCTGCTCAAAGGTCGGACTGCTGGAGGAAACATGTGGGCAGTAACCCAGCGGCCTGCCGAGGAATCCACGTTTTCAGATGGGCTGGAGATCACAAAGCACAAACCCAACACCAAATGTTTCACCCTTCACACTCCTCACCCTCACTGAGTTGTGACCTCCTGGATGTCATTATTTCCCAGAAACTTCAAGCTCAGACTCTACACCCAGTTGTTGGCTTCAAGGGAATCTACTCAGCAGAGAGGCGGAAGCCCTAAGGCACAGCAAGTGCAAAGGCCTGAGGCACGGCCAAGGAGCAGGATGGCAGCCAGTGGAGTTAAGGTCAGCGAGTGAAGGGCGGGAGGAGCAGGAGAGGTTAGAGTTGGGGACTGCCAAACAGCTTGCACCTTGTAGACCATGGTTGGGAGGCCAGCTTTCAGTCCTAGCGTATCAAGTAGTCATGGAAAGGTTTTAGGAAGGGGAGTGCCACGATCTTACAGATCTTACATTCAGAGCAATCCCCTGCCTTTCCTTCACATGTTCTTTCACTTGTCTGAATCAGTGATGACTATCGGGATGAAAACAAACCCTGAGTTTCCTGAAAGAATCACAGCAGTGTCTTTGTATTTACTCCCTTACTTGCTCATAGTCCTATTTCTTTCAGAGCCCAGAATCTGAAGACTTTTACTGCCTTCTCAGGTATTCCTGGGCACAACCACGAGGTTGGCAGGACAGAGGTGGGCCGCGGTGGGGTCATGCCTGAGGCAATCCTGACTGGTCCTCCAAAGAGCAGAGACAGTTCCAGGGAGATGCAGCAACACTCAGGCCACTCACCTCGAGAGGGTGACAGGGCAGAATACTGTTTCTCCGCATCTGTCTTCTACTTCTCACTTTGGTTTCTTGTTTTTATCTTTAAAAAGAAATCAGTAAACCCACAGTGAGCTGTTCATGCATGACGTGTGTGCCCTTTTGTAAGAATACACATCAATAAACAGTAAAAATAAAAGGATACATGCAATTTCATGATGAAAATAAAGCCTCCAAAATCGATGTTTTACTTATGAGCTTTTAAAAGGACTCTCCCCAGCACTTCCCTTCTCTCTTCCACTGCTGTTATTTAGCTAAACTGTTCACGCAGTGCTTTATACATCTTCAGAGGCTTCTAATAATTCCTCATTAAGTTACTTGTAAGAGGAATACAGGACTCCATCCCCACAAGGACGCCTCAAGACCTCTGGGCCCTCAGGTTTACAGAGTCTGCGGAAGCCATGATGCAAGCCCATCTCCCTGTCCCGACAGCCTCTCTTGGGCCCCTGCAGGCGGCCCCTTCGGGCTCTCTGAGCCTCTTGTACCCAGCAGTGGGCTTTCTAGGGAGAGACTGCTATTCCAGAGTTCCAACAAGGAAACAGGCCTGCCTTGGAGATTCCATTCCACAAGCTCGATTTGTTCAATCACAATCTCTTGACACCTCATTATGTGAATTCGTGATTGGCTGAGACACTCCAGGGGCTTCAGTGCCCTGGGGAAAACCGATAATATCCTTTTTGTGTCAGTGAAATAACCTGTAAAGCCTAACTAATTAGCGTCCTCCGACGTGCACAGTGCCTCATTCAAGCAAACTAGAAGGCTCTCTGTGCCAGGTTTCTTTCTAACCTGGGATGCAGTTGCTTTCTAACCTGGCACAGGTCGATTTCTGGTCCCTATATTCTCAAAAGCTCAAGAAAATAGTTATGTATTTGAGGGGATATCAGTAAGGCATGCAACTTCCTAATGCTTGACCTGGATCTGCTTTATCTTTGTATATTGCAATCACTTGGGCCTCAAAGAAAGCACTTTATACCAACAGGCATGTCTCAATCTGCTGCCAAGGTTTGCTAAGGTCTGTTGCACTGAGCTTTGGAAAAAATAATGCACATTATTTGACCTATTTCTCAGGCACTGAAACTTCAGTAAAAGATAGGCTTCCTTCGCATGATCACGCTCTTCTCTTCCCTTTTGACTACTTTCAGCTCATTTTAACTCCTTAAGCTGTCAGTAGTTGCTTCCACACTTCCATTTGCTTATGCTGCTATTTCTTGATTTAACAACTCTACAGACATTATCTATTAAGGACTTAGTTTAATTGTGCATGACCTATACCTCCTCTCTCCCACACTCTTACATAGTTACATCACCATTTTAACTTAAATCAGTAACAGGGACTGTGTGAACACGATTATGTAAATATTCTCTGCAGCCTGGTAATACATAGTGGTATCACGTACCCCACCAATACCACGCACTGAGACGAGCATCCTCTCCGAAACATTCTTCCAAACAATGCATAACTTCAATCTAATCATGAGGGAACCCAAATCGAGGGGCATTCTAAAAAAAATAACTGGCCAGCACTACTGTCAGTATCAGTCATGAAAGATAAGGGACCCTGAGGAGCTGTCACCGACTGGAAGAGAAGATGTAATAACAAATACAGTAAGTCGTGGAAGGAAAAGGGGGCATTAGTGTCAACTCTGGGCTGAGTGTCAACTCTGGGAAGCAGAACGTGCAACTAGATTCACTATCTCTCTGGCCTGAAGAGCCAGAGGACACAGTCAGAAAAACCACAGCCTCTGGGAAGTGAGGGGGGCACCCCAGAGAGGAGAGCACCCGGGAGGACAAATCAAAACGCTGCATATAATTCAGCCCAGTTCATAGCCAATGCCTGACCCTCAAATGCATGGAATAAACTCCAGGAATGACAAAAGAACTGAATTGAGATTCAAGCAACTGCATAAGAAAAGGAGTTTGCAGTTTGGGTCCCCCCCAAGTTCATTTTTGCTAGAACAAAATAATGCTCTTTAGAGGAATATTACATAATCCAGAATTTCCATAACAAAATGTCCAAAGTATCCAAGACAAAAATCCAAATTCATTCAACATTTGAAAAACAGGAAAAATGTGGCAAATTCTCAAGAAAAAGACCATTAAAAAGACATCTTTGGATGACACAATTTGAAAACAAGAATTTAATGGCAACTATTATAATTATGCTCAGTGATATCAAGAAAAACATATAATAAATTAAAAAATAGAAAATCTCAATGGAAGAGGAGAAACTACAAAAATGAACCGAGTGGAAATTCTAAAAACCAAAAAATCCAGTATCTAAAAGAAAAATATTTATTATATTAATTGAGATGAAAAAGAGCCAGTGAACTTGAAGATACTGAATAAACATTATCCAATTTAAGAATATTGAAAAGATATTTAAAAAGTAATGAATAAGACACACTAGGATAACTATAACAACAACAAAAAAAAAAATACAGAAAATAACAAGTGTTAGCAAAGATGTGAAGAAATGGAAACCCTCATACATTGCTGGCAGGAGTGTAAAATAGTACAGCTGCTGTTTGGCAGTTCCTTAAAAAGTTAAATATAGCATTTATTTAGCAAACAATTCCACTCCTAACTACATGCCAAAATAATTGGTGAACAAAATAATTGGAAAACAGGTAAACAATAACTTGCAATGAATGTTCACAGCAGCACTATTTATAATAACCATAAGGTGGAAACAATGTTCATATCCATCAACTGATGAATGGATAAATAGAATGTGGTAGATCCATACAATGGAATACTATTCAGTCATAAAAAGGAGTGAAGTACTGATACATGCTACCACATGAATGAACTTCAAAAACAATGCTAACTGAAAGAAGCCAGACACAAAAGATCATGTATTGTATGATGACTCCATTTATGTAAAAGAGCTGTAACAGGTAAAATCATAGACAGAAAGCTGGTTAAGTGGTTGCCAGGCGTTGGGGAGGGAGGAATGGGGAGGGACTCATTAGTAAGTATGGGGTTTCCTTTTGGAATGATGAAAATATTTTGGAACTAGATAGAAATTATGGTTGTATAATATGTGTATTAAATGTCACTAAATTGTATGAACATGGGTGAAAAAATAGATCTGAGACCCTGTTTTCACTTCTTCGGAGTATACGAGCATAGTCACAAGTGGAGTTGCTAAGTCATGTGGTAATCCTATTTTTAATTTCTGCCTAACTGCCATATAGTTTTCCACAGTGGCTGTATCATTTAACATTCCTACCAACAGCGCACAAGGTTTTTAGTTATAAACATCCTCGTCAACACTTGTTTTGTTTTTAAGTTAAATTGGAATGGGGTTGGGATCATGAACTTGAGGAGCATGATACAGAAGTTTGGAATATCTCCTAGAATAGAAAGAATGGTGAATGGAATTGTAAGGATGAATGAAATAAGGTTTATGGTTCTCCCTTGCAAGAAGGAATGCAATTTTGGGGAATAAAATTTAATGTTTGTAGTCAGAAGCAGTCATCCTACTGTATAGTGATCACTGTTCAGAGCAATTTAGAGTCAAAATCTAGCTTCAGTATTTGTAGTTGTGTGACCTTAAGAAATACCTAACATCTCTGAACCTCTGTTGCCTTATCCTTACCCATAAAATAGGGATGGTGACTTCTACCCCAGGACTGTTATGAAAACCTGACGGATATAAAATTCTTACAAGGCATATAGCATTTGATACATACCTATTAGAATTATTTATTCATATTTTGGTCACTACTATAAATAATAGCTAATAATGTACGCATTTTATTGCATGTAGTAATATTAATTGCAGGTTACCAAGGGCCAGGCTTTGTACTAATTGCTTTATATATAGTATCTAATGTAATACAACACTATAAACTAAGTAGCATTTGACAAATGAAACTGAGGTTTAGATCAAAAAACTTCCCGAAACTCACAGAGCTGATAAATAGCAGAACCCAAATGATCCCAAGGTCTCTGACTTCCAAGTCCAAAGCCTTCACCTTGGATGACTGGCCAGACATCCTACCTGAAGAGCTTTAGTGAAGATGAAGGGGCCGTGCCTGCTATCCATCCCTGCTCCCAGGCCTCCTATCACCTGGTAGCCTTGAACTCTTGAGTCCAAATTGTATGATTAATTCAGACTATGATTAGAAAAGAGGTGAATTTAAGTGGCAGCAATTCTGAACATCAGAGAATGGGCAAGACTATATGGACAGAGCCAATCAATAAGCACTGGTCCAAACCAGTGAAGGTGTATGTACTGTGGTGGACCTTTAGGTAAGGTGAGCAGCCTGTGCTATCTGACTTGTTTTTTAAAAATCTGTCTTTTCAAGAATAAATTACATAATAAATAAGTATCATTTAAAAAGTCAAATTTTGGGAGTTCCCTGATGGTGTAGTGGCTTAAGGCTTCAGCATTGGCGCTGTCAGTGCTGCGGCCTGGGTTTGATTCCCAGTCAGGGAGCTACCCACATACCAAAAAGCAAAAAAAAAAAAAATAAAAAAAAATAAAAAAAATAAAAATAAAAAGTCAAATTTTAATTCCCCTTGCTACCTGATAGTTCAGTCTGTTAAAAAAAATCTAATATGAATTTTATCTAGTAGAAGCCCCCAGGACACACCTATTATATAAAAATCTGGGAAACAGAAATTGGACTATACATTTACTTTGCCTCCATTATCATAAACATTTATAGGCAGAAGGCAGTGTTATGCAAAGGATTAGATATGCCGGTGTAATAAACTCAAATTTCTTTCAACTCTAAAATTCTTTGTTACAAGTTTCTTCTCCCTGTAACTTACCGAGGGTGATCTTCAGATGTTCCAAATTTATGCTTTGAAATACAAACTTGCTGAATTTACAAGGGTTTTTTTTCCTCCCTAACTTGAGTTTAACTGAGCATGAAATATTAATTGGTTAACTCTACACAGTTCCAAGTCTGATGTGATTTAATTAGCCACCCAATCAAACGCTTTACAAAGAAAAGATCCTATGGCTGATTAAAGATGACACCCTCTCAGCACATCACAGTGAGGTCTGTGTCCCCTCCACTTCAATCTGAACAGGCCCTGTGATGACTTGACCAATAATATATGACAGAAGTGATGCCATAAATTTCTGGACCCAGGCCTCAAAGAATTAGCAGTTTATTACTTCCTGTCTCTTAGAACAATCATTCTTAGAACCCAGTTGTCATGCTCTGAGGAAGACCAAGAAGGAAGCCCCGTGTAAGGCCCATGTCATGAACTGAGGCCTCTGGCTGAACCCCAAGCCAACAGCCAACCATGTGGAAAGAGTGAGCGTGATCAAAGAAAATTCTCCTGCCCCACTTGGCAAACCCAAGTTGTTGACACTTGAGGAGCAGAGATAAGACAATCTGCCAAGTCCTGCCCAAACAGTACATCTGTGAACAAAACCTAAGTGTGGGGTTATGCCATTAAGTTTTAGAGTAATTTGTTACATAGCAATAGACACGGGACCACTCAACATTACATACTGTATCTCATAGTAAACCGATTTTCTCAAGATGAAAGCCTGAACAGACCAACCCCATTGTCTCATAGGTAAGTTAATCAAATCTATTATTTGTATGGTTCATAGAGGCCACAGAGGTCACAAACAAATAAACACAGCCAGGCGCCTGAAAACTCTTCACTGCTTCTTTATTAGGATGCACCCACAGTACAGAACCTCTCAGACATCTGTGAGAGGGGAAGGTTACATTTCTCTGGGAGCACCTTCATTTTTGTTTCTGTTACCACTTAGAAGTAAACCATTTTCAAAGACATTTTAAATTCCAATTGTTTTAAGATTTGGCTTGCATTTCATTGTGTTTGAAAAGGAAGTACCAGATTTTAGCCAGAGCTGGAAGATTGTTTTGTGGCATTTTTAACTTTGATATGGATAAGAAGTCTTCACTGTCTGATTGAACCAGTCTGCAATTTTCATATGCAACTTTTCATATCAAAAAGTTTTCATTTTTACCTCGACCCACAAAAAGATGCTGCTTACACACACACACACACACACACACACACACACACACACACACACCCCTAAATTTAAAGCCAATCATGAACCACAGCATTTCTATCAGGGAAAGTAAACTTTTGCTGCCCTCTCCTGCTAAAACAAGGAAATACTAAAATACCAAAAGATTTATGAAGCTAAGGCAAAATCCTCACACCAAAAGCAGTGGACATGTCATTCTCATATACTTGAATCAAAAATCAGACAACAACCAGAAAAATGTATTGGTAATATTTATATTTGAAAGTCCCCCACTGATACATGAGGTTCGGATTACAACTTATTTACAATAAGTGATCTCTAAAAAAGTAAAGAAAGAGAAGGGGAGGGAGGGGAGGAGGGCGGGCGGGTGGCAAAGGAAACCTACATTCACAGACATCGTAATACGGGATGCTGATTGCCAAGAGATACTACCGCTGCCCTCGTGCACAGGAAGCAGCACAAATGAACATTCCACTAGATCAAAATTTGCTCCACTGTCTCTCAAGATGCACAATTCTTTCAGATTTTCAAAATCAGATACCGAGAAATATAAAATGCATTGCCAATACCTACTACAAAAATCCTTTGTGGCTCATTCCTTAACTCCACTCAGAGAAGCAGCTGAGCCAGAATATAAAAAATAAAAACATTGATGTGCAAAGAAAACATCACCGATCATGTCTGGTGCCACCTTTTTGCTGTAGGTGACTGTCACTTCGTGGTAACATTGGTAATAGCATCAAAAGAGAGAATCTTTTCATTTCCTGGACTGAGTCAGTGCATCCAATTAAAGGGAAAAAGTAAAATGGGGATAGGGGTGGCTCTGAACACTTAAAAATGCCAATAATATCCGTTCATCTTCCCTTTCCCACCCGCCCATTCCCACAAAAAAATAAAAAAGCTTTTAAAGCTCTAAATATACTTTTTTTTTCTTTCCATAGTGTGATTTGAGCCTAGGGCTACACAATTAAGTATAGCAGGTGCAATTAGAAGCAGTTCCTGGCTCTGCACCCTGGACTGCCCCACGCATAGGAGGAGGTACAAAATAAATTAAACCCTTCCTTTTAGGCAAGCAAGCCCAAGATGAAGGAGCATGACCCTGCTTGTGAGTATCCAGCGGCATCAAGGGTATTACGTATTTCTTACTTTTTTTATTTTTTATTTTATTTTTTAAAAAAACAGTCAGATGTTAAGGAGAGCAAAATATAATAAAATTTAAAAGGACAAAAATGAAACACTGAAGGGAAACAAATGGGGACACTTGCACAATGAGAAAAGGAATGCATGCTTGATTCAAAGGATGAGATGGGTCAATTCACTCACATGGTTTTTCTAGGCCCGCAGCCTAAGGCCTCAGCATCACTCTAAACCACAGGGTTTTTGTTTTTTTCTTCCAAAGACACTCTTAATCCTACCCCTGAAACCAATATGGTAGGGATAAGTTTGGAGTGATCATCACTCACTAACTACAATATTTGCTATTTTAAAAATAGATTTATATATAGTCTGAAAACTATGAAGCAAACAAAATGTAACACACATGCGTTTGTCACAGAACTCAACTTGCAGCAACAGCAGAAATGTGGGAAGGGGCAGAGAGGGCTGCTGCAAATGCAGCAAGTACGTCCTTAAATATGTCACATAGTGCAACAGTCAGGTTACCTCAGTTACTCTGCATCACCAGACACAACATGACAAATGTCACATTGTCACTTTGATTAATAAAAAGAAGACAGTGTTTCTTCTCAGAAGTTGCCCTATGAATTTTAGACATATATCTATAATTGCTTCTTTAAATATGTCTAAAAGTTGGCTTCATTCTTCTCAGTTTGGAATGATCAACATATAAAATTGACATTAAGGATATCTATGTTTTCACCTTAACTCTGAGGACAAAGTAAGGTGCAAAAAAAGGAGCCTGATATTTCTCATGTCACATGACTGCATTTCATTCTAATGGGCAGAGATATTTCATAAACCTGTGATTTTAATGTCCTCTATCTAAAAGGATGAATTAATGGCAAACCAAAGTTTATGTTGTTAAAACTAAACATAATGCAGAGTCAAAACTAACGGGCTAAAATCGAAGATGATTTGTTACAAACTTATTTTTTATCTTTTAGCATTTGAACTTGCACCTTTGTTCCAGCACTTGTAAATGTTTTCTCTTTGGCAGCCTCTGACAATTTCACATTGAATCCCCATGAATGCTGTTTTGTTTTGTTTTGTTTTGTTTAAATCTATGAATTCAATTAAACCTTGTTGTGTTTGGTGTTGCGTATGACTCTTTTACTGATATTTCTTTTTCAGAATTAACAATGCCAAGTTTTGTTTGTTTTAGAAAGCTATTGAGATGACAATGTCCATAATTAGCTGACTTTTATGCACAAACTGTGACCTGATAATCCTGAAACATTTAATAGAGGAAGTCATTTTTTTCCCTTTTTCTTGGAAATAATACAACTGCATGTTCTACTTTATATTTAAATGGAAGGAAGAAAATATACAAGCCCATACTGATACTGTATTTCTACTAAGAGCAACAAAAGTTCATGTTCTTGTTTGCTACTATCACAATTCAACACATGAACACAGTCAGCTCAATACCATGAATACTGCTGGAAGTGATGGTTTAGGATTACCAACTCATGGCTGTCATGGCAGTAACAAACAAAAGCATCCTGGAAATAAACCCCCAAACACAAAGCTGTCAGTACATAATAATGCAACCACATTAGGTAAGTACATACTGTACACAACTTTTATCAGTATTTTTATCTCCCCAAAATGTAAGAGTCCTCCTTTAAATACAAAGCAGAGAGCCAATAAGATGTATCTATAATAGAGCCCTAGATTTTGTTTTGTTTTTCGGATTTTTTTTCCTTAAACAATTTGGTCACAATGCACCTTGGATATAAAAGCATTTTTAAACTTTATTATTAATACTCAGGACATTAGGAATTTCCAGATTTTTTTCAGTAGCATTTGTAGAACCACTTTTGGTAACAAATACAGTAGTTAGGAATATGCATCCAATTCAAAATGCATAATAATGTTTTTCCTGAATCCTTCTGGCTAAAAACAGGGCTGGCGCTGTCATGAGATATAGAACGAGAACCTACAAAAAAACACTGTAACATGTTTGTTTTTTCCCAGAGGCTACATCCTCTTTTGCTGGAATACTTTATAAATACATATTAAAAAGTAAGGCAACAACTCCAAACAGTCCAAGCTGTTTGCTCATCTCTATTCCCAATCAGATTAGTAATCGTGGCGATTAATTTCATGGTTGTACTGTTTAGTGTTTGTCTTTCAGATTTCAAAATGGTCCAAAAGAAAGTTTTGTGACATTTCTAAAACATCTCTGGTATGTGTGGTCAATGATGGACACAACTAATACTGGTCAGGTACTGAAGCCTAGGATGTCCAGTGCCTGTTTTCAAAGGATTCAAGACATTGATTTGGATTCACCATAAACTCATGCATGAACCCAAATTTTCCTTCCCTACTATGTTTATCACCTCTTCTCTTTTACTCCTAATTTTAAAACTAAAGGAGTATCCAGGACTACCTGGTTGCTGGAAAGATGTTTATTCCAGTAAACAAAACTTTTATCAGGGACCTTTATAATTCATGGCCCCATTCCATGTGGACATTCAACTCGTGAAGATGTGCAAAAGAAAAAAGATGTCAAATTACAGTCAAGTTACCCAGAGGAGGATGTTATATGAACTTAAATGGAAATGAAAGTCTTTTTTTCCTTCCTTTACTATAAATACATTTAACAGCTTAGCAGAAAGATAAGCTAAATTTAAGACTGTTCACATTTGAAAACTGTTTCATACTCTCTGCTAATGATAAATAAGGAACTCCCAATTAATGGAATTTTAATAGCAATTTCATCAACAGATCTTTGAAGACTGCTCTTTTTTTTTTTTTAAGGGGGTTAAAACAATGATTATGTTTGCAAAGTTCTGAGAAGTCCATCTACCATCCAAACTTTGGATTGAAGTCCTTATTTTTTTTTTCTTTACTTAGAGACAGGTATATACAGTGCTGTTGTAATAATGAAACAAATGTGAAATCTACTGTAAAGTTGCACAATACAGAAAACTGTTGCTCCATCTTCTACTACATAAATGTGTGACTCCACAGGTTAGTTATGTTGTTGTCATTATTTTTGTTAAGTTGGAATTATCCCATCACGTCGAAGACCTCTCTTCAACTCCAAGTCCTCCAGTTTTTTCCACAATTCTTCGCGCTCCTTTTCTTTCTTTTTCTCACTGGGGAAGAAACAGAAGTAAGGTAAAGAGCTGAGAAGGTTTAAAGAGGTTAGTCATCAGTAACCGCTCCTCGGACATACTCTTTCCTGTGTGTATTTTGAAAGGTCTGGGAAGGGACACTTGATGTTAAGCTCATGGGTGCTTTTTCTTTTTGGTTTTTTTTTTCCTCTCCTGCTCTTTTTTCTGACACTGACATAGACACAAAGTCATATTACAACAAACAGAGGAGGAAGTGACCAGAAGAGTGTAAGATTTTTACATTAACATTCCTTTATGTTTACTATAGAAAATTAACTTCAAAATTACTGAGGTACAAAAATGGGGACCATTTATTGTTATCTGTTATCCTGAAACCAAGGGCACATTAGTGATTTTTACTTGGGAGTCTAGTTAAAAGCTAATTTTCTCTTTGTTTTCAAACAGTTTCTCAAAAGGGATACTAAAAATAACACTGATGCAGAAAATGTGGTAGGTCAAGAAAATAGACTTCCCTTTCATGAGTATCTACTTTTCCTACTGGATAGTTAAACTCTGCGCAGTATCTTGTCCATACAAGTATTAATATAATCAATTTAAAAATCCAATTAACTTATTTTATACATATAACCAAATTAAATATTCTTTCTTTTGTGATTTCAGTTTTATGATCTGGACAGAAATTTGATAATATCACTGCATATTAAATTTTTAATGTCCCAAGCCTTCAAATTTAGTTCAATATCAACTTGACTAGTGATTTCCAGATTTTTAGAAAAACTGGTAAAATTTACCAAAAATCTGGGTGTTTAAATAAGGTTAACAAATTTACTTTCCCAACACAACATTTTAAGATTACCATATTTTTATAAAAGAAAGAATGGATTTTAACATCAACCAAGTTGGAAGTACATGGTCCAGGAACACATGACGATACTGTAAAATAAATAAATTCACACTTATTAAAAATAACTCACTCCACTGTCCCTAGTTTTCTCATGTTGGGATGTACCAGTAAACAATAGACCAAATGGCATCTGTGCATCCATACATTCAGGTAATTCCTGAAAACAGCAGCTCTGCCATCTCAGGCATGGGGGAATCTGGTCCTTGTGCCACTTCACCTAGCAATAATTTAACTTCAGTTACAGCACAATATTTACTGAGGGAAATCTTCATAGGTTAAGCAAAAGTTATAGATAATTCCAATGTCTCACATTTTTATGTCCTCACCAATCCTTTTAAAGTTACACTGATAGCTATAGCAATAGAAATTAATCTTGATTTCCTCCCAAAAATCTTGAGAAATACCTAAGCAATTTTTTATTTTCATACCACTAGTCTTGAAAGAATAATTAATGATATAACATGGTAATTAATATTATCATTTCATAATTGATATTTTGGCAATTTAAGCCTTGTTTACTATAACTAGTGTCAGCTATTTCAAATATAATCTGTACAATATGAATTTTAGTGGGGATAAAAATTTTTCAAACAATTAACCAATTGCCTACTGAGTAATTTTGATCCTGAAAAACTGTATTTGCAAGACAACAGGGACAAAATTAGATAATCTTCCAATCATTATGGATTCCAGATTCTCAACTGTATCACCTTTGGTTTCTCAATAATGTTTAAGGATAATAATATTAGATTGAAATAACTATTATCACAGAACATTGATTTGAATACATTTAAATCAATTCTATAGATCCTATTGAGTTTCAAAGCATATGACCTTTTTATTTGGAGGGAGAAGAAATTGGTAAGCAAGGGTTTAGGAACTTTATTCAGCTAAAAATGTTTAAACATATGTTGGGTTCATATTGCCCTAATTTGCAGGTTGAATTAAGGGCTGACATCATTAAAACACTCATCATCTTATTACTGAAACACTGTCATCAAGAGATTTATGGCTTTCAATGTAATCTGTCCTGTGGGGCTTCTCTTCCAGGTCAAGTTTATGCTGTTATCATACATCTTTTATGCTGACAACTTTATCTTCAAAACTTCTAAATATTTCTGATATAGTTAAGTTGACTCCATTCTTTCCCACTTTTCTCTCTACTTGCAGGTGGGAATTTAAAAAGTTAACCACGCTATCAAGCTAGAGATGTCATCAAATTCTTTGCCACTTTCAATTTCATATAGCACTAATGTTGGCATGTGTATCTAACAGTGTTCCTTATTCCACCCACTATTTTCACATTTATAATACTTAAAAATTTTATCTGAACTGAAACAGTTACTAATTTCTTGCCATCCGGAAATGTAACCCTCCATTCAGGTCTCTGACAGTACCAAATAAATCTCCTTACTCTCCTTTCCTATTCCCATATTTATGGAGAACCCAATGTTTCCATCTACCCAATACAACCTCTTAATGCTCATTGGACAAAATATTACCCTTACTTAAAAAAAAAATTTCTCTCATTAAGAAAGCCCGCTCACTATGAGATACCTGAACACATCAGATCATTGAAATCAACCTCACAATGTCTATTCCTGGTCCCCTTGGTTAATTCTTACCTTTTTCAAGAGTTTGGTCTATTTAGTTTAAATGATAAATGATCATAAAAGTTTTATTATTGAAGTTCAATAAATTTGAGTTCATTTTATTTCAATCAATTGGAATACTTTAGAAATAAGGTCTTTAATACTCTCAATGGGGTTCTATAGAGTTAATCCTTACTCAGCTAGGATAATAATAATAATAATAATAATAATAATAATAATGAGCTTTCAGCTGCTATAAGAGAAAGAACATTATGTACAATGTACTCTTTAATGGTATGTCACAGTATAAAATGTGTCCTTTATCTCTTTTATTTAAATAACATTTCAAAAAATATTTTAATTCAAATTTGGGACAAGGAGGATTATTATAAATGCAATGATTTACAACTGTAAATGCAGTAAATTAAAAATTCTTTAAATTGCAACTGTGATATAATACATCCCATAATTGGTATTTATTCCAGTATTGTATAGAAAATCTCAGCCTCTTCTGTATATAGTTAAACACTTGCCATATTCCATAATTAAGTTGCTTTTCAATATACCACATCCTGCTAATTTAAAAGGTTACTGTGATGGTCCTTTGTCCTCTGCCACCAAACCCTTCCCCTCATTGCTCTTTTTATCAGTAAAATGCAAGTAACACACTCAAAATCAGGCAAAGCAAAGCAGCAAGGGAACCATACATAGCTCTGCTCAGGCACTTCAGCGGGGTTCTGGGTATGAACACTCACACACACGTCTGGGATCCTCCAAGGTCCATGGTTTTATAATATACAAAGCTGACAACTGCTTCTGCATGATCAAAGCCAAACCAGAGATCCCACTACTAAAAGCTCTCTAGACTTCCCTCAGTCTCTCCAAGTATAGCAATGCCATGGTCTGAACATCTATATCCTCCCAAAATTCCTGTTGAAATCCTAACCCCAAAGGTGATGGTATTGATGGGTGGGGTCTTTGGGGGATGGTTAGGTCATGAGGATGACGCTCTCATGAATGGGATCAGTGCTCTTGTAAAAGAGCTCCCACAGAAATCCCTGCCCTTTCCATCACGTGAAGACACAGTGAGACGTTGGCAGCTATGAACCAGAAAAGAGGGCCCCTGTCCAACCATGCTGATGGCATGCTCTTGGACTTCCAGCTTCCAGAACCGTGAGCAACACATTTCTGTTGTTTATAAACTATCCATAAAATACCCACATGTGGTATTTTGGTACAGCAGCCCGAAAGGACGAAACAACATCTTCTGGGAAGCTGGACATATTGAACAAGAAATCACAAAACTGAAGAATTGTGTAAATGAAATCAAGAAAGGCTTTACTCAGCCATAAGCAGTTATTGTGGAGTTCAAGTGGTTTTTGCTCCCTTTTGGTCTTAAATATTTCAAAACTTGAACACCAGACTTTTCACCTCCATGTTCTTTTCACTGCGCTTGAAACTGTAATGCATTTGTTGGGTTCCAGAATAGAAGGTAAGTTCTGGGCTTAAGAGCTAACAAAATGGTTCCTCATTCCTTTTGCTGTAGATGAAGCACAAGATCAACCCAATTTTAGTTCAAATAAGTTCAGAATGGGAATGAATCCAGATGGCAAACTACCTGATGGTCCCCTACCTGGGCCTGAAATACCAGCTATGGGCCAGGCTCTTAACCCTGAGGCAGAAGAGGAGGAGGAAAGCAGCCTTTTTTAAAACAACACTTCATTACCCAGTGGCACACAAATAAAGACACAGCTAATGAGCAGATAAGTAAAGCTGTGCTTCTTATAATTTCGGGCACAATTAAGCAACTTCAGCAAAGACAAGGAAAGAAGTCAACAGTTTTATGCACGGCGGACAAAAAAAGCTTTAAGAAGTTACCGCTGACGATCTGACTTGTATGTTGCTGTCAGCTCATCAAACATCGTGCTGTTCATTTCCATAAACGCCTTCAATACATTGTAGACCAACGCCACGATAGCCCTGGGAAGCGCAGAGAAAAGGGGATGTGCTGGTTAGTCTTACATAATGGGACGCTGCATGAAGAAAGTGAAAGCACAGCCTTCAGACAAGCTCCACATACTGAATACTATCCCCATCCCTCTTTAGGTGGAAAAACTAAAACGACCTACAGTTCATTTCCACACGAAGAGTTACATTCTTTACTGTTCAAGGCAAGATAGCTTTCTGCGGGGTTGGCAGGATTAGAAAAAGAAAAATGTAATTTTGCCCTTCTAATTATTGGTACCCAGAATAGACTTGCCTGTGGGCACTTGTTAACTTCATTTAATAAAAAGGCAAGTATAAAAATAAAGCAACTTCACCCTAAAAAAGGAGCACCTGGGGTAGGACTAACCTTAAAGACCTGGATTTGAATAGAATTTTATTTTTAAAGTGGTAATAGACATAATTCATCAAAATCAAAAGCTGTTCCCATGGAAATAAATTATATTCTTAATATTCAAAGATAGGATACTAAGCCCCTGGGCACTTCAACCTGAGTTGTTTCTAGTGGTGACCTGCATCAGTCCATTCACACCGGCTTAGCCCCCTTGCTGATCCAGTCCCTGGACCGGGCTCTCACGGCTGTGGACACTGCACAGCTGACCAGACCAGGCAGCCCATACTTATCCAGGGGAAGAATGCGCTCTTTGGCAATGTGAAGACTGTCCATGATGGGCTGATATCTTCAGACTAGTCTGAATAGCATTGCCCTTCAAATAAATATACAATGGCGCTTCCATTTTGCAACAGCATGCTCCCAATACCACTGAAAAAGGCACTGGTAAAAGCTACACCGTATGGTAAATAAACTATGGGTCTGATGTTTCCAAAACATTTATAAGGAAGCGTTCTTGCTGTGTTGCTTCTTCCCTGTGCCACTAAAAGGAAAACTTAAGCTCCCTTCTACAGAGGGGAGTGACCTCCACCAATGCAGCAGGCAGTGATGGAGAAGGCCAAACAGTGACTGAGCAGTTGCTGACACTTGCTAAAACCAAGCTCTGAGACTTAGTTGTTCACTGGCTCCTTATTTTAATAAGTGTTATAATATGCAAAATTTTTAAAGGCAATATTATGAACATACTGAGTTATATCTGCTAATTTTTAACTCTTCTTTGTATTCCACAGAGAAATATGTAAAGCCATTCAAATGCAGAAAGCTGACTTTCATAGGAATAGATGCTCAAGTTCTCATTGAAGATTTTAAACTCTTTTTCCCTAGAAAAGATGTATAATGACTGAGTTGGTTTTTAAGAAAATGTATCTTCCTAACACGCAGATCAATTCAGAATACTTCCCTCCTCACAACTTTTTAGTGTTTCCTTATCATCCACTCGTGAAGGCTCTCATGGGCCCCACTTGCCTTTCTAGGCTTATCTTCCAGCAACCTCCCTAAAATACCCTATGCTTTAACACTGCCAAACTCACAGGTCTCAGAACTTGACAGGTGCTTTTTACACTTTTGTGCCTTTTGTATGTGATGGACAGACTCACACTCTGAAAGGGCTTCCTTTAGGATTCAACTGGTGCATCACCACCCATCAATGTCCACAAATCTCTCCTCTCACACCCAAAACCTCTCTGCTACATTCACAGACAGGTCTGGAAGCCCGCAAGTAAGATGATATGTTAACATAACACACTTAAAACACTGTTTTATAAAGTATCTGTTTACCTGTGGGTCTCCTGAGCCAGTCAGTGAATTTCTAAAAGGTATCTTTTCACATTATTTGTCAAGTATAGCAACAAGTATAGCATTTGGCACATAGTAAGCACTCAAGACATCTTATTAAGCAAAAGAGAAGGAGGGAGGGGAAGAAGGCCAAAGGCAGAGAGGGAGAGAGGGCAGGGAGGCGAAAGGGGTGGGGGAAGGGAGGGAGAAAACTGTAAACCTACGGATTCCAGTGTTCTTTTGAAATCCTATAAAGACTGGAAAACATGATGGGAAGGATGACATTAGAGTTTTCTTCTATCAAACTCATGATATATTCATTATTCCAATAATAGAGTGCCCTTTCTGCCACCTTTGAGAAAAGAAAAATAAAACGTTAAGAGAGAAAAAGACAAAGATAAAACAAAACAATACATCTCCAAAGAAAAGTATTTTGAGGCTATTTTTATATCATTCAATCAAATGTAAAATTAAATATTAATCAAACTTTACATTTTTGTGGATTTAAAATCTTTCAGAAAGTTCCAACGTGGTTCAATTGGGGAAGGAAAAGAAGTTTTCTTACCTATCCGATTCCACATTTTCCCCGCATAGCTCCCAAGCCCTTACCCTACTCTATATGCCACACTGTTCGCCTTATCACTCAGCCCCCTTCCTGGCTCAAGTCCTTCATCCACATAGTTCAGATCAACTACAGGGCGCAGCACGTGGCTAGGATTCAGTCAGCAGCTGCTGAGAAAAAGCCAGTTCCCACCTGTGCAGAGCAGTACCTCTGCTAATCACCTCCTATGGCAGGCCCTGAGCCGGCACTGCAGGTAGACTGCTCCATCCTCACCACCCCCCAGGAGAGATAAAGTACTGCTGTGTTCACTGTACACTGTGGACACTGAGGTTCAAGAGAGACTGGTAACCGGGCCAAGGTTACACTGCTAGTAAACAATAAACGCAATAAGACCGAGTCTAGTGTGCAGATTCCTTCCAGAGTTCATTTCTGTCTCCCTTCCTTTGAACTGCATGCCAAGAGAGAAAGTCACTCAGTTCCTGGACTCAGGGACACTGGTGTACACATACCTGCTTGCTATCTCAGACTACCGCACTATCAACTCACTCTATAAATTCAAGAGAACACCTCAAAAGTAATCCAAAAAAATCTAAAAAGAAATCTAAAATAATAATAATCAGAATCAGCCGTCATCTCAAAAAATTAATCTAAAAGTCTCTAGAAAGGTTAGTTATGTGGAGAAAGGGGAAAAAGAATGGCTTCTTTCATTAAGATTAAGAAATTATGTTTTGAATCAAGAAATTAAACTTCAATTAATTTTAACTTAATAAAATGGTACAAGATGTACCCACCAATAGACTCTGAGAAATTAGAACCTTTCCATTAATATTATTCAACTTGGTTCAGAAAAAATCCTGGGACTTGTGAGGCACTAGACCCTGGGAGTACAAAGAAAACAATTCATCATTACTGAATGTTTCTATATGCCAGGCACTGTGCTAGTGTTTCACATACATATCATTCAATCCTCACAACCAACAGAGTGGGAGTCATGATTCCTCTTTTGCAAATAAGGAAACTGAGGCTCCAGGTCACATAGCTAGCAAGGTCCTCAGGCTCCAAAGTCCCTGCTCTTAACTGCTTTACTGTTGTCCCTACAGAATCGTATGCCACTGGGGAGAGAACGAATCTATGAGTCTATCCAATGTACACTGTGAAACATGCCATCTCAGATACAGAAATAAAGTGCCAGAGGAAAGGGCAGAACGAACTTCCCAGATGACCTGGGGGGAGGAGGAGTGGCAGAACTGTAATGCGGGAGGGAGCATCGAAGCTGGGCTTAGAAGGATGGAAGAAGGCAAGGGCACTCCAGGCAGGGGGAATTACAGGAAGGGAGGCCTGAGGCCCCAACATGGACAATGTATCCAAAAACGATGAAGCACATGGTGTGGCTGAGACACGTAGAACACCTACCAGGTAAGGAAAAGAAGGGGAGAAGGGGAAGAGAGGGAATGAGGCTGTGCTGACACAGCTAAAAGGAAGACCTTTTAGAGACCACAAGAGGATGCTGATAAAAAAAGGAGGGATCTAGGCTTTTCCCACATCCAATTAGGAGTCTAAAATTTACCTGCCACTTAATGCTAGCCAAGTATCCTAATTTCTCTATATCTATTTGCTAATATGTAAATCGCTCACAGAAAGAAAGTTGGTATACAGTAAAGCCCCTTAAAAAGCAACGGTATTGTTTATGCAAAGTAAAAATTAACATGTCTGACACTAGAACAGAACCACTCCTTTCATGGGCCCACTGTCCCCCTATACACACAGTGGCAGTGTCTACAGCTAGGAGCATTCTCACCCCAATACCACAGCTGAGGCAAGCAGCAAAAGGCATCTGTCTGCTGGATGTACCAATAAACACTTAATGAATGAGTAAAGAAGAACCTCTTTACTCTCTTTTGTTCTCAGTTTTACTTCTGTCAAATAATTTAAAATTCTTTCTTTCTTTCTGCCATGGACTGAACTGTGTTATTCCCCCAGTTCACATGTTGAAGCCCTGATCCTCAGTGTAAATGTATTTGGAGACAAAAGGTAATTAAGTTAAGTGAGGTCACTGAGGGGGTCCTAACATGACAGACTGGGTGGCTTTATAAGAAGAGGAAGAGAGAGCACCTCTCTTTCCACACGCACACACCAAGAAAAGGCCATGTGAGATGGCGAGGAGGGGGCATCTGCAAGACGGAAAGGAAGTCCTCACCAGAAGCAGAGCACGCTAGCACCTGATCTCAGACTTCCAGCCTACAGAAGATGAGAAATAAACTTCTGCTGTTTAAGACACGTAGTCCGTGGTGTTTTGTTGTAGAACTTGTCATGGTCTAAGTATTTGTCACTCCAAAGCTTGTCTGGTGAGATTCTAACCCCAAGGATGATGGTACTGGCAGGTGGGACCTCTGGAAGGTACTTAAGTCATAAGAGTGGAGCCTTCATGAATAGGATCAGGGCCTTTTAAAGAGCCTCCAGAGAGATCTCTGGCCCTTTCCATGATGTGAGGATACAAGGAGGAGTCTGTGACACAGAAGAGGGCCTCACCTGCCCATGCTGACCCCTTGATGTCAGACTCCCAGCCACCAGAACTGAGAGTTATAAATTTCTGTTGTTTATAAGCCATGCAAGCGGTGATATTTTGCTCCAGTAGCCCAGCTAAGACAACCCCAATGGGCTAGGACACTTTGCCTCCTTTCTGAGCTTCTGAGCATCATTTAAGCCTCCCGAATGATACTCATTTTAAAAGACAGTCCTGCCCTTGCCCTCCGTTGCACCAAACACCCTCACAAAAGCTGAAAATTAAGGTAAACAATCCAAATGTTTGAACACTCGGATCAGCGTAATATGCATCTATACAGTAACCCACAATATTTTTTCTCTAGACATGTGTTTTATCATCTGAATGTAATGGTATATGTAATGGTATATATAATGGTTTTTGGCTTTGTGGTACAATCACAAGATTGCCATAAGATCACTGATCTGACAGACTAATAAGCCTTTAGAGAATAGCCAGTGCCTTTAACTATACAGGATAATAACAGAGCCGGGAAAAGTCCAGCATCAGATCCACTATGCCAGCAGTGCAATCTGAACCACCTCTTCAAATCAGCAAGCAGTATATAAAGAGTAGATTCTCTAGAATGTGATTTGGGCCTTCAGTGAGACAGTAAAAGATAAAAACTAATGTGTTTTCACCCAGATTCCACTCTTCCCTCCTGTGTGGCTCCCTCAGCACGCAGCACGCAGCAAGGGCCCCAACTGAGGAAAGTGTTGCCCAGGTTCACCTTCCCTGCGTTCTCCCAGAGCGGCCACCAGGAGGCAGAGTGGAGCCATGAGAAGGTCCGGGGCTTCTGGGCTTTCTACAAGAAGCTGTACCTACTGATTCCACTCCCTGTTAAATCTGGACCGTGAGCAAATCATTCTCTGAGCCTCACTTTTTTTTTCATCTAGAAAATGGGAGGGGAGAAAAATCTCAGAAAAGTCTGAAGTTTAGAAATAATGTATGTAACACATCTAGCACAGTATAAATATTAGTATTTTCTTAAGCTTTGGTTAGCATTCTCACACACACTAACAGGAACCACACTAAGTCTACCTCTTTTTCAGCTACTTTGCTTGAGTCAAAACACTCAAAAACACAGTTTTACCACTCTGAGCTTCAGTGTTCACATCTGTAAAGTTCATAATGCCCTCCTGGAAGGGTGGTCATAAGAATTAAAATTAACTCAACAGAAAGCACCATGTAGCAGGTGCTCACAATAAAGGTGGTGGTTGTTAAAATAATTATCTTGCGAGAAAACAGCATATAAGTAACAACAGGTAGCAAGTATGTTCATTCTATTGTTTTCAATATAAACACTACTAACCTGAAAATGGGGGCTCGATACACACTTGGCAATTTGTTTAAACAAAGGTTCTTGAATTTTAACAAACTGTGAAGGTTCAATCACATCCAATATTTCTTCCAGCTCCCCAAGGAACATGACCTGTAAATATATGCAAAATACAAAATGTCATGCACTTCAATAAAAATTCATAGGAACAATGGGGATTAATGAGAGTTTGCACTGTTTTAAGAAAAATTTACCCATAAAACCAAACATGAACAAATCTGGTATTAACTCATGTCAGAGGATGTTCACTTCACAAGGAATTAACCACAGAGTATCATCTGTTGAGAGCTCCCTCCAGCATTGAAGATATGATTCTATTTACTTAGGAAAAAACACTCTGTGTGTTCCCTCTGTTACACAGAACTACGGACACTTACACACTGCAGCAAGGCCCCCTGTGAAACAGGACTGTCCCTGGGGAGCTCTCCTCTCCATTGCTATCAACACAGCTACCTTCTCCCCGCACCCATTTTTTTTTAAACAATGGGGGAGTAACCCTCCTGCACGACTCTTACTCTAGGATACGCTAGTTACAGGAACAGAGTCTGAGAGACACTAATGAGAAGATTCATCCATACACAGGTACCACTTTAAGCCCTTTATCATATGCTGACCCAATCACACTTATACACACAAGTATACAACTGCTCACTATAGAGCACAATCAATAGCACAGGCAATTATTTTAAATACAGCAGAAAACTGACAGAGAAATAAAAGCCAGTTATCTATTCAGGCATGTAAAAAATAATTACCTTAAAAAAATTAGGTACACAATTAAAATACAAAAAGACAAGTTTTCATATCTAAAGATACATCTGGGTAGCAAAGCATAGTTTAATTTTACCTAATAGGTATTAATAAATTGGATGATTTTCTGAAATTGTATAAAGATTTTGGAGAACTGAAATGGATTTCAGAAGGAACGTATTTCTGTTGAAAGCAAAATATAGTAGATCCTTACCATTTGTCGAGATACATAAACTCTCCCAAAATTCCTCTAAAATAGAAAATCAACAGCTGACCTTTTTCCTGGAACCATTTTCCACATAGCTTCTAATCTTTGAAAAGAGTGGGTGCAGATCTGGAACCCAGCTAGGCTCACCTCCAAGCTAAGAGACTCACAACAACCTCACAGGGCACACACCCAGTTAGGGCTCAACAAAAGTACAAATGATTGCAGGTCAGCGGTTTCCAGGGCCACTTGTGGACAGCTGAAACTAAAGGTCTGTAATATATTTTACGCTTGTACATGGTAAGATCCCATCTACACTACACTTTCAAGTGGCTATTTGGGCAGGTTGCTCTAGCATCTATCTATAGTGACAGCAAAACCTCCCATCCTATGAAGGTGATCACTAGGACGTGACATCAAGAGATCTACACCGTTGGACACATGACCAGAGAGAGCCTGATCTCACCCATGGGATTGAGCAGCACTATGATGAAAGTCCAGGGTTCGTGAATCAGAGAGGTGGGTTCTGGCCTAACCACCTGTGGTGGGCTGTCTAACCTCTCTAGGCATCAATTTCACAACCAGGAAAATGAGAAGGTTTACAGTCCTGCCTTACAAAGCTACAGTGAGGATTAGATGATATAATACATTTCATACATGCTTATTAGCTTTAGTGTCTGGCACTCAGCTAAGTATTTAGTATGATATTAGCTATTATTTAATGACATTAAGTACTTACCTCTTTTTGACTACATGTTTTAGGCCAAAATTTCATTAACCCTCTGATAACCTAAAACAAAAAGAAGAAAAACAAACAATACTTAGTTTTTCATATACACTCCATGAAAAGTGATCCATAATTCGAAAGTATGAAAAATACTTACTGGTTCTGTGAGTGAAGGATCTTTCTCCAGAAACTGTACTATACAATATGCAAGCTGAAGAAACAAACAAAAAATAATGAAAGACAAAATTGGAAATTATATATACTAAGGGATCAAAAGATGTACTGTTAAAACTTTCTGGTTTCCAGACTTGGGTTTTAGTAACCTCACATTCAATTCATTTTAAAAATAAAAAATGTATAAAGCAAAATAAAAGGCTACTTTTTCAAGCCAAACATTTGACACTAACAAGGCTCCAGGAGAATTTTTTTTTTTTTAAAGCAGATTGAGACATGAAGTAGCCAGCTAACAAAAAGCAGGGATGAAATATCACATTTAGTATATTCTCAAAGTATCTCATCTACATATAATTTGAGCTACATCTCATGTGCTTCTTTTCTCTCTTTGCCAACGTCAACAGCACTGGGTTTTACTGTGTTTCCAGAAGAGTCTTATGTGAGAGCAGGTTCTTCCTAAAAACCGTGCTGATTACCTAAAACGGCACAAGCAAATTAAAGCAGTTTCAGGAAGAGATAAAGGTTCTACCTGCCACAGTTAGAACCTGGGGAAATAGGAGTATTACATCTGATGCTAAGTTCATCTACATAAGAATTTTTTTAAATGATCACAGAATGTGATATCCTATTTCAAAAACTAGAGGCAAGATTTGTTGTAAAGATTCTTGGACAAGAAATCTACTCTTGCGAAACAACGTTTTGATGGGTATACTAAATTAGAAGCATATGGACTAATTTTTCCTTGAAACACAGAATTTCACATTTAAAGAGGAACACTGCTGAGAAAAATGTGTTACATCTTTATGCAAACTCAAAACATTCCCATTGGGGGTGAGGGTAGTCAGTTTTGACATACTAAAATTAAAATGCCACTAGATCATTTATCTACCCCCTCGTGACACGCTTACCATGCAAGGCAGGCTTAGCATGGAAATTAGAGCAGAGTGGAAACAAGAAAGGGTGTGCTTTTTAAAATACTGGAGGCTAAAAATGAAAAGATGTGAAAATACTGATTGATTTGTTTACTTGTGTATAGAAAGTGAGAAAGAAATGGTGAATGACATGGGAGAGGGGGCAAAAACAACTGAGACTAATGCAAAATGAGGATGAGGCAAAATATTCAAGAATATTAAAAAATGATTACACGTGTCCAAAGATCTAAATCTGAGAAGCCCACATACATATTACTGAAAGCAATATGTTCAATATATATAATTTGTGAATCGGGCAGGTCATCAAAGTTCGCTGAAAAAAAGATGACTAAATGTTTCTCCCCCTTGAAATACATTCCCACAAGTCTCCTATGCATAGAAAAAAATATATACCTTTTTATTTTCCTTGGGGGTATTTTAAACTTTAACAAGTCTTTTTGTTAATTAAGTAAGTTTTAATATCAAAGAAACCTTGGGCTTGCCAACTTTGTTTTGCTTCCAAAAGCAGATGGAAAATTCTACCTGGGCATGGAAGAGTGATAGGCTCCTGACAGTATGTAAAGGGATCAGCACTTTCACCAGAAACTGTTTGTGTTCTGCCTTAAGAGGTAAAGCAAAGCCATTGATAATACTAGGAAAAAGAAGAGAGACATGAATTAGAAATGTTACCACATCAAGCTATACTGAGACAAACTGTTCTTGTGAGATCAGATTAAATCTTAATCACTTTCTAACTAACCCAGAACCATCCAAAACCCATCCCAGTGGCACTCAAGATTTCTGTTACTCCAAAGAATGTATTTAAGTAGGAAGGAAATTTAAGGGAAGAAAATTTGTTTCCGATCTCCGAGCACAAGGTCCTGTGCTCTTAAACCTAGTTGGATGGTCCCCAAATCTTTTGTGTCAATTAACTATTTATTTTTCCTTCCCTCTTTTGCCTTTCCAGTAACTGCCTGCCTTGCTTACTTATGACCTCTTCCATTCACAGACATCATTCCTTCCTGTCCCTGCCATCTCTGCTCAGACCAAGAATACTCCCGGATGTAGAGCCCAGCCCAGGGAAGTCACCAAGAAAATCATGTGATTCCATCTTCTTTTGCTCCTCATATTAGGAGGAGAGACTAAGTAATCACATTGTCCAGTCACATTAGCCTCCCTTGTGTGTAGAAACCCACAAAGCAGCTGTCTCTTTCCAATTCATTCCACTATGCCAGGCAACAGCTGCTCAAGAAGGAACCTCGGTACATGGTTCCTTTGAAAATGGCAATCTTCCCAATTTATTACAAATTTGCTTTCAAAAGATATGGCAAAGGACAGGTAGCCTATAAACTAACAAGAATAAGATGTTTTGGAATAACTGGGTTGACGGCAATTAGAAGTATTATCTTTGTAGTAATGAATACACTATTAGCTCTTTCAGTCATCCCAGCAGAATTAGCAATGCATAGAGCTGTGGAACAAGAGGAACAAGAAATCGTGTCTTGGAGAATCAGTTGGGAATCCTGCTAAAGCACAAATGAGAGTATCCGATGTACACACAGTAAAAGATCTAGGTCATCATTTCCCTGGGTCACCTGAACCTAATTTTCAGAATGATAATTCACCTGAGATTAGCAATTCGATAAATGTGTGCTTACCTTCCTAATATTTCCAGCAATTCAGCTACACCATTGAAGTGTTCTGTTTCATAAACAAACCTTTAAAAAAGGAAGAAAAAAAAAGAATAAAGTCAGTATACTACGTTCAAATATCTGAGGTTTACTTAATACTTCTTTAAAATCACCAACTTTGCTTCCACTTCCCCCCACCCCACTACACTTACCTTAGAAAAATATTGTTAATCTGTTTTCGGATAAATGCTCTAAGACCAAGAAACTTGCCATAAATTCTGTGTAAGACTGTTTTTAAGTAGTCCCGTTCCCGAGGGTCTTCACTGTCAAATAGCTCCAAAAGCTGTTGTGAATGAAAGACAGTGTAGCTGTCAAAAACAGTTTCAGAAGAGAACTGAGGAATTCTGCCACTCATAATCTGAAATCCCTACCTGCCTCAAAAATTTATTGAGCTACTATTATGTGCCAGTCATAGTGCTAGTCTTTGGGAATACAGTGATAAATAAGTCAGATAAAAGGCTTATATGCTAGTGAAGAGATACACAATAGTCATATCAATAATAAGAGGTACCACATATATAGGACTTAGTATGAACGTCAGGCAATTTTTAAAGCAATCTACCTATATTAATACTCCCTACGAGGCAGTTTTATCCCCATTTTATAGATGTGGAAATTGGAACACAGAAGTGTTAAGTAACTTGTCCATGGTCTCAAAGCTAATAAGTGGTAGAGCTGGGATTTGAACCCAAGCAGGGGAGGCCTTAAGAGTCCATTTATCTCAACCACTCCACTACTATAACATAAACTTCCTACTGAGCTTATGTTCCAGATACACAATTAAGATAAACCTTCAGCTCTACTAGAGCACACAGGTAAATGAAACAACCTAAACCAAAGCAAACATCAAAAAGTTTCCAATGATACTGGCAATCTTTCTTTCTAGATGTTACTTCTTGTTACACGGGTGTGCTCACTTTTTAAATATTCACTGAGGTGAACATTCATGATTTCCACATGTATGTCATACATGAATAACATTTTTTAAGTTCTCAATCATTTGTAATCTAAAGTCAATACATGAATCCTGATAAGATCAGGATTGAAGACATATGGGAACACAAAAACTTGTACGTGTATATTCATAGCAGCATTATTCATGATAGCCAAGAAGTGGAAATAACCCAAATGTCCATCAATTGATACACAGATAAGAAAAATGTGCTACAATAAAATACTATTCAGCCATAAAAAGAAATGAAGCACTGATACACAAGAGCTGTCCGGAAAGTATCAAGCCATGTAATATGAAAAATAGAGGCACTTAAACAGCTGGATTTTGTCTGGACAGCCCTCATGTTACCAAATGCATAAACCTTTCAAACATCATGCTAATTGAAAGAAGCCAGAAACACAAAGCCACATGTTGTATGAAATCAATAAATTGTATGAAATGTACAAATATTCCATTTAAATGAAATATACAGAATAGGTAAATCCATAGAGGTATAAAGCAGAATGAGGAGAAATTGCTAATGAGTGTGGCATTTCCATTGAGGATAAGAATGTTCTGCAATTAATTATACAACCGTGATGGTTACACAACTCTGTGAATATACTAAGAAACACTGAATTGTAAATTCTATAAATTTTATGGTGTGTAAATTGTATCTCAATAAGGCCACTATTTTTTTTTCCTAAATGACAGGGGGCAGGCTTCTCTGGCTGAAGTACAAATTTGGAGACTGGTTTAAATTTCACCAAGTTCTTCATACATTCATCATCACATCAATAAAGTAAAACTCACAGTTCTAATGTTGACTTATAAACATTTCAAGAACATACGGACACCACAGAAATGGACACAAACTACCCTAATTATCAAAAAAGCTATCAACATACAAAAGTATGATTTCAGGTGATTAAGACATGAGGCTAAGACTGACAGCAGAATATTAAGTCAATGGGCAGTAGTCAAGTAAATTCACTACTATCTACTTTTGTTTGGTGCCTTTTGTTTTAACAAAAGGCAGAGTTACAGACCAAAGAAAGAGGCTCTTCAAATAATGGCAGGAAGCACAAACTGAAGGATAGTCTGCAAAAATGGGCAGTGAGACAAATGAAATTTTGGCTACACATTGTATTCATTCACCATCCATTCATTGAAAAAAATGAATATTTCAAATAAATATGTATGCCTATTAAGAGTCAGTCAGTGGGGAAGGTGTCAGGGATACAATGATGAGCAAGACAAACACAATCTGCTTTCAGAAAGCCCAGTCTAATGAGGGATGATGGTAAATCAACAGCATGATAGATGGTTCAGGATGCTATATAAATACACAGCACACATATCCACTTTATAGGGAGAAATGGAGTAATCAGGGAAGGCCTCTGGAGGAAGTGACATTCAGTCTGACCTATGAAGAAACAAGGAGCTAGAGGTAGTAGAAATGTTCACAGCAGATTCAATGTCACATGCCGTTAGCAGCAGCCTATCTGAAAAGAAGATGGTGTTAAAATATCTCCCATCTCTCTGCCCAGCTTAGCCATGCAATCAATCATTCAATCAATCTTTGCACATGCCACTGACTATTCTCACTGCTGGGGACACACGAACATGCATGCGCACACACGTGAACAAATTTGACATCCACAGGGAAAGCAATGAGCAGGTCAACTACACATTTCCACAGAAAACCGCCTAAGAAAAAAAAGACATGTGACCCCAAAAGAAACCAGTGGTTCTTAACTACTACATCCACAAACTGACACTGGATCATTAACATATCCATCCTACTCCTTGTTAATAGAAATCAACTTTTGAGTTCTATTTTTTTATTTGGTTTCTACTTTGAAGTGTTGTAAAAGGGTTTAATGAGTAATTTGCAACAAACATAAAAGGTTTAAAAGGGTACACTGTTAGCAAAACATGAATCAACTATGCATGTATTGTTAGTTTTAAGTTTAATAAAAACATCATTTAAAAAAAATTATCTCACAAATGTTTTCATTAGGCCTTTAAAGAAAATGCATTGCCAGACACCCAACTTGTGTCATGTACAAAGCCACAAGCATTATGTATATCATGTTCTATGAGAAATATGAATTGCAGTATATAAATTACATTTCTGCTACTCTATAGAATAAACTCTAGATAATTTTATGATGTATGAGACAAAGGAAAAAGTATAACAATGCACAGTCCAAAAAAAGAGAGTAGATGAGCTATAATTTCCTAAACAAAATATGCAGGCTTAGTCATATATATACACCAAACATTCCCCATCAAAAGGTGGAGGGGGAGGGGGGATGATCTATAAATGCTTAGGTGAACTGTGCCTCCTAAAATGTAACAAGGAATTGGTCATCCAAAATAGAAGCTGGAGTTTCCAAGGTGATTACAGAGCAAAGGCAGAATTGTCAACATGCTGACTCCTAGTTAACAAAACCAGCTTTCCTAAAGCTAATGAACAGGGATTAACTGTGTAGTGATTTAACCAACGATCCCTCCTTCGAACCTCATAATAAATCAACAGTCCAACAGGCAAAATGAAAAAGGAAGGAAAGGTCTTTCAGGTAGACATGGGGGATTGAACCTCTATCCTTTCGAACCTTCTGCAACATGAAAGTAATGGAATAAAAATTGAAGAAACTACAGGTAAACAGGAATGAACAGCAGGTTAGACAAATCTGCACACTTTTCAAAGGTGGAAAGTGGATGGCAAGTGATAACTTTCTTAGGTTTTATCTTTCTCCACTTTGGTAAGTGTTTTTCCATTCTGCCAACGGAAAGGGAAGCCAACAAAAAGCAAGCCACTTCACACCAGAGAACCTTTCAGATACATCTGGTCCCCTCAGTCCTTAAGCCTTTTAAAGGTTCTGTTTGTATGAGTAACAACAATCCCTCCCAGATTCCTGTCCCATGCAGTGTGCTGAAGATACATAATCGAAGTCTAGAGAGGCTAAATGATCAAGTCTCTAATCTTGGGGACATCATAGACAGTTAAATGAAGCACTTATTGAAAATAACGGGGTTAAATGAAAACTCTGCATGCTGAAGAATAAGACCTTTGCCAGCCCTCTTCCTTGACTAAGATCCCTATTCTGGATGAGACAGGAAATTAGATGGTCCATTTTTAGGGAAACTGACAGCCTTAAGAGGAGACACCTATAGATACACTAATATCAAAGGGTTTCCCAATATAATGACAAGGTCTCTGCCCAATATGGGACATGTCTCCCACACATGCACACATACATGGTCTAAGAGGCTTTTTGATGACTAACATGTAACCATGAACATGAAGTCAAAGATCACCAAACATTCTAACATAAAAGACAGAAACCAAAACAATCATAAAGAACTAAGAAGAAATAGCCACAATGTAAGGAACAGAAAAAAGACTGCTAAAATTCCTGCAACAGACTCAGAAATAAACAAATACATCAGATCCTCGAAACAAAAACAGTATGCTATTTACAGGTGAATATTCAAAAAATAAAAAAGAGCTTTTAAAAATTCAAAACTGTAACAAAAATTTCAGGGTGAGTGGAACATTAAAAATGAGCAAATCTATCCCAAAAGTATAACCAGAAGATGAAGATAATAGAATAAAGAAGATAAAAAAACTTGATCAATCCTGAAGGTCCAATAGATGACTAATAGGCATGCCAAAGGATGAGGCAGACATAGAAAAACGGAGAAAATGAAGATAAAAAAATTATCTGAGGAGGAATTCAATCCAATATTCTAGAAGGACATGAGCTTCAAAATACAAAGAGCCATTATATCCTCTGCACAATAAATAAAGACCCATATCAAAACATGTCACTTTGAAATTTCTGGACATTGGGGATAAGAAGAGATCTCAAAAGCTTAAAGAGAAAGTAAGTCACTCTAATAAAAGATAAGGAGTTAGGCTGGCGCAGGCCTTCTCAATACCAACAATGGAAGCTACTTGTAGAAGACCTCCTGAGGGAGTAGGGGTTCCAAGCTATAAATCTATACACAGCCAAAATGTCAATCAAGTATGTAAGTAGAATAAAAATATTTTCAGAGAAGCAGGTCTCAAAAAGTTTTGTGATATTGTGATTTATAATAAGGAATATATATTTGGTCTTTGTTCTGGACACATAGCTCCTAAAACCCTTGGGATTTTCTAAGTGATGAGCTGCAATAAAGGTGTCTTGTTATGTTAATGAGCTGGTTCTTGAAGGGTACCTGAGTATGGGGACTGGTTGCCAGGAGAGAGTTGGAACATTCAGTCCCACCCACCTGATTTCCAAGGAGGGCAGAAGAGTTTAAGGTTGAATAAATCACCAATGGCCAATGATTTCATCAATCATGGCTATGTGATGAAGCCCTCCATAAAAAGCTGAAAGGACTGGGTTCAGAGAGCTTCCAGGTTAATGAACACATGGAGATCTGGGGAGAGTAGTGTGGTCTGAGAAGCATGGAAGCTCCATGCTCTTTCACCCTACCTTGCTCTATGCATCTCTTCCATCTGGCTGCTCCTGAGTTATATCCTTCTTTAATACACCGGTAATCTAGTAAGTAAAATGTTTCTTTGAGTTCTATGAGCTGCTCTCACACATTCACCAAACCCAAAGGGGTGGAGGGAAGTCACTGGAATCTTTAATCTATAACCAGTTGGGTCAGAAACACAGATGATGATAAACTGGGCTTGTGACTGGTATCTGAAATGTGGGTGGTAGGATTGGGGGATCCAAGTTGGGGGATGGTCTTGTAGGACTGAGCCCTTAACCTGTGGAATCTGACACTATCTCTGGGGAGATAGTATCAGAATTGAGTTGAATTGCAGAACATCCAACTGCCTTCCAAGAACTGCTTGTTGATGTGGCATTACCCTACATGCACACAGAAATTGGGTCCACAACCCCTTTATATTTACATCCCATTCATCCTCTTTTAGGAAGCATCTAGACTAGAGAATGTATTCTACCAAAATAAAAGAGGAAAACAAGCAATTAAAGACACAGTCCAGAAGAGTGGCAAAGAAAAGTCCCACAGCCTAGCCCTAGAAGCAACCAGTGCCAACTAGAGCAGGATGACCTGGGCTCCAGGAAGGAAGCCTGTAAGGAAAAAAAAAGGAACTGATAGACTAGCTGACATGGGGGCCATACTGAGAAGAGTTACATGGTGCTTTCAGAGAATTAGTTTATGAACTAGTGACCAATACAGAGGAAAGCAAGCAAGTTAAAAATAAGGCAACTATTAATTCCAGGGGTCTAAGGTTTAAAAAAAAAAAAAGCCCCATAAGAAATGCAATTATAGCACAAAATAGCCTTGGCTATGAACAACATGTACACCAGCCATAGTAACACTACAATTTAATTAAATTTTGTGACATGACTTGTTGGAAAGATGTATAAAGATGTAGAGACATATAATGGTTTACAATAAGAAACAGATAAACTCTAAAGTAAAAAATTAAAAAAAAAATTGCAGCATAAGGATGTTATTTTAGAAATATAGGCCTAAATATGAAAAACAGACAGAAGACTTGAATCTTACCCTCTAGGGAATGAGACTGGATTGGGGAAGGATGAGGGAGGGGGTTGCTATTGTTTATTATAAATTTTCTGTTTCAATTTTTAAAATTGCTATTACTTTGTTAATTAAAACTTTTTAAAAATTTAAAAGCAAAAGTCTTGAAACAAAAAGCCTGACTGCCCTCCACTATAATAAAGAAACAATTGCTATGCCTTATTCCATGTAAAGAATGATTGCTTTTTTATTATTAAATTTATTGGGGTGACATTGGTTAGCAAAAATTACATAGGTTCCAGGTGTACAATTCCACAGTACATCATCTGTGTGTTGCATTGTGTGCTTGCCATCCAAAGTAAGTTCTTTCTCCATCACCATATATTTGACTCCCCCTCCCTCCTCTCCCATCCAGTTCCCAAGAATGATTTTAAAGAACATCAGAAATCCTCAAGTAGATAATCAATGAAATTATTATAGTATTCTAAATGATTTCCAAACTTTGTTTTCATCCAAATTAAAATCAGATCTCCATATTTCTGGCACAGCTTTTAACCTTAGCTATTCTACTATCTGGACACTCATATCTTCCTTAATACCATCACCTTGAACAAACAAGTAATGCACATGGAGAAAACAACCCCAGAACCAAGAAACAAGAACCAATGGCAGCCTGACTTCAATGAATCTGAACTCAAAGGTACCAACGCACTATATGAAATGAGCCAGAGAAAGCACAGTAGGGACAAGGGACCAAAAGGGTGCACCTTTTACACTTCTAGCAACCTGACTTTAAAACCTCTATGGAAATTCAGTATAAAAATTTTAAAGGTTTAAGTCATACAAATATGAACTCTGCCAACTCGCATGCTTTTATGCTTTTTCTTTCTAATTTCAAGCATTCTTTTCACAAAATAGAGAAGTCCATTCTTTTCTACCTGACTCAAGAAAACCTATGATTTAAATCTTTAAGACAACAAATTTGGTCAGCATTTCAAGAAAGAGCTGTTATGCTACAGAACGATGCACTTAGTGGGATGCAGGCTACAGAACTAGCTACATAATTTCCAAGTCCCAATGCAAAATGAGAATGTCATGCTTCTTGTTCAAAATTATTAAGAACTTCAAGATGGCAACAGCTTGTTAATGGCTATCTGATAGAATTAAATTCTCCAAAGTTTAATGATTTTTGCTATAGTCTCTGAGAGACATATGTAAACATTTTCACGTATTCAAGAAACTTGTTTGGGAATTAGTTCTTTGTATTGGAGCTGAGAATCAAGGCCTCACAGAATTTATTTGTTTAGAACTTACAATTTATTAAGAGGCTTGTTTGGCTGGTTTGTGTCCTGTCCAATTTGTCTTGAGTTTTTAAAAACACAATAACAAAAGGTCACTTTTAAGGACAGATTGAGTGATTTGCATAATTTGCATAATAAATAAGGCACCTTTCCGCTAAATATAACTGCAAATGTGAGGTACAAATTACTAAATAGCATTCTCCAGCAGTACATATGTTTATGGAGATACTTGAATAGTATGTCTCTTAGCAACCACCGACTGCTTTTCAGATTTGCAGAGTGGCTGAAAGCAATCTTTAGAAATACGCTGCTAAAATCTTGCCAAAATATTCCACCCAATGAAATAATTCAAGGTTTGGCAACTCATTTAGGTCTCAAGGGGGAGAAGGGAGGAGATAATAAAGAAACCGTTTTCTCAACCACCCTAAAACATATGATAATTATCTTTATTGGGAATAGACAGAGTTGGTCCATAAGCCTAGGCAAGCCTACATGGAAGGTAGTTACCAAGTTCTCTACCTTCAAAATCAACATTATCATAGACACAAGTGCACTATGTAATCAACTGACTGTCTCTGATCAATCTGACAGCTTTCTTATGTAAAGAACGAGATTAAGTACATAAGAAATGCTAAAGGTTATATAAATCTGGATTTAATAAAAATTACAATGAAATTTAAACAAGCCAGTCATATCATTCTTAAATAAAAAAACAGCAAACCTTTCAAAGGTATAAGTCACAGGCTGATCTGTCTGACCCATACACAAATCTGAATTTTCAGCTTATCTTAAAAACTCAAGGAAGTCTGGCAACACTTGGTCCAGGTACCGGTCCAGGTACCTACCAGCCAACAGCTAACAGGATGGACTGGCATTGGGATCCAAGCTCTCTAGGTCACATCCCTGTTTACATCACTCTTTTCTGTCACACTTAAACTACTTCATTATGTACTACCACTTGCCTGGCCTCTGTGAAGATTTGAATGTGCTACCCCTGGTTCTCACATATTGAAAAGCACATGCTCCTCGCACTAATAAACATTCACTTCCAACATGGACTGGAAGAAATCAGCTGGCAAACTGGGACTGATGAGAATCCAGGGACAGAAGAAACCATATGCAACACCTTTGAAAAATCCCAACAGCCAGGGATGAACCATATAAGCTGTCCAAAGGGTTTTTTTATTTTTAGAATTTTGGCAAAATTCAGATTTCAGAAAATTCGTAACATGCTAGGTAAAACATGCTATATTAACACCTTGTAATTCATGGAATGAAGACAGCATGGTAAAAGAAGTTTCTCAAAACAAGAACTGATCCTAATAAAAATAGTAGTGACGACAGCAGCATAACATTTACTGAACACTTACTATGTGTCAGGAATTGTTCTATGTGCTTATATATGTATTCACTTATTAAATCTCCACAACATCCTTTCAACAGAATTACTATTACATCATGAATGTTTTGCATCTACTTTCCACAGTAGTTATATAACTTGTCCAAGGTCATGAATTAAAAAATAGCAGAGCCAGAATTAAAATCAGTCTATTTACTTAACTACTAATCTATACTGGTTCTTGATGAGGAAGAAAAAGAGGAGGTACTGAAAAAGGCTCCTGAGGCAACACAGGAAGCTTTTCATCAAGCTTCAGATTTTAGAAGGACACATACAAATGATGAAATGAAGGAAACACAATGACGGCTAAGTATAAAAGAATGGCACAGTCTTACAAAAATAGTCTTAGGAACTAATGCACAAAATCAGCTGAGGTTTATGAAACTACAAGGCAACAAAATGAGGATGTACTTATAACTGAAATATTTTAACTATGCTTATTGTTTATAACATAACATTATATTTTAAATGCAAAAAATAGAGAAATATATAAATTAGATCATCATACATAATCACATTTATCAATTAACAATAATTTCATATATCTCCTTTCAAAAATTGTAGTGCATATACAAATAATCCTTTCACCTAAAATCTTTTCCCTAAAAGACTCCGGCTCAAAACAAAAACCATACTGTTCCATAATGTGCATGTTTTACTTAAAAACAGACCAAGTGTAGCTCTATCTCGTTCTTTTTACAAAGTTATGAATATTCACTATATGAATGTCCATAGTGTATTCAACCAACTCTCACTAAAGAACTTTTAAATTATTTCTAACTTTCTAAGAATCATTAACAATGATGCATTCAATATCCTTGTACATACATCTCTGTGTATATATCTATTTCTCATGGACCTGTTCAATCAAAATTTAAACTGCTACAATACTATCATTTTTCCTCTTCAGAGGATTATGCAATTTTAATGTATGTATGTATATATGTATCTGTCTGTCTATCTGTTGGTACATTCGCTGATGGGTCTTACAGCATACTAAGAAGGGTCTTTTCTACCAAAGTCTCTTATACTTCCTTATGCTGTACCAAACTATTTTTTAAAATTAATGTACCTTAATAAACAAAGTATCATAGCACTAGTTTTCTTTTTCAAAGATCTATTTCATTAAAATTTCATTTGAAATTTTAAAACAGAGAAACTACTGAAATTTTAATTAGAATTGTGCTAAATGTATAAATTATTTTAAGTTTCGATGAGTATCTTTATGATAGCAAGTCATCCCATCTAGGAATATATTACATTTCTGTGTTTATTCAAGCCTTCTTTGCAAAATTTTACTGTAAGTGCATATAAATTTTAAAATTTTGTTTCAAAAGATGGGAGATTTAAAAAATAGTATTAGAATCAAGAAAAACAAGATATCCCATTAAGATGGACAGATATGAAGATAATATGAAGAGAAATTAATATTTAATGAATAACTACTATGCTCCATATATAATACCAGCAGAAATTTTTACAAGTCAGATCACTTTATCATCATAACAAGCCTACTTGTAAGTTGTAAGAGAAGTGACTATTATTGCCAATTTACAGAATAAAAAACACTGAGGCTCAGAATAGTCAATAATCTGCCCAAGTTTTCAGTACCTATTTAAGACTGAAGGTAGGGATTGTATGTTTGTATCCACCATGCCAGATGAATTAAGCTTTGACAGCTATCAGCTTGGGGGTGTTTCCCTGTTTCACTTAACAGTAATTCATTTACCCTGTTATCCCTCTGTCACAAATAAGAAAACTCAAGGTTGGGCAATAAGTGTATAAACTTTTTGGAAGTCACATCGTAAGTAGGAAGAAAGAAGTTTCTTCTTACCCCTCAGCTCATATTCTCAGCTACTATATATTATGTACTTAAGAGTACTATACTTCTATACTTAGAGTACATAAGGGAGTCAGGGTTCAAGTCCAGCACTTCTGAACTTTCTTTTCCACTATACCATGTTAAAATAGCTTACTTTTTACTTAGCTTTTATCTTTACTGATGGGGAAAGGAGAATCAGAATAGGTTGTAAATAAAAAGCTAGCTGCTTTAGAAACTAAATTTAAATCTCATGGCTAGAATAAATTATGTCTAACTGAATTTAAAAAAGAGGTATGTTGAGATCACCAAAGCTCTTTTTGAGATCTTTGAGAATCCAGAGAATAAGAAATCTGATCAAAGGAAAGAAAAGAGGTAAATGTCATCACAAGGTGGCATCTGAGCAGTATTTACTGCCTTGAGCTCTCAAAGGCCCACCCATTCCCAGCAGGTCCCAAGTCAGGACCCAAATCTCCCAAGAAGGGAGCACAGTAGAAGCAGGCAGGGAATGCAGGTCCCACTCCTAGCAGGTGCTGTCATCAGCAGTAGGAAGAGCCAGGAGGCCAACTTTATAGGTTAACAACATGAATGGACAGGGTATTCTGGCAAATGGCAGCTAACAGGCATCCAGGGTTTATCCCCAACATGACAGTTAATGCACTGATTAATCATACAATTATATTCAAGTACCAGTCAATGGTGCCATTAATTCTGTCAATACCTTTGAGTGTCCCTTTCATGACTGATTCAGGAACTGGGGTGAGCCCTGGTCTGAAGGTTGAGTTCATCAACAGATCCAGAAGAGGGAAGGCAAAGAAAGCAAATGTAAAAATGAGGCAGGGGCTGAAAAGGTAAAGTATAAATTGATGGACTTCACTATTTATACTTTATTTCTTATCTCTGCAAAACCTGGGAACAGATGATCAATCCCATGGTTTACAAGTACTCAGGACAACATTCTCAGGACACAATAGAAGCACCCATAGTTCACTAATGCCCCCCATGAGATGAATGGCATTCCTTTTCATGACAAAGTTCCAAGGCCCGGAGATAAGAATGTTATAAACACAAAGTTCTGGTTTTTATCACAGCATCTGACAAAGTCTCTACATTCTCCTTATGAACAAAATTTTAAATGTGGGAAGGGTGATGACATAGAGTAAATTTCCAACTGGTTCAATGGAATTCAAAGACTGCTGATTAGTAAGTCTGCTAAAATAAAGTTGCTAAAGGCATGCCACAGGTCCCTAGCCTCAGTCCTGGCCAGCTTAATAATTTTAATCAATGATTCAGATGAGGCCAATAGCTAGCATATTTAAGAAGGTCACAGATGTGATTCAGACAGAAGATGCAGTGAACAAAGTGAACGAGAGATTCAAGATCCAGAAATACTTCAAAGTGCTGAAGAGAAAACAATACTGTCCAGGAATGTATGTCAGATCTTATACCTAGGTAAAAAAGCAAACCATAAAATGAACCAGAAACAAGGGAAACCACGGCTTTACAACAACATGCATAAAGCTAAACCAGAAATCATTTAAAACCACAAGTTTAACATAAATTAGCATGCTATGGAACAGTAATAAGAGCTAGTGAGACTTCCCCTTTAAGAAACCTAGTCTCTAAAGGAATGGAGAACCCAACTCTAAGCTGACCAGGTTCAGGGCACTGTGTTGGGAAACATGTCACCCTTAAAGACAAAGAGACACATGCTGAAGACTTCAAAAACTAATGAGACAGGGTTGAGAGAACTAAGGACTCAGGCTAGACTAGCAGAGAACGCACACTGACAGCTGGTAGGTGAGATCCAGAAGGCAGATGAGCTTAGTTCATCCTGAACAGGATTTTCAGGATGAGAAAATTTCACATAAAAATCTGGATTTCTGTTTCTCTTAGGGGGGGGGGGGGGGGAAGTCTGGCATAACTGAAGGAAGAGGGGTAACCACAGCTCCCCTCAGGAGGAACTGATCTACACCAGACATACTATAAACGAGCCTGCAAGCATTTGAGCTGCAACCACTGTTCTAGAGAAAAAGAGCCAAGGGGTAAGGACAAAAGCTGTGTCCTAACATCTGAAAGGTTGTCTGGGCTAGTGATATACTAAAGGGCTATTCTAAGGAAATAAGGCCAAAGGGTACAAAGCATTAGGGAGGTTCAACATAAAAAAGGATTTTCTAACAAAAGTGGAACAGGATGCCTATACAGTCTGCAGCCCCTTCTCAGTGAAAAGGGGTAAATTGAGGTCACCCCTTATCAGAGTTTCAAAGAAGACTGGTTAAAGAACTAGACTAGACAACCCAAAATGTCCATTCATTCCAAGTCTGGGTTTCTCTGACACTCTAATCTTATGAGCTTTACTATCATCAGTGCGTGTCTACCATGGACAGCAAACTGAGCTGGGCTCTGCATGCTTTCCACGTACAAAGAGCATGGGGTTCATAGTAAGATTATAGAATGTACTGTTTCCATGTCAACTAAACACAGGCTGCACAGCAGAATCTATCAGATCCTCTCAAGCACTTTAATTTACCATAAATGAAAAAGAACCTTGTTATTTCATTAGTGTGGAGAAGTGATGGCTACTCCTGCACTGAAGTCGTTTCAAGTTGTAGTAAGGTCTGGAATCACAAGGAGGCATCATGGCATAATGAGAAGAAAACCAGAATAAGAAATGTGCTTAAGAAAATTTTATGATCTTTCTAGACCTCAGTTCATTGGTCTACAAAATGGGCAACAACTTAGCCATGTCTTTTTTTCAACTGTTGTATAATCAAATGAAATAATGCATGTAAAGGTGTGCTCTGACAACTACACAGTGCTTTTATACAAATGCAAGAACTTTCTATTACACACACAGACTTGTTATGTCTGGCTTTCATTGTCTGAAATGCATTTCACCTTTTTCATGTAAGAATCTGGATCCGTCTACCCAGTGATCCATATATTCACCTATTTACCTACCTCTCTATATACATCTCAAATCTCAATTTTCCAGAGCCTACTACATTAAGGTGTGAGACATAATTCACCAGTATGGCACCAATGTATGCTAAATGTACAGTATAGCTCAATGATTGGCCCCATGTAACCACAAGAAAAGGTGTGTACAGATGCCAATGAGCCCCACACCCAAGGCACCACAGCTCCTTTCCAACTTTTAGCTAACAGCTGAATTTGGGTTTAATTCCACTCAACCACATTACTGGGGATGTACAGGAGTCCCTGTGACCCTTAGCTCCCTGGAACTAGCCTGCCTCTGGCATTCTACTGGACTGAACCACATGAAACTGCTACATTTTGAATGTAAAAAACAGTCAAAATATCAGCTATAGCTCAACCTAATATATCCAGAATTCTGAATTTATTCATTTAATTAGGGAAAGTGAATAAGGTCATCATGAAGGTCATCAACATTTATCCAGGGATCAACTTCCTGCCAAATTAATGTTTTAAATTTGAAGTTCTCACAGGGACATTTGGCTCACTAGGAGATAGATATTTGTTCTTTTCTACATGAGGTACCCCATGTCTCATTTAGAAAGGAGCTATAACAGTCCACATACCATTTGGCTCAAATACCCATTTTTATAGATGAATGTCAACAGCAAAAGCAAGGAGATGTTACCTAAAGATTCAGTGCTGTGGTACCCAGGTCTCGAGTAAAAAGAAAGATGTGAGCTATAGTTACAAAATGTAAAATGACAAATCAGGAAAAATATATACCCTGAGAAGTTCCAAAGAGATAGGTGAGAGTTAATCCCTTCAGGAAATTTTAAAGTCGTGAGCTGTGCTATTTCCTCGCTGTGAAAGTGCATCAGTAAACTCTGATTTGGACTGTTTATTAAAAGGTTACTTATACGCTGAGCCATATCTACTCAGTATTTTTTTTGTTGTTTTTTGTTTTGTTTTGTTTTTGGTAGTTTCCTGGCTGGGAATCGAACCCAGGCCGTGGCGTTGAGAGGCCGAAGCCTAGCCACTACACCACCAGGAAACCCCACCTACTCAGTTTTAACAGATCTATGAAATAGTTCCTTAAGACTCCTCATGAAAATAGGAGTTTTCAAGATACATAAAGATTCAGGCAAGTAGGGTTCTACAAATAAAATTCCTTTATAATTAAATTTTAGGAAAGAAAACTGCAAGGATTGAGGCACTGGTAGGTATCCTTGTTGTTTAAAATGTAATTAATTACTAGCACAATAAATTTAAAAGGCACCTATTACTTTTAATGATCATGAATGGAAACTAATTTATGTACTCTACTTTTTATTTACAAGGTGATGTAACGCTCATTGCTAGATTTTGCACATATCAAAAGAAAATGAGATATCAAGTGTTATCAGCTGAGTAACAAAGACATGCAACCACAAGAATTTGCTTACCTGTAATACAAATTTCTGATCTATGTATTTTTTGGCAATGCTGGGTTGGAATTCTTGGCTTTCCAAAAATCGTATGAAAAATTCATATACAAGCTGCAACAAATAAATTATAATTAATTTTAAATTATAATTCACTAAGAATAATAACAAAAATCATGAAAAGCCGGTAATACTAAAACTGACAGGTCTTAAATGTTGAGTCACTATGTTATACACCTGAAACAAATATGTCAACTATAACGAAAAAAAATCTGTAAAAGAAAACTGACAGGTCTTAGAAAACTGGATTTTCATATAAATCAACAGCTATGCTGGCCTTTCATTGTGGCTCATGGTTGCTGCTATGTTATTTAACTTAATAATGAGAAAACACAGCCAAATAAAGCAAATAAAAATCCCCCATAATCTCTCCATTCAGAGATAACCACTATTAACATTTTAATATATAAACCGCTCCTTTTTTCTCCATAGTTCTATAAACATACCAATATAAATATATACTTAAATTATAAATTTATATATAAAATATATAAATATATTTTATATAGTTTTATAAACTACTTTTACCACCAAAACAATATATTTTGAACAATTTATGCTAAGAAAATCTAAGCCATTTTTCTTAGCAGCTACAAGTAGTCTATTCTATTAATATATCCATGCTCTCCTATGGTTAGACATTTAAGTAATTTCTGAATTACTTCTCTATCAAATTATGCCACAGTGTTATGTATACCATATAACATATATCAGTGTGCACTTGCTCAATTATTTGGTGAGGAAATACTTCTAAAAGTAAAATCGTTAGATCAAACGATATTCAAACATCCCAAGATTTTTAAGAGTCATCACCAAATTTCCTTTCAGAAAGTTTATGGCCACTTACACTACTCTAAGCAACACATGATGGTGTAGCAGAATATTCTCAACTGCAAAGAGTAAGAATATTCTCATTGGAACAAGTCAACCTTGAATAACTGTTCTGATAAACAATGGGAGCCCACTGTTAATGCTCTTTGCATAATAAATCTATGTTAGAGTATACATGAGCTCCTGGTATAACATACAACAGTATATAGAAACCAGAACTTTTAAGAGACAGACACTGGGTTGGAAGCCTAGCTCTATCCATTACTAACTGGGTAACCCTAAACAAATTAATTTCTCTAAAACTCTTCCTTCAACTGTAAAATGGGGATGAAATCCCTAAATGTGGTAATATATATAAAGCCCTCTGCACAGAGAATAATACATATCACCACTGTTACCTAAAACTTTTTAGGCAACATTCTCAAACTTTTTAGTCTCATTTCTTTACATTTAAAAATGATTAAATACCTCAAAAACCTTTTGTTTATATATCAGATAGAATATTTAGATTTTACTCGTTTATAAAAAATTGAGATTCTCTGAATTCACAAAAACTTCATTCCCAGTAATCTGAAGAACACTGTCGAGTTGTACAAGTTGTTCTCCTAGTCATAATAATGCCTGAGTTCCAACACTTTCTAAAAGAATTTTTTTTTTTCAATATACTCTTTCAAATCTTAGTTTTACAAATAGAATGTCAGCCTTACTCAACACATAAAAGGGGGTTTCGGGAGTTCCCTGGTGGCGTAGTGGCTACGGCTTCGGCGCTGTCAACGCTGCGGCCTGGGTTCGATTCCCAGCCAGGAAACTACCCACATTAAAAAAAAAAAAAATTTTTTTTTAAAGAAAGGCCAGGGGCAGTTCATGTCTCTTTTGACTCCCACAAAGTGGAGAGTCTCATCTTCCAGACCTGACTGGTGGGCTGGCAAGGCTTTCTAGCAGGACTGTCGAAGTGCTCTCTCTGCTCTGGTCCCTTGAAAGTAGTTATGGTTTAAAACTATGGTGGTAACATTTCAGACACATGTACTAATAAGTACAATTTTTCTCTGCACTTAAGAGACAGGTTTTACCTCAGAATCAAAAATCTCTCTTGAGTTTCTAAAGGTAAAGACGGGACTGGGGAGGATCAATTACTTTTCAAGGTCACATAAGGGAATTCTCTAAGGAACATAAATAAAAAGGCTAGCATTCCTGTTTTTCATTCTCAACTGTAAAGCATTAAAAACAATCCCTTAATTGTAAATGAAAGTCCTGCAACATTATATTCTACTGGAAATATAGACCCAATTTCAGAAAATACACAAAGAATAACCATTGTAACTATGGGATACCAATTTAAAAGATATCAGATAATAGAAAATATCAAATAACAAATAACACATACAGTAGACCCCTTGACACATGTGAACTAAAATTTGGGGATTTAATATTCTTTTTTCTATTTTTAAATATCCCTAAAGATCCATGATTTGTTAAATGAGTAGTTTCGTTTGGACCACAAATTTAAACCAAAGAAAAGGTGTGCAGGAACAGTCAATTAGCTGGGCAATGAGCGTAGCCATTCACCCAACCACATCACAAAAGCCTGCATTAAGATGTGGTGGTTGGGTGACAATTTCAAACACTTGCTTTCCTATAAAATTTGGTCCAAAAGAGGAAGCACACTGCTTATGCTGGAGTTAAAAAGTGAAAAGGTCTAAGAAAGTATTGTGTTTTGGTAGTAAAAGATGGATTGATCAGTTAAAAAGTAAAATGTGGAATTTGGTGATGAATCACTAGGATATGAATGGCCTATTATGAACAGAAAAGGAGGTTTCTTAAACATCCAATGAGTGCTCTTGTCTACTAAAGCCATCTATCAGTGAAAATGGAAAAGTGACTAATTTGGGGAGTCAGACTACACAGAGGAAACACAGGATTCTCGAGACTAGTCAGAGCCTGTACACAAACTTCCATTAAGCAACAGATGGTGAAGGCAACAGTGTGCCTCCCAAATTAATCTTTACTATGAATGAAGGTTGACTTGTGAATTTTAAGAGTAGGTTTCCTTTACCTGATCCAATATTGATCATATTTCCCCCTAAGCTAAAGAAGGGATGAGAGGATTACAGATTTGAACAGTATGTGGACACACAGATGAAACCAGTCTATTTCAAATACAATTTGTGACTTTATATCCAAAAGGGTACAAGTTTCATCATCATTGCTCACTGTTGCTTTGGAGTTTGGAACGAACTAACAGTCAATGTTCCTGTATTAATGACATAGTGTAAGGTACAGATTTTTGGTGGCTGAATTTTAGAAATGAATTTGGTCCTTTATAAAGTCATTAAATTTAGGAAGAATTAACTGAAATACTGAGGTAAACATTTTTTTTTTGAGATAAACTTTATTGTACTTGAGGGGAAACATACCTATAGTGATCATAATTTTGAGAGTTCAAAAAGCTCTTGCAAATGGCAAGAGTGGTCTACTGTCTCGTTTTGGGACACAGAGAAGACAAGTTGAAACTTTAAAAACATCTCTTTCCCATCGTAAGGTGTGGAACTTCCCTGAGAGATCATCTTTTTTTTGTTTGTTTCTTTTGTTTTTAATATTTCTTCCAGACTACAATGCACTTCTATGAACTACTACCAAGCATTAAGAATAAGACATGACAACAAGTCCACACATTCAAAAGAGTAATTCTTTTCCTGGATCTTTGTCACAATGTGGAATATGCCATGAAAAGTACAAATAGTTTTTTTGCAGATTTCTTAGATTGTAGATAGCATGTCTGGCACCTTAAAAACAAATCAAGATACATCTAAGATAGTAAATCAACTACAATGTTTTAATTAATTTAGTCAATTTTGGCATTAGTAGTAGAAATGCATATACCTACATATAACATGCCTGGGTACGAACTGAGAAAATAGAGTCCCTGAAAGCTCTCTACATTAACTAGGAAATAGCATACCTGTATATCTTTTGGTAACCCTGAGTTACCAAAGTAGGACAGGGAAAGTTGTAAATTTATGTCAATATTTCTCAAGTAGAGAAAAAAACCCTTAGAATATCTCTAGGCCCTATCTCCCTGCTGCCCAGTTTTCTGCTCCTCAGAAAATCAACTTAGTAACCACGAGCACAGCTACAAAGATGCAGTGCCTTCTGCCTCGAGGTGAAGATGTACAGGTTATATCCCCTCTCTTCCATCCTGTCCCCCCTTGCAAGCTGTCAGAGGACTAGGCTCTGAGGACTCAGCCTCTGAGAACAGCATGACTCAAAGAAGATGCCTTTGAGGTTCACTACATTCAAATTTCCTTGTTCTACTCCTTTGAGAAATGTTGGCCTTGAGAGAAGGCGGCCAAGAAAGGAGGATGGAAAATGACTGGTATGAATAAGTAAATACAATACAGACGGGGCTAGGAAAGGAGATACAGGGATGGCCATGATCTGTCCTGGTACATGAGCATGATTGCAAAATACAGTATTCTCAGTGCAAGAGAACAAAACTGGCCAACACACAAGCTCTCTCTCAGCTGTTACACTTCCTTCTAATACTCTGAAACAGCTATTGCAATTTGTTTTTGCCCTTTAAGACTAAAGAAACACATTTGTGGTTATCATGAAGACAGGCGTAAAAAGTCCCAAGGCTACACACTGCTGAAAATGAGATGTACTCTGTGACCTAATCACATCCAACTAATATTAATGTGAAAATGGTTCTGTTCTTGTTTGAGGCTCCAGCAGACAGGACCGCATAGAAGCTCTAATAAAAGAGTAAAAACTGCCAGTTGGAGTTGCAACATGGGAGGGCACATACTAAAACATTACACTGAAACTTATTATTCTTTTGGCACCCTAATTATCAGGAATAAGAAAAATAAAAAGCATTCCCTAGCTTCTATTAATGCACTGTAATTTGATTTCTTAGTGAATAAAGGCCTTTAGGAAATCCCCATACTAATCAGCTAATAAGTGAATGGATCTTCCTTTAAAAATAGTAGTTCAAAGTACCTGTAAGTGTGGCCATGATGCCTCCAGGGTAGGTTCATCTTCTTCTGGATCAAATTCATTACTGTCGCTAGGAGGGAGAGTTCTGAATATATTGCAAGATACCTAAAAATAAACAAGCAGCAGAGTTAGCTGGAAGCACCTCCTGGGCAGCCTTACACAAGGTCTTTACATTCAGCCACAGGGAACCCACATGACAGGTGACAGGAACACCACCAAGCTGGAACAGGGACCCCTTATCATAGGCTTAAGAGGTCAGGACCACCTCCAGCCAGGCTGAAAGCTGCAAAGCAGCACCTTCTACTCTCTTTAACTTATATGGCCGTCCCTACCCTAGATCCCTGTGACTGTAACTGCCATCAAAGCCTGTTCTTGGTTCCTTACCAGTCAAGCATGCTTCTAATCAACCATGTACATTAAGATATAAATACTGAATTTTGCCGTATATAAGCGCTCTCATGTATAATACGCACTCATGGTTTTGACCCAAACTTTCAGGGAAAAAAAAATCTCCCATTTTAATTTTTTAATTCAAATTTTTATTTGTCTATATCTAGGTAGTTGTTCTTCGTATTATAAAGGAATTTTAGCATTTATTTTTTTAACACATTATGGTACAAGAAATTTTATGTAACACTTGTAACTCATAAGCATAAAACAAAGAATTAAAAACATTCATATATTATAGATACACAATTAGTATTACTCATGTATAATTTGGGCAAAAAAGTGAGCATTATACACGGCAAAATATGGTAACTGCTAATGGGCTTCATGTGTTTTCCTTCTCAGGCTTATTTACAATGTGCAAATTTACAGTTGAACCAATGGTGAAATTTCAGGCATTCACAAAAGGTACATCAGAAAAGATATTTTGGGGAGTTCCCTGATGGTGTAGTGGCTTAAGGCTTCAGCATTGACGCTGTCAGTGCTGCGGCCTGGGTTCGATTCCCAGTCAGGGAACTACCCACATACCAAAAAGAAAAAAAAAAAGATATTTTGGGGAGTTCCCTGGTGGTGTAGTGGCTAGGCTTCAGCGCTGTCAATGCTGCAGCCTGGGTTCGATTCCCAGCCAGGGAACTACCCCCGACCCCCCCCCCAAAAAAAAGAAAAGGTATTTTGGAACTTTTCTAACATGCTTAAAATCATATGTACTCTGTAAATGGATAATTCCCAATGTGGGCTGTTTCCAGTTTTGATGATTGTAAATAAAACCCTATAAACATTTTTAAAAAGAAAAAAAAAATCATATCTACTCTGTTCTCAGTTGGTTTACAAAATAATAACAATGCCCGGGGTAAGAAATATCTGTGATACAAACCTCTATAAACCAGGCATTCCTTTAAAATAAGCAACTTCCAAATTAAATGCTAATTGCTCAAAGAATGGTCATGAGTTAATAACTATTGAACCTTGGCGATGAAGAGATGAGGATTCATTATACTATTATACAATTTCTGCATATATGAGAGCTGTCTGCAAAGTATACAGCCATGTAATATGAAAAATAGAGGAATTTATGGCTGGATTTTTTCCAGCCATAAATTCTTGTATTCTAAGATTTGTATAGTAAAATGCTTATTTTTAAATGCTGTTGCTACTATTCTCAGGGTTCCTTTTCAATTTCTATTCTGTTTTTTGTCCTACTCATTCACCTATCCTCTCGTAAGTATCCTAACATGTGAATTTTGCCTTTAATTTCAAGATAATAATGGGTTCTGAAATATGTTTGAACAAGATTATTACTATCAGGAGATAGTTAAAAATAAGAACCTACCACAATGCCTTAGATTCTAGCTCATAAGTGAATCATTGAAGGACTGAATGTATGGACCAGTTTAACCACACAGTTCAGCTCCAAAATCATGAGTTTAAAACTGGGCCATCCATGGACAGGCTTGGAAGGGATCTCTAAATCCCCCAGTTTTTCTGCACATTTTGTATGTGTGAGTCCAACTTGGAAAAGATCCAGTTGTCTTTACCAGATTTTCAAAAGATTTCTTAGATCTAAAATAATTAAACACCACTGTGCAAGATGGTAAATTTGCTTCCATTAAATCTCCCTTTATTATTGCCAGCCACTTGTAATTTATAGTCCAGGGTTAAAAAGTATTAAATAAGCAACATTATTAAATAGGTAATGGCGATTGCACACTTATGCAAATATTAATACACTGTGACCACAAGTAGCCATCAGCATCACTCACCATCATATAGCAGTTTTGTAAAACATTTATGTGATGAGATAAAAATATGTCCGGGGGGGGGGGGGTGGTTCCCTGGTGGTATAGTGGCTAGGCTTCGGTGCTTTCAACACCGTGACCTGGGTTCAATTCCCAGTCAGGGAACTACCCAAAAAACAAAACAAAACAAATATGTCCAGGTATTTCTAAAGTTAATATATCAGGCTCTACTTTAAGCCTTCTATTTTATTCATTCAGGAACAAGTTATCAAAAATGAACAAAAGAAAAATCTTAAATATATCAGAATTTATTTTTCAACTATTTTATTTTAACCTACACTAGTGTCGATGCAAAAGGGGAAAAAGTTGAAGAAATAAGTGTCTTTGTGGTAGCCAAATTCATTTTCATACTAAAGATATTATAATAAACAGTAAATGTTGGAGTCAAACTTAAGTCTTGAAGGCATTGGCCTGGCCTCCAATAACTGACTTTAAGGATAGAAAGCAAGGCTAGAGGAACGAGATGTTAATATCAGATAGAAAACCTAGGATTAGGGATTCCACTGAGTAACTTCCAGAATCACATCGCATTAGAGACTACCTTATCCAGCATCTTCATCATGTAAGAAAAGTGAGGTTCAAAGATCTTATGAGTGTTTAAAGGTAGCACAGTACCATGATAGGCACAGAGGGTTCTCAAGATTCTTTCTCTAGCACAACCACCTCCCCACCTGAAAGACTAGTATGGACCTGACTTCTTTACACTATCTCTCTGTTTTTCCTCTGATTTAACCTCCCTCCCTGCCCATTTCTTTTTATCATTTTTATTACTCTCATTTTCTCATCTCTCCTTTCCCATAATCTCCTTCCTAAGGTTCTTGGCCTGTCAGGGACCCTCAATGACATCCATAGGCATTGTTTACCTACCTGAGGGCAGTTAAGTCTAAGCTGATGACTTTGCTCAGCATTAACAGGAAAATATAACAATCTTTGCATCTCTGCCGTCTGGTTCAGACCCCTATCATCAAACATCATGATTACTGTAATACTTTCCTCTCCGGTGTTCCTATTCCTCCCATCCCTTTTTCTCACCTCCCCTCAGTTACATTTTGAGTCCCTTAAGGACTCCTTACTAATTTACGAATGCTTAGCACTGAATATACTAGTGGAAATAACTGGGTTTGCCCAATAAGTCTGAATTTCACATAAACAAATAATTTTTAGCTCAAGTATGTCCCACACATTGCATCGACATACTTAGACTATTCATTTTTTACCTGAAATTGAAAGGTAAGCTAGTCACCCCATGTTTTTATTTGCTAAATCTGACAACCTTAAAATAACACCAATATCAATTAAGAACATCTATTGGTTACAACTTAGTTGTGATGCAGAACTGGCACTGCAGGCAAGGCACAGGGCCTAACAGTTGCTTGCTCTGAGGTATTAGCAGCTCTCTTACTTTTCAGTTCTTTAGTTTACTGCTGATTACTGTTAACTGTGGTGCAAAAAAAACAAATTTCAAAGTCTTGGCCAAACGTGAAAGAGAAGACTAAAAGATTCCCAAGTACATGGCCCAATAAACAAAAAAGAACTATGTTTAGGCATATTTTCATTAGGTTTTGATTAAACAAACAACTTACTATTTTGACGTGCAATATCAAAATGTAACTGTAGCTAAGTGAAATAAGCCAGACAGAAAAAACAAAGAACTA